>CM021102.1:744046168-744105542 GCA_007115665.2 Sequoiadendron giganteum | reverse complement strand
TGTGTTAAGAGTTTGTGTTGGTAGTTTAGATAAATAATTTTCATGTTACTAAGCTTCTATATTGAATGCTTGCTTTTAGAAATTGGATTATGTCTATTGAACTTTCCCAATTTTTGTAAAAGGTTTTCCATTTTCCATATTATGTTGTGAAGGAAGAAGGGTTTTGTAAGTTTCTAGATATTTATATTAATCTTTAGAGTTTTCCTATGTTTGATTGTACCTTAATGGGTGCTTCCCATAGGGAGATTTGAAAGACTACAATATGATTTGTCTAGCCTTTATTTCTCGTTCTCTTCACAAAAATGAAGGGTCTATGACATTCTTTTTCTCTCATATTAGTCATAAGGAATAGTTAAGGTTTGAAATGTTTTAAAATAATTTGAGCATTACCATATTTATGTTTTATTCATTTCTTTCTACCTTTTTTCTTAAAACACAAAGAGGAGACAACTTTCTATAAAAATCCTAGAGGTCATTCAGTGAGGTGAAAATTGGTGCCCTACTCATTGAATTTCCCATAAGGATGTCAGAGAAGTGCAAGATTTCATGATAAAAAAATATCATTGTAGCAAAGGCTTACACTGACTACAAATCCATTGATCCCTTATGTGTTATTTTGGGATTTCATTTTAAGGAAAACCCCTTCCCTTCTTCATGATGTAGCTTCTTTTGGAAATATATGACTTGGAATAGGTATTTCTAAATAAGCTCTTATGGCTTCCTTATTGTTAGAATTTATCATTTGTTACTTTAAAGTAACTTCTCATAGCATAGTGTTAGCAATTTCTTTAAAGTGGGGGCATGCATTGGCATTATCATTTTGGAGATATTTGACCATTTCTTATGTTTCATTGCATGGTCTTTTTACTTCTTGCATGTTTCTTCTACTTTGTGGTGTCATTGGGTTTGATGTCCTCCAAGAGTGTGACCTTTTTTGGCATACAACTTTCCTCTTAGTGGTGATGCTACTAGTTGCATTCCCTAAGTTGTGAATCTTTTATCCTAGACTTATCCTCTCTTGGAAACATTGTGCATGATGTGTCATAAGAGGAGACCTTACACAAACTAAGAAAATACCCTTTGAACATTTCTTATTCTATTTTATTTTTATTCATAAGTGTTTAACACAACTTGCTAAC
Organism: Sequoiadendron giganteum; assembly: GCA_007115665.2. Lineage (NCBI taxonomy): Eukaryota > Viridiplantae > Streptophyta > Pinopsida > Cupressales > Cupressaceae > Sequoiadendron > Sequoiadendron giganteum. The sequence continues at coordinate 744,104,403 of CM021102.1, read as the reverse complement.
CTTGTGAAGCTCAAAGTTACAACTCTTTTTTCATGGTCACTGATGAGCCCAGTTTTTGGCATTTTTTAGACTATGGTTTTAAACTTTTTTATATATTTTATTATGATGAGAAGACATTTAGTGGTAAAAGTGATACATAGACTTTATGCTTAATAAAACAAGCTTATTATGATAATTATTTCCATGGTTATTGCTTAAATTTTTTATTAGTTTGATAGAAGATGTGTGCCTTGTGACTTTTTGTGATGACATGCCTTTCTTGCAGCCATATCCGAAATATTGTTTGCTCCAAACCAATACCTAATGAATGTATGAATGGAATAATGGATCATCTTAATGAGTTGAATGTGTTGAGCTGACCCTTTTCCATAGGAGTAGCTGTTAAGTTATTGTAGGTACCAAGTCTCGAGGAGAAGATTTAGCCTCCACTAGATTGTTGAAGGACTGGTTCAAAGATGACTGATTTAGCAACAAGAAATGAGGAGACAACTTACAATTCATCTGCCATGCAAGGGAAGCATCCCAAGAATCCAATAGAGGTGTCTTGATGAGATATAAATCTAGGATAGTGGTGCATTAATTCTTCAAACTGATTTGACTCGGTTCTCCCTCTTGTGTCCATTTCTTCATTACGTTGATCATGATGTGATAAATATTTCCCATTTTATAGGGAAAGGTTAGTTAGTTGTTAGGTTTAAGTTTTGAATAAATAGTCGCTCTCCTTCAAAGAAAGGGCTAGAAGTTTATCATGTAATAGCTTTAGTTTTCCAAAAATATAGTTGTAAAGTTCTCATCAATGTACTTATCAGTTTTAGCTCAATAAAAGTATTCATGGAATTTACAATTTAATCTATTGTGTATCTCTAATACTACCTAAGGGGGCCCACTTAGGGATGCTGCCTATCTTTTTCATTTCTGCAATTAAAATAGTTATAATTCATTTCCAGAGAACTTTAGTGTGACTGTTCCTACAGCTGAGAGAATTACAGAGCTATCAACTATTCTTGCAACCACTAGGGATAGAGTAGTTCATGTCTTTAAAACTGGATTTAGTTTTCATTCTAAGAAGATTTAGTCAATTAGAGTTTGTTTCAAGAAAATTCTATTCTAGCATGGTATTTTCAGGAAATAACACATGTTTGAAATAGGTGGTTAGTGCATATACTTTGCAGACCCATTTCAAGTATAACTTTCCTAGGTTGACAATCAAATTATTTTCTTTAGTAGATTATGACTACTAGTTGTGATGCCTAATCCCTGAGTAGAGGAATTTATGTTCCTATTTATCAACCTGATTAAAGGACACTACATTTTTGGCATCGTTGCTGGGGATGGTTTCAAACTAAGAACCTATTGTAGGCATGCTAGTAGAGAGTTTGAATTTAATTCCAAGTATTTAGTTTAGAATTCAGCATTCCAAAATTTTCCATAGTTAGATTTACTTTTTGTTGTATCATAGAAGAATAGATACCCAAGAATATGAACCAAAATTTTTCCAAGAATAACCATATTTGGATGCTAGCTAGGACTTAATTACCTTATCTTCTTCTTCAGAATTAAGCTTGAACCTATTTGATGAGCCAAATGACCTTAATCCACTCATTCAACATTTGAATAATCTATAAAATTCCAACAACCAGGACCCACATAACAATTCGCTTGCCCTTGTAGTTTATTAGCCACGAGCTAACCCAGTAAGACCACCAAGGATGGCAAGGCCTATTTTTCCATGCCCAATTCCTAACCTACATGATAATAATAACCTCAAGAACATCCTTGCCTCATTACTTCCCAATTTCTATGGACTTATTATAGAAGACCCTCATACCTTCTTGTTTGAGTTTGAAATCCTTTGTAGGAGTTATGACTACACAATTGATGCACATAAGATGAAGTTTTTTCCCTCTACCCTAAAGTAGTCAACCTTGAGGTGGTTCATGGGATTAGGTGGCAATGCAATGACCACTTGGGATGAAATGAAGGAGCTATTCTTGGGAAAATGTAATTAGTATTGTAGGGGGAATGATATGAGAGGAGGTGACATCTTCAAGATGTCATAGAAAGAGGATGAGACCTCGAAAGACTATGTGTCAAGGTTTTTGTTCAGTGTGCAGAAAAACACTCAGCATCAGTTGAATGACGAGTCTAAAAAAATTCTCTTTCTAAGAGGAGTTAATGATTCTTGCATTGAGGCACTAGACCTCATGGCCATAGGAGATATCACCCAAATCAATTGGGATGATATCAAGAAGCTCTGTCTCAACTACTCCAAAGCAACTATGAAGAAAGGAAGAGGGTTTAGACCCTCTATTTCAAATTGAAATGGCTAAGGAGTGTCTAAGGGGGAGATTTCTAATCTCTTGTCTAACTTCAAGAAATATATCATCAATGACATTGCTAGACAACTGGACACTATGCAAGCTAGGAGGAAGAAAGATGAAGTAGAGGCAATGCTAGCTGAATATTACCCTCCTTGTAGACAAAGGAAGAAGGATTGCAGATGCAAGGCAATGGCTAATTTGGAGGTGCAACATCTTCCCATTGAGTTCAAAACAATAGAAGGAGATGAAGAAGTGTTCTTTGTTTCTCAATAGAGGCCTTGGGCCCCAATACAAGGTATGTCTCAGGACCCTTTACAAAATTTTGGTTCATATAATAATCAGTGGCAAAACCAATACCCTCCAAATTATGGCCCATATTGCCAACCTCAGTGGAATAATCCTTGGCCAAATGCTTAGAGAAACTTGTGGTAACCCCTACAAGGGAATTGGTAGTCACCACAAAAAAATCAGTGGAAACCTCCCCAAGGAAATTGGTAGTAGTCTAACCTGTGGAGGGGAGGCCAACAATGGTCAAATCAACTAGCTGGTTTCCTTTAGCAACCCCAACAACACTCAATCATGCCACCTTCTGCAGCTAACCAAAGCCAACTCAGCTACCTTCTCAAGTTGCACCTAATCTAAATAACCAGCCTCAGCAACAACATCAAGTTTATTTCACCGATCCTAATCAACAACCTGCTTATTCTCTCAACTTGAGTAATATTAACTTATGGTCAAGGACAGTGCTACCTACACCTTCTCCTCCAATCATTGCAAAATTTCCACCTGAGGGAAATGAGCGTGAAGATACTAATGACTTAGTTTCATCAGAAGAGCCCATGCAAAATCCATCATTGCCTAAGATGCCAATAAAAATTCACCTCCTTTTCCACAAAGATTGGAAGGTGAAGTTTTTCAAAAGAAAGAAGAGCCTACCTTTTAAATTCTTGAACAACTAAAGCACATATGTGTAAAATTTCCCTTGTTCCAAGCAATTAAAGAAGTACCTATCTATAGCAAGGCTATTAAAGAAGCATGCTTGAAGAAGCTAGGTAGGAAAAATAAAGACCCTCAAACTAATCATGTCTTAGGTCAACTCTCTGATTTGATGCTAGGGAATCTTACCATCCTAAAATATTCAGACCCTGGATGTCCTATTGTGGAAATCATTATTAACGGAGTTCAAATTAAAAATGCTTTAGTAGATCTTGGAGGAGCTATCAATTTCAGGACTAAGGACCTTGTGGTAAAGCTAACTATTTCTGACCTAAGGGATACACCTACAGTCCTGTAGCTCACATATAGTTCAACTATCAAGCCTCATGGAGTAGTTGAAGACCTGGTAGTCACCCTGGACTCATGGGAATATCCTGCTGATTTTATGGTCTTGTCTCCAAAAGCAACACTAGGAGGATATCCTGTAATTCTCGGAAGGCCTTGGTTAGCCACCACAGATTCTTACATAGGATGTAGGTCTAGTAAAATGACTGTCTTTGATGGATATAGAACCAAGAAGCTCACCCTTTATGCCCCAACCCAGCCTGAACTTGAGTCTGGACAAGCAGTCTAGCCAGATTTAGGAGAAGAAGTGGAAGAAATGAATTATGTGGAAAACCTAATGATGATTAACAGAGAGCCTTTTATCTAGAAACAAGAAGATGAAGAAATATTGTCTAATATCCTTTAGAACAATTATGGCATTGAGTACCCCTTTGTGAAGAATTTTCATGTTACTTCCAGACAATTCTTCGGACACGTACCTCAACTCATTATCCTGCAACAACTAACTATTTGCACACCTTATTACCCCTTGAAGTATAGATTCCTTTTTTGTCTAAAGTATCTATGCTTGAATTAACTTCCCAAGTGGAAGTAGTTGTAGGAAAAACCTTGAATATCATTAGTAAACTCACCAATAAGTAGCAAGAGTCAATTGTCCAAATGCTTACTACCCACAAGAAAAATTTTGCCTGGGATTACAGTGATATGAAAGGACTAGATCCAAAGCTATGTACACATCGAATTTTCATCAACAAGGAGTTCAAACCTATTAGACAACCCCAAAGGAGAATTAATCCAGCCCTAAGAGAAATTGTTAAGGAGCAATTGCAGAAGATGTTGAATGTTGGCTTTATCTACCCAATCTCAAATAGCCAATGGATTTCTCCACTAGTTATTGTCCCTAAGAAATGAGGAAAATGGCGAGTGTGTGTGGATTATAGAGATCTTAACTCAACAACTAAGAAAGATTATTTTCCTCTTCCCTTTATTGATCAAGTTGTGGATAACTTATTAGGGAAAAAGTATTTCTCCTTCCTTGATAGGTTCAGTGGATATAATTAGATAAAGATTTCTCCTGAGGACCAGGAAAAAACTACTTTCACATGACCCTGGGGAGCATTTTCCTATTCAATCTTACCTTTTGGCCTTTGTAATGCCCCTACAACTTTCCAAAGAATTGTGATTAGTATTTTCTCAGATATTTCATATGATTGCATGAAAACATATATGGATGACTTTACCATTTATGGTGAAACATTTGAGGAAGCCCAGGAAAATTTGAAAAAGGTACTGCAAAGGTGTGAAGATCATAATTTGTCACTCAATAGTTAGAAATGCTTCATGATGATGCAAGAAGGAATAGTGTTGGGTCACTACATTTCTGTTGTAGGAATATAGGTAGATACTTCTGGGACATGCTGGCTACTATAGGATATTTATTAAAGATTTAAATCAAACAAGAGGACCTATATACAGTTTGCTAAAGAAGGATACAAAGTTTTCCTAGACAATAGAATGTGAGAAAGAATTCCTTGATCTTAAGACTACCCTTACACAATCACCTATTTTTAAGGGACTAGATTGGTCACTTCCATTCCATATTCACACACATGCATTAGATTATGCTATTGGTTTTGTCCTAGGACAAAACAGTAGTTCAACTAAGCATGCACTTTATTATATCAGCAAGAAATTACAAGGAGCTTAACTAAACTACATAGTTATAGAAAATGAGATGTTATCAATAATCTATACCCTCAACAAATTCAAGCATTATATCATAGGCTATCAAATATTTGTCCATACTGATCATGCAACAATCAGGTATCTCATGAACAAGAGTTCAATTACAGGGAGACTAGCTAGGTGGTTGTTGCTAATGCAAGAATTTGATATCATAATTATGGAAAACCTTGGTAAAGCTAATGTGGTTGCTGATTTCCTATCTAGAATACACAGTAAAGATGATCCTATACTCATAGAAGATTCCTTCCTTGATGAAAATTTGTTTGTCATCAAAGTCATTCATCCATGGTATGCAGACATAGCAAATTATTTGTCTATAGGAAGAACTCCTCCTCACCTCTCACCTAAGGAAAAGAGATTGTTGGTACATAAAAGCTTTAACTTCTCTTGGATTGCAGATTGCATGTTTTACATAGGACCGGATCAAGTAATGAGGAGATGTGTGAGAGATGAAGACACTCATGACATACTATATGCAAGCCATGATGAACCTTCGGTGGACATTTTGTTGATAAGAGAACAACCATGAAGCTCTTAAATACTGGATATTATTGGCCAACAATAAATAAAGATGCAACCAAGTATACTAGGAGGTGTGATAGATTTCAAAAGATGGGGAGGCCAACAAGATCAGATGAAATGCCTTTGTTTCCACAAGTTATTGTTACACCCTTTGATAAATGGGGACAAGACTTTGTAGGTCCAATTGATCCACCTTCAAATGGTAAGTCTTACATTATTGTATGCACATATTATGTAACAAAATGGGTAGAGGCTAGACCTATGAAGCATGCTAGAGATAATAAAGTAGAAAAATTCCTCTATGAAGAAATATTTACTAGATTTGTTGTTTCGAGACAAATAGTGATAGACCAAGGCACACAATTTACTTCCACTCTTATTACAACCTTAGTAAATGAATAAAACATAAGGCATCATAAGTTGAATCCTTATCATCCTTAGGCTAATGGGCATGTAGAAATCACTAATAAGGATATTGAGGCCATTTTGACAAAAATAGTGGACCTCCATAGGAAGGATTGGGCTATGAGGTTACCTGAAGCTATATGGGCCTATAAAACTACTTGGAAGACTACAATAGATTTTACACCTTTTGAAATGGTGTATGGGTTGAAAGCTATGATGCTTGTGGAGTTTGAACACAAAAATCTTAGAATAGATTTGGAGTTGGATATGGATTTGATAACCACACAAAAAGATAGAATCATGTAGCTCAATGCCTTGGATGAGCTAAGAAAAAGTTCCCTGCATCATAGAAAAATAATAAAAAATCAAAGGATCAGATGGCTTGATAAGTAGATAAAAGAAAAGAAACTCAAAGTAGGAGATTGGGCTCTACTCTATGATTCAGGATACAAGGACAATCAAAGGAAGCTATAGACTAGATGGTTGAGGCCATACAAAATTTCAGAGGTATTTAATAATGGTGCAGTTCAACTAAGCATAATTAATGATTTCAGGTTCAAATTATTAGTCAATGGGCATCAAATAAAGCTTTACCTAAAGCCCATTGATAAGGAAGAGTTCCTAAAGCATTTTCAACTTGAGCAGGAATCTACTCATCCTGCAGTTGAAGGAGTTGTCTCGATTGGATTCCCTAAGCAATGCATGAAAAGTGCATAAAAAAAATCATAATAAAGGGGTCATCCTTGTGGATCACCATTCTATACCATCATTCCATCCGCTATCCATACCATTTCTTCTTCTGCCACTTCATCTACCAGTCACACATCACCATTTCCATATTTCCAAACATCACCTTTTGCAATAAAGAAGATGGAGTCACATTAGTCAATTGCAGTGCATCATTACAGGTAAGCTCCACTTAACTCAAAGATTGATTAATTATTTCATTTATTATTATTAGTTACGTATTAAGTAAGACAACAGATTTCCTATATGGCTGCGATATCCTTCGGTCTTTTTCGCAGGTTTAAGAATTTTATCCAATTCCTAACTGATGGCCACATCATTACTTTCTGCTGCCACGAAGCCTTGTCACATCAATTTTTTCTTTCCTTTCTGCTTAAACTTAGGATGTATTTTGAAAATTGAAATAAATGAGAAAACCTCCATTAATTGCTCCAATAATGACTAGGCATGTCTTTAGCTCCTCTCTATCAATCTTTTTATGTCTAAAATTTGAGTTAAGATGTTCAAAATTCTTCCTTCTATTTTCTGCATCTTTTGAAAGAAGTTCAAAAGTTTCGGTTGAGGGGAGAGCGGAGAAGATGGTTTGAGTTGTAGGAAGTTAAATTTGTGAAAGAAATAAATTGAAATGATGAGGGTGATTTCTCCCTTGAAGAGCTAAGTTGCAAAGACAAGCACAAAATGGGAGGCCAGACCATTAGGCATGAGACAACAAACCACAATGTCTTGTTATAGGATGCACAAAAATTTCTGCCATTCAGACAGTATAGGTGGCTAAACTATTTTCTCAAACTCGAAAAATTTGATGGAGCTATTGCTGAGGAATTCGCAAGGACATTTCACAATGGAAAGGCTAAGGTTGGGGGAGTAAAAAATGATTCCTTATTGGATAGAATTGCAAAGGTAATAGGGTTACCTCAAGCTGGTGAACTATTTCCCAAAACAAGGGATGCACCGAGTGCTAGGGTAAAATTTACTCAACCTGGAGATCCTCCTCTACATGTGGATAAACAAGGAACCCAACATATGAGTTTTCCACAAGATTGGATTCCATGGGTAGGTTATGTAATCAAATACCTGACATGTGAAGGTCGGTTCTCTATTTTGCATTCTTATCTTTTCAAGTTGTTATCTCATTTGCATCATGGATATTAATGAACATACCAAATTTATTGTATAATTTATTCTCCAATAGTGCTACCGAATTTAAGAAGGAAAGAATTAATTTTGTCTCCCACCATTGCCTCATAAAATTGCTTGTTGGAAAATCTGTTAGGGATGTGTCACCAATGAGTTGGGAGGAATTTGTTTTTAATTTTAATCCAGAGGTTTGAAAATATTAGACCCAGGGGTCAACCTCTCACTTTTAAATAGTGAACCTCAGTGAAAGGCAAAGGCCTTAGTAGTTGCACCTCCTATGCCTGAAACATATGACTAGCAAGACAAGGTACCTCTTTCTAAGAGATTTTCCAAAGAGCTAGTGCAAACCCCTATTGCTAACCCTGGGAATTCCTCTAAGAACAAAAAGGGGAAGTCACCAATGGTAACACCACAACAAAAGACCCCTAAAGCTGTTCCTAAATCTGTCAAGAGGAAGCAAATATGAGAATCTCCTAATCCTGAATCTAGGAACCAAAAAAAGCATAAGGCAATCCCCACTCCTATACAGAGAAGCTTCAGGATTTAGAACCAGGAAGCTCAACATTCACTTAATACCTCTCAGTCTACACCATCACCCTTAGACTCTTATAGTCCTACACTTGAGGAAAGGGAACTATTGGGAAATTTTGCCTTAATGTTTTGGCTTGTTCCTTTCAGACTTGGCATTTTTCTTCATGTTCTGATCCTTTACCACTTTACCGTGGTGACTGTCTAGTAGTTACGGCCTTACCATGTGTGGTGATTTCACTCATCACGGTGGTGTGGTAAGGCTGCCTAGAGCCTACGTAGGCAGTTACCACCTTACCACACGTGGTAAGACCACTTGTGGCCTAGCTCGGCAGTTACCACCATACCACTAGTAGTGGTCCCTCTCACCATGGTCAGACCGCTAGCAGTGGGCTTGGTGGCTACCGCCATACCACAGGTAGTGGTTCCTCTGACCGCGGTGTTTGTGGAGAGACCACCAGTGGTTGGCCTGAAGTTTATTGCCCTACTGTGGGGTGGCCTAGTCACCCTCGCGGTAGTGTGGTGTGATTACAAGCGGTTTGCCAAGAGGTTACCACTGCACCTCGGTAAGGTTCAGTTGGCTCAATGGTAGCACGAGATGGCTGAGGGTGAGCTCACCACCATACCACGAGGTGACTTGGATAGGGGCATGGTAGTGCAGTGGAGTCAGGGTGTGAGCGTGGATGGCCTTACCACCATACGATGAGGTGAGTCAGATGGGGCAGCGATAGCATGGGGAAGATGAGGGTGATCTTGTGCAAGCTCACCATTATACTGTGGTTGGGTCAAAGGAGCTCGGTGGTTGCATGGTAAGAGCTCAGATTAGCTTGGAAATCAGTTGACCAAGTTGGACAAGTTTGACTGACTATCAGAAGAAGTGAACGAATTGTTAGGTGACATGTGTCAAGTTCTTTGAGATCTGATTGGCCAAAGATTTATTCCTTGATTACTATTGGGCTACATTATTGAATGGAGGTTGACAAACATGTTTTCACCAACCAGTTTAATGTTGCTCATCTGAGTGCATGCTACTTGAGCGATGCACGTTATTAGTGAAGTATGGGTGCTTGCTGGTAGGATAATTTATTATCCTAATGATTGTTGAAGGTTTTGACTGCCAGAATAGGTTGGCACACGGTAAGAGATTATATGTAATATCATGTGCAATTAGATCAGGATGATAAGCGATTGAAGTGAGAGGCAGAGAGTGTTCGAGCGGTCCTGACTGAGAATACTTTGTCTCTTAGTTCTATGAAGATGTGAACCTATGGAGGTCATGTGGATGAGCTAGCCATGAGGATAGCTATGACAGTCATCTGAGGAGCTGAAGGGAATCTACATGATATGTCATTGAGGACACTGTAATCATGTGGAGATTTTGTTTTGTTGTTGCCTGTATACTCCAGTTGAACAAGATGTAATCTTATGAAGAGCATAGCTCTGGTTTTGTATTGTAACCATTTTAGTTACTGAATAATACATGTGAGATGAGTGTTTTTTAGGGTGGGGTTTTTTACCCAAAAGGGTTTTCCGCATGTAAATCTATGTGTTCATAGTTTTTTCTTTCATTGTTGTTTGATTTAGTTTAGTGAATCTATGCTTGTGTTAAATCTATTATTTGTGAAGCATTTACTTTTCTCTGAGGATGAATGGGGGATCAACTATGCCTACTTCTGCTTTGTGGCATAGTTGTTTGTGTCTTTGTTGTGATTTAAATGAAATCACTAAGGCACTATTGACTTAGATGTTGATCTATGATGACAAAACTGACTTCGTATCCCCAACAAGTGGTATCAGAGCTGGTTGAAGGAGGTCAAGGCTTGTTGATACCAAAAAGTGGTGTCAAATCCTTCTCCTAGTTACTAAAGTTTTTTGTATTTCTCCTGTGGTGATTTCTTAGCCTGGAAAGCTTGAGGAAATCTAGAGAAATCGGTTTGTGATTGATCCTTCGATGAGTGGAAGTTGCTTCTTTAATTCAACACATAGTTTTGAAAGACACTAGAGTTTCCTGGAGTTGATCATATTGTTGCAATATGGTCTGAGGCTCGTCACTTGTAACAAAAGTTCCAGATGCAAAGGGCATGAGATGTGCTTTTGATTGTGTTCTAACGAAGCGTGGTTTCATACTAGGTGTCTATGTGAGAGGCTCCCTATCGGTATGGAGTTTTTGGTGTTGTTGTTCAACCATGGAGTATTGTGCTTTTGCTGGGTGTTCTGACTTAGCACTGCAGGTGGTTTCTCTATTGCTCTTATTGCATGGAGGCTATGAAGTTGATCCTGGTGTTCTACAACTTCTGAATAACCTGGCTCTCTCGTATGCTTGTGCATGGTTGTGGTTTTTGGAACTGGTCTGAAATGGACCTGTTGTTCTATTCTTACCTATGTCTTGCACTCACATGGTTCAGATTCATGTCTTTGGCTCTGAAGGTTTTGTGAAGATTTCCCTAAAAATTCTATGATGCATATTCATGTTTTTCATTGTTATGGTTAACTGTGATGGTTGTGTGCAGACTCCTGAGTCGTCCAGATGAGCAGTGAAAATGGACGTGCATGGGTGTTTTATAAACACTATGGTTTTGAAGTTTTTGGATAGTCAAGTAAAACTTATTGTTTGTGGAGCTATTGTTCAACTATTTTCTAGACTCTGGCTTCTGGGGTGTTACTGGATGAGATAGCTACAGTCCAACATAGTTTGAGGATGTGTGATGTATTCTCCACATGGGAGTGTTGGTATGATTTTCTCTTTTAGAATTCTTGTGGTATGTTTGCTGGTTTCGTAGACTATGGTGCTTGATTTGTGGATGTGACTGGAAAATCGGATCTATTGCTAATCTTGTGTTTGATTCATTATTGTATACCTTGGTTGTTTTCTTTGATGATCTTAGTTTTGCATTTTCTAGTGTGATGATAGATTTGCAGGGTTTTCATTGAAGTGGATCTATGAGTTGTGCATTTTTTTGGGCTATCTTTACCTGCATGTTTGTTGTGAGACAACTTGGAACTGGACTATAAATATCCATGAGGTTGCTTCTATGGTGGTGCAAATCTGTTAGCTGACCTTGTCTATGGTCACTTGTGCATTGGCGTGGCTATTTTGAGATGAGAGGAGGAATGGTGTTTGAGTACCTGAATAGTTAGAGATGGGAACCTGTAGCATGTGAATCACGATGTCATGGAGAGTTGGATACACTAGCTAGTGTAAGCTTTTGACAGTGATGGTGTAGTCAGTCATGATGCTTAGAAAGCTTGGTGTCACAGTTTAGTAGGAGCTTTAGCAGTGACTGTGGATTCATCACTTGGTGGTGAATGATCTTCTTTAGTGTTGCATATGCTTCTTGAGGACTCTTAGATCTTGTTGTTGTAGAAGAGTTCTTTCGCATCTGCATGGTAACTATTTGAATATGTGCAACATCTTGGATCCATGGTGGACATTGGTTTTTTTTGGTTGAGGTATTGGTAGTGCTTGATAGGTGATGTTTGTTTAGAGTGTGTTTTCTTTATGTCATGGTATACTCTTGCTTGTGCATTAGAGTGTTGTCATGTTGCTTTGCTCTTGAGACCATGGCTTGTTCACTTGAAGCATGGTATCTCCTAAGGGGGATGTGTAGATCATAGTGTCATGTTAAGTTCTTGGTTCAGTTGGTTTGGAGCTTTGACACTAGTCTTGTGTTTCTCTTTGCTTTGAGTACCTTGGTCATATGCTGCAGGACTTCATGTTTACTACTATAATGCAGGTTGGAGTTAGCATGAGATGACAGGATGTTGGTGCTCCTGGATGCATAGAATAAGGTGAGGCTGGAATTCTTTTGAGAATATTTTTGTTACAACTGAAAGTCTAAGTTCCCTGCACCTTGATTTAATGCGATTTCAACAGAGACCATGAAGGAGAATGATCTTGAGTTAGCCTTGGTGGCTTGTATATCTTGGAGGAGCATCTTTTCTCTTCTTCTTGGTCTTCTTAGTAGTAGGGTTTATTTGAAAGGTATTTACCCATTATATCTAGAGTTATTTTAATATTCTAGAGGATTCATAATGAAAGGTGCACAACATTGTGTATCTCCTTGTGCTTTTGAGGACTGATAGGAGATGGTTATATGGGTTAGTTTGATCTTCTTTGTGGTGCTTACATCCATCGAAATGTTGGGTGTTGTTATTACTTTTCCCTTTGGGATGTGAAGAAGATCATTCTTGTCATAGTTAGCATTTAGAAATGTATGTAGGAGGATGCTACATGTTATGATTTGTTGTTTCTCTCTAATCTGGTTTTTTCTTCCTGAATGTTCTTGAATTTGGACTTGAGATGCCTTTGTGGAGCTGATTTGGTCACAATTTGTGGTCATGTGTTGTCACTTGGGTGATGACATGAAGGTTCTTATTCCTCTTTCTTTAGTCAAATATGGAGGATTTTTGAAGAACTATTGAAGACAGTTGAGAGAAAATTTTTGTGCAGTAGGTGGTTGCAAGTGGTGCAGATCAATGTGGTTATTCCTCAAAACTACTTGGTTCCTCATTTCTTTGTGTAGGTGATTGGTGGACTTGGTATGCTTGGATCATTTGAGATGGTGCTTTGGTTGCATTCATCTGAATAGTACCCTTGCAGTGGGAGTACCTGGATGTGTTTGGTCTTTTTTGACTGGTTGACACATGGTTCTTGTTCTTGGCTACTGATGGGTGGCTATGTGATGGCGTGAGTTTATTGATGGTCATATCTTTGAGGTATGGGTGATTAGATGGTTTTAGCATGAGCTGTGGGTGCTGGTTTTCAATCACATGGGTTTGATCAGTTAGGTGAGGGCAATCAGTTTTGTGGTCATTGTTCTAGCTAATGGTTTCTTGTTCTAGAGACTGTTTCTTGTTCTGGTGTTCATGTTGTGCTTTGTTGCTTCTTTCATTCTTTTTCTGCCTGAAGGATCTGATGTTTGTATTTTGGAGACTAGTGCATATATGCCTTGGCTTGTTCCTTTTCCTATGTTGGATTTTTGGAGCTATAGCTTGAGATGGTGGACATTTTTTGAATGTCATTGCAGGTGTCTTGGTAGGAGTATGGAAGCATGGTTTTGGTCCATGCTCAGGATTTTGAAGGAAGCCTAAAAGTCTTTGGCAAGTGGGAGATTGTTGGGAAATTTTTCCTCAACGTTTTGGCTTGTTCCTTTTAGACTTGGCATTTTTCTTCATGTTTTCGCCATTTACCGCTTTACCACGGTGACTGTCTGGCGGTTACCGCCATATGAAACATGATGAGTTCACTCACTATGGTGGTGCGGTAAGGCCACCTGCATTCTGCACTGGTGGTTACCACCTTACCGCGCATGGTGATTTCACTCACTACAGTGGCACAATAAGGCCATTAGCGGCTAGGCCTGACACTTACTGCCATACCATTGGCAGTGGTCCCTCTCACCGCATTGAGACCTCTAGTGGTGGGCTCATCGGTTATCACCATTCTACAGGGGGTGTTTCCTCTCACTGCACTGTCCATGATGAGACAACCAACAATCGACCTGGCAGTTACTGCCCTATTGCAGGGTCACCTGGCGGCCCCCACGATAGCACGGTGTGATCCCTAGCAGTTTTCCAAGAGGTTATCATTGCACTGCGATAAGGATTAGTTGGATCAATGGTAGCACGGGATGGCTGAGGGTGAGCTCGGGCGAGCTCACTGCCATACCATGAGGCGACTAAGACAGGGGTGCGGTAGTGCGATGGAGCTAAGGTGTGAGCCTGGATAGCCTTACCACCATACCAAAAGGCGAGTTGGATGGGGTATCGGTTTTGTGAGGAAAATGAGGGTGAGCTCAAGTGAGCTCACTGTTGTACTATGACTAGGTCATAGGAGCTCGGTGGTTGCACGGTAAGAGCTCAGATGAGCTTAGAACTTGGTTGATCGAGTTGGAGAGGTTTGACTGAGTGTCAAAAGTAGCGAATGAATTATTTGGTGAAACGTGGCAAGTTCTTTGAGATTTTATTGGATGAAGATTTATTTCCTTATTGCGATTAGGCTGCCATATTGAATGGAGGTTGACGAACACGTTTTCACCACACTATTTAATGTTGTGCGGCTCGATGGATGTTGCTTGAGTGATGCATGTTATTAGTGAAGTATGGGTGCTTGCAGGTAGGATAATTTATTATCTTGATGAACATTGAAGGTTTTGACTGGCAGAACAGGTTGGCACATGGTAAGAGATTTTATGTAATCTTATGTGCAGTCAGATCAAGATGATGAGCAATTGAAGTGAGAGGTAGAGAGTGTTCGAGCAGTCCTGACTGTGAACACTTTATCTCTTAGTTGTGTGAAGATGTGAACTTGTGGAGGCCGTGTGGCTAAGTTGGCCATGAGGCTGGCTGTGACAGTCATCTGAGGAGTTGAAGGGAATCTCAATTATATGTCATTGAGGACAATGTAATCATGTGAAGATTATGTTTTGTTTTTGCCTTTATTCTCCACTTGAACAAGATGTAATCTCCTAAAGAGCATAGCTCTGGTTTTGTATTGTAACTGTTTTAATTACTAAATAATACATGTGAGCTGAGTGTTTTGGAGGGTACCCGAAAGGGTTTTCCCCACGTAAATTTGTGTGTTCATAGTTTTTTCTTTCATTGTTGTTTGATTCAGTTTACTGAATCTGTGCTTGTGTTAAATTTTTTATTTGTTAAGCATTTACTTTTCTCTAAGGATCAATGGGGGATCAACTATGCTTGCTTCCACTTTATGGCATATATTTTTGTGTCTTTGTTGTGATTTAAATGAAATAACTAAGGCACTATTGGATTAGATGTTGATCTTTGATGACAAAATCGACTCTGTATCCCCAATAGGAACCATCTATTGGTGAGACTGAGCATGTTTCAGAAGGGGTTGGCGTTTAAGAGTTGGCAGCTGTTGTAGAACAAATGCAAGAAGGGTTATCGAAATAGTTGCAGGAAGAGGTAGTGTGTATTTGGGAAGAAAGAAAATTGGTATTTGCTCAATCAAAAGAGAGAAGTTAAAATAATGAAGGGACAAATGAATTACCAACTATTCCAAAAAATACATCAGAACATATGATACTACAGGAACAACAAGAGGACTGGTAGTAGGATGATGAAATGGAATAGTAAATTCCTGAGCAATCAGATGCCAAAGAAATAATTGAGATAATAGACCATGAAAATATTGATGCACGTAAGGAAATTCAAATGCCACTTGTAGCAAATCATAATCATATGCCTCCTCTCCATGTTACAAGTTTTGTTGCAGGAGTGTCATGTTACATAGAACTTCAAGATCAACGAACTACCTATGAATTGGAAATTGAGAAATTGAAGAGAGTAATCCAGAACAAGGATATAGAAATTGCTAATCTTATAGACACTCTCAATCAGGTAGTCAAACTTGTTCCACAAATAGTGAAGTGTAGGTCTCCCTCGCCTATTTATGCAATGTACTTAAAGGAGTTATATTTGAACTTTCAATTAATAAGGATTTGATAGGGTCAAAAACCTTCCTTGAACACTCCCGAGGAATTTTATGATGCATATAGGGACTCATCGTGGCATGCTAGACACCTTTTGTGTGAGTTTTTTTTACATAGTTTGGTTGTGCCTCATGAAAAAGAATGGAATCCTCTGTGCTATGTAGGAGACATACACATTAGTGCTCTAATCTCCTGGATCAACAATGAGATTAGCAAGGGAGAATAGTTTGACAGTTACAAACATGATGAGGTTAATATACCACTAACAGTAAGAAATAAATCTAAGAAGGGGATGCACATTTACTTTGACTGGAAGAAGCTGAGGGCAAATGAAAGGGCTAGACCGATAATTGAACCCTTGAGACAAGAAGTGTTTACCCAGTACTCCCAAATTGTAAACGATGACCTCAATGCTGCTACACAGCACAACCAAACAAGATGGGAACACTTGTCCTTGCAGCTAAGAAGGGTAGAGCCACATACCCCAAACAACCTATATGCACCTACTCAGAAAGGAGAGAGGTATATGAGAAACGCAAGAACAAAGAAATAAAATTGGCTGCCACTAGTCATGCAGCCACCCATTCTCTTATGGCCACTGCTAGCCATGTAGGGAGAAAACATCACCTACAATAGGAACTCAGAGGATAACAGGTGGAAAAGATTGGAATCTATGTGGGCTCAATTCAGGATTTTTCAACATGGTGAATGTGGACAATAGCTGAATGCTGATTTAAGAGAGTTTGCTCGGAGGAAAAATGCCAGACTTGCTGAAGGGACCAGCAAGTAGTCAATTGAGGGGAATGATGAACCCAGTTTTTGGCATATTTTAGACTATGTTCTTAAACATTTTTATATCTTTTATTATGCTGAGAAGATATTTAGTGGTAATTATGGAAGTGATACATAGACTTTATGCTTTAAATAACAAGTTTATTATGATAATTCTTTCCATGGTTATTTCTTAAATGTTTTATTACTTTGATAGAAGATGCGTGCCTTGTGAATTTTTGTGATGACATGCCTTTCCTATAGAAACTACTATTAACCTTGCTGTAGCCATATCCGAAATATTGTTTGCTCCAAACCAATACCTAATGAATGTATGAATGGAATAATGGATCATCTTAATGAGTTGAATGTGTTGAGCTGACCCTTTGCCGCAAGAGTAGTTGTTAAGTTATTGTAGGTACCAAGTCTCGAGGACAATATTTAGCCTCCACTAGATTGTAGAAGGACTGATTCAGCAGCATGAAATGAGGAGAAACTTACAAGTCATACGCCATGCAAGGGAAGCATTCTAGGAATCTAGCAAAGGCGTCTTGATGACACATAAATCGAGGATAGTGGTGCTTTAATTCTTCAAACTAATTTGACTCGGTTCTCCCTCTTGTGTCCAGTTCTTCATTAGGTTGATCATGATGTGATAAATATTTCTCATTTTATGAGGGAAAGGTTAGTTAGTTGTTAGGTTTAAGTTTTGAATAAATAGTTGTTCTCCTTCAGAGAAAGGGTTGGAAGTTTATTGTGTAATAGCTTTAGTTTTCCAGAAATACAGTTGAAAAGTTCTGAGCAATGTACTTATCAGTTTTAGTTCAATAAAAGCGTTCATGGAATTTATAGTTTAATCTATTATGTATCTCTGACACTACCTAAGGGGGCCCACTTAGGGACGTTGTCTATCTTTTTCATTTCTGTAGTTAAAATAGTTGTACTTCATTTCCATAGAACTCCAGTTTGACTATTCCTACAGCTGACATAATTATAGAGTTTTCAACTATTCCTGCAACCACTAGGGACAGAGTAGTTCTTGTCTTTAAAACTAGATTTAGTTTTCATTTTGAGAATATTTAGTTAGTTAGAGTTTGTTTCTAGAAATTTCTATTCTAGCATGGTATTTTCAGGAAATAACACATGTCTGAAATAGGTGGTTAGTGCATATACTTTTCAGACCCATTTCAAGTCTAATATCCCTAGGTTGACAATCAAATGATGTCCTTTAGTAGATTATGACTACCAGTTGTGATGCCTAATCCGTGAGTAGAGGAATTTATGTTCCTAGTTATCAACCTGATTAAAGGACACTACAACCACCAAGCATAACACAACTTGCTTTCCAATGGATCCTTTTCTTTTCATGAGTGTTTAGCATAACATAGCTTGCAAAGCCTTATGAAAATTGAAGTTCATATTGTGTGGTGCCTTATTAAAGTTTTGAAAGGTATAACTTTGGTATGGTATGGGAGCATAATAAGATTCACTCATTTTTCTCACTTGGGGGCTCACCTAGTGGACACTGAAGTTTCACTAGACCATGTGAGTGTGTATTGTTGTTTTCATTGTTTAAAATGAGTTCCACTTGTGAAATTTTTTAGAAAAATAGATGAGGCATGTTCCACATTGATTTGGAAAGTCAAGGCTTTATCTGCCCTTTTTCTTTTTCTTTTTCTCTTTCTTTGAGTCCTTGGCTCTATATGATTGAATACATTTCCATTACTGCATACATATATATTTTTAACATAGGAATGTGTCTCCTTATGCCTCCTATTGGTTTTTCCATGAGATATTAGATCTTGGAGGTGTTGGTTGTTTTTAGGAACCAAAATTAATATAAAAAATTGCCTATAACTTGTCATAATTCAATGATACACAATAGTGAGGATTGGTCAATGACTAGGTGAAAGCTTGCTAAGGTTTCCCTCTACACTTAGAGATATACAAGATCGAAGAGGATGATTGCTACAATGTACCTAGTGATAAGTTCTTTTGTCATTTACTAAAGACATTGCAACTAGTAGATACATTCACATAGATTACAAATTAGATGAAATCCTTCAAGAATATGCCTCATCCTCTAAAAAATAATCATCTAAAATATAGAATGGATGAAATCTCATTAAACTTTACAACAATTTAGGTATATGAATAATTTTCAATAAGGATTTTTTCTTTAAAAGGTAGGGTCAATTCAATTACTTCCAAGTTAACCAAATTAATAGAACAATATCTTATCGAGGAGTCACAAATTCAAATTTGGAACAAACAGTAATAGAACAGTGATTTAGGTAAACATTTACAAACCATTGTGATATTGCATTATAATAAAATAACTCTAAATATACCAAAATAAAAACTTCTAATCAAATCCTTGTACTTAATCACACAACCCTATGATTCCATCAAAGCACTTTAATTAATTAATTGAATTAAAGTATAGATAAAATCATACATTCAAACAAAATGATTGAAGACAAATAAAAGGATCCTTGACCATTTTATTAATAATTTGAGTAACAAAGTACAAAAGGAGAGAAACTATTCCAGAATTTACACTACTCATTCAAATTTCATCACTATTGTAATACTATTATACCTATTACAAACATGAATTCCTACCTAAGACTCAATACTACTTATATTCCTTTGTTCATGAATTAAAAGCTTCTCTTACATAATTTTAAAACTTCACCAACCAAAGACCCATGAAATTTTCCTTGAATTCCATTTTATAGGAACAAGGGAGCAACAAGCTTCAAGCCAAATTGCACATTTAGTCACATTTTGCATTTTACTTACATTTCAATTTCAATTTCAAACATCCCCTAGTTAGTTATATTTGCATTTTGAGTGAGTGAAATCCACATGAGACAAAATTCCTTTTCATATCACCAAAGAAGATGCTTCCCACCCTCCTAAGGGAATATTTCAATGTTGTAGCTCAGCCTCATCCATGAGAAAAATATCTTTTCCACAAAAAAATTATATTCCACTTGCCAGCCAAGATAGAAAAATTTAGCATAAACCGCATCCACATCAACACATTTGTCATCAACTTCATGACTGAGAGGAGATAACATTTGGAAAGACTTCATCCAATGCTTACTTTGTTAACTTCTCAAGCTATGTATTATACTCCTCTTTAGTAGGCCATTGCATTTCTAGTAACTTCTACACCTTGGTGTTGTGCTAATTGTATCTAGCATCCATCAATATCTTGGCCTCCTTCACAAATGCATCTAGATTTACCTCAATTCCTATCAAGTTGTCAATAGTTGTATTCAATATACTATAGGGTATGTGCACGATCATCATGGAAAAAATAGGGCCTTAAGTGGCAATAAAAAGATAGAAAATCAAAGTTAGACAACTTGACGTAAAAATTTGAATAAGTTATCTATATTATTTAAAAAACATGTAAAAATAGAATCTGTAGAAAATTGAATGTAGTTTCTAAACTACTAGACCTTTATTTAAAAAAGAAAAATCTATTTGGTGAAAATTTGAAATTTCAATGCAATAGTATTTAAATTTCAGGATAAAAATAAGTAGATGTTTGTCTGACCACCCTAACCACAATAAAATGATAATATTTTTTTATAAGATTTTAGGTATAAGTAGAGGACACATGTCCCAATGTGATGCATATTTTTTCATAATTATTTTCCAAGTAAATAATTAATTATGAATTTTTTATTACAAATTTTAAAACATATAAAAGCTCATTTGTCTAACCACCTTAACTTGGTAAAAAATTCATGAAATTCAATTTTTATTTTTTTAATCCTATATTATGCAAAGCATACAATGTGACACATGTTTTGGATTGAAAAAATGTGATATCATTTGAAAGTTATAGATTTTTTTCAATAAACCTATCAATCAAGACTTTATTCATAATTCTAATAGAAAATGAATAATTATTATTATTAAATTCAAAGTAAATAATAATTTATATTGGTGTAAAGTTGAGAATCCTCTCTAAAAACCCATTTCATTTCATCAATTTTGGGTTAAAAAAAGGTCATCAGCCACATGGACCATCATATGACTTACATATTGCCACGTTTTGGCCCATCATGATCCTGCACATACCCTATAGTCAATGAGATTTATTTCTCTTTTAAAATATTAGAGTATACCTCCCAAATCATGCTTCCAATCAAAAAATTCCTTTATTTCTCGTTCATCATTCAATATATTGGCATGACAGGCCCCTTAAGATCTCTAAACATCTTCAATTTATTTTGCAACTGAATGCCCAAATTACAATGAAATGTAATTTTACTCAACAAATCCATTGCCTTTATCAAATTAGTAACATTACTCAAAGCCTCAAGGTCATCATACATATTGGACATCATTTCTTTGAGTGCTCCAACCTTGGTACTCCACTTTATCTAATCATTCTGAAAATCACTTTGAACCAACACATATTTCTTGTTGGTCTCATGATTTTTTTTGTAAACATCCCACATTATCAAACTTGTGCACTAGTTTTGTAACCTTATGCTTTAACATATCATAAAAAATATTATCAACCACCCTGGTAGTTTCCTCCTTGGCTCTCTTATCATTATCTTTTTTTACTTGCACTTCCTGCTTTAAACTTTGAATTATTAATGATAGGGTCTCCTATCTTGTGTAGAAAAATTAGAAGTTGTGGGACAAGGAAAATTTCATCCATCAACTTATTGTACTTATCATGTAACTTATTATATTTTCCTTGTGTAATCTCAGTTGTATCAACACTTAGCATAGCAACATGCATAGTTAATTGTGTAGCTATAGTAGTAGTCATCTTAGTAGCTCTTTTTATAACCACAACACCAATTTCTTGCTCCACAAATTTTATTACCTCAGGTTTCCCAATATTTAGTGTCATGCACCAAATAACAAGAGTATGCAACTTTGGACTAAAACCCGAACCAAACACCTTATTGTCAAAATTATCCTCAAAAATAGAAGCATTGGTATCCTTTCTTATTGCATCGAATACAATAACAAAGGAAAGCTCCCACCTAGAAAAAAAAATAACTCCACTTCCTTTAACCAAACCCCTTGTCTCTTGGGGTGATATAAAAATATATTTTTTCATTATCTTATCCTCTTGCTCTTTTCTAGTTTCTTCTTGCAATGAAGGATACACATTTTATTTTGCTTCTTCTATCCTCTTCTTGATGTATTGGATTCTTAATTGGATGATAAAGTCTCTCTATTCCTTTGTTTGGACAAAGGTGTCATCACTCATGAAATTCCTAGAAGCCTTAATTCTGACACCATCATCTTGACCTTCATCATATTCCCATTTTACAATCCTGCTAGTAGGAACAACAACATCTAAAGCATCCTTTTGTTCAAGAGATGGGAATCTCTAATCAACTTCTTGTTCCATGGGAATATACACTACACATTCTTTGGGTGTATATTCCTCACCACCCTACTCAGTTGCTGAATAAGTCACCAATGGGGTGACTACATGTTTCTTTCATGTTTTCTTTGTTTTCTCTTGAATTCCTTGAGCTGTGGAGTGAGATAGTTGGCTCCTCACTTATGCATCATGATGTTCCTTAGCAAATTTTTATTTTAACCTTGTTAAAAAAAAATTATCTTTAAAATTTCCCAACATTACTTTAGCTTGCATATATTGGTCATTTACCTTAGAATAAGGACTCACATAAAAGGGGTTCTCTTTCAAAATTATTTCTTCAATTGCACATGTATTTCTCCATTAATTCTTCCTCTATACAACCTCCACATTAGAAGACAAATTTATGATTACATCTTTTATATAAAGGAATTGAGTTTGTTTGCTAGATGATCCTCTTTCTCTTCTCTCTTCATAAATAACTCCTTCAAGATCACATTATCTCATAATATCTTGTTTCATCTTGTAGTTATTCAAGAGGGAACCAAACCTCTGAATACCTTCCTTTGATAATCATACAAAATATTCAAATCCACACTTAAGGTTTATCAATGATGCCTTCTTTGAATTTCTAAAGTGATCTTTTTCCATGGAATCTAACTGCCACATTATATCCATAAATGCCTGCATATCAAATATATATGCATGTAGCTGGTGGGGTCACACTAGAGATCCATAGATCTTGATAGTAGTGTAACTGCTATCCAAATACCAGTCCTCCCAATTTAACTTCTATGTTTTGTTTTTCTTAAACTCCATAAGCCTCAAAATTTCTTTTGCACCTCTTGATATCATATACATGGGCTTCAAGCCCAACTACTCCAACACACCAAATTTAACACTATTGCAAAATTTAGCATAATAGGAATCTAGAAAATGTATATCCTGAACATGTGTCCATATTTGTATTAGCAATTCATTATCCTGACTATCCCTCTCTCTTAATCTCATGATGTTTCACTATAACTTTCTTCCTTTCCACAACAGCATACGCATTAACAATGAATAATTACTACAAGACAATGTAGGCTTTACATAATTTAAATTTATCAAATCATCATGAATTTGGTCAACTATATAAGAGGTGTTGGGTCTCAAAAATGTAGGTTTGAACCATGAGAGGTTGCCAAGCTCTCACAACACTTTTGGCCAACGTACAAGGCCAGTTGATGCAATTGTACCTTCTACTTTTTAAGTTCTGCTAGACCTAGGTGGGTGTACATATATGAATGATGCAGATTTTGAAATTTGTTTCCTGATTGAGTAATCTATCCACAATGGAAAAGGGAAGCAGATAGATAAAATCACTACAACTACACCTACTCCTAATGCATAAAAAAAGTATTTGAATAAGTTGTTTGATATGAAATTTTATCTTTGGGTTGTGGGAGTTCAGGGCCTTCTATCCACATGGGCAACATAGTCAAAAATACTAAATGATATGTGTTTTCCTCTTTGGCTTAATTCTGGTTGTTAGGAACTTTGAAAAATGAAACTATATAACTAGCATAAAACTTCATTAATTTATGACTTGCATAAATTGTGCTGGAATGTTTCTTAACCTGGTTCTTCTTTAACCCCTCAAAATAAATCTTTAAATTACAGACTTATTTAAAAGAGTTTAAATCTGACCTGCAGACACCAATCAACTAAATCACATAAAATGGGAATACATTCTAAGAGATACACTTGATATGCTGATTTAAATAATTAAAGAATCTCAAGTTGCAGAGAACCAGATAAAAGAATTTTATTTAACACAACATAACAACTAAACACCAAAAGAGAATATCACCAATTAAAGTTCATTATCTCCATTGATTTGTTTTAGGAAAGGCTTTGTACATTATTTACATTCCCTAGTCTGTTTTTTGGAAAAAAATAACTACTACCTACTGCATCTCCACCCTTCAACTGATTTTACAAAGTATTTATACAGTAAATGCCAAGCGTTGCAACCATTCACTTTCCTATTACAACTGCTTCATGGGTATGTGTAGGATCATCATGGAAAAAACAGGTCCTTAAGTGGCAATAAAATTCGGAAAATCAGAGTTAGGAAACTTGATGTAAAAATTTGAATAAGTTATCTATATCATTTCAAAAATATGTAAGAATACAATCTGTAGCAAATTAAATTTAGTTTCTAAACTACTAGGTTTATTTTATTTATTTTTAAATCTATTTGGTGAAATTTTGAAATTTCAGTGTAGTAGTACTTAAATTTCAAGGAAAAAATAAGAAGTAGGTGTCTGTCTGACCACCCTAACCACAATAAAACGAGAATATTTTTTTATAATATTTTAGATATAAGTAGGGGACTCATTTCTGGATGTGATGCATTTTTTTTTTGTAATTTTTTTCCAAGTAAATAATTAATTATGATTTTTTTATTACAAATTTTAAAAAATATAAAAAATTGTATGTCTAACCACCTTAACTTGGTCAAAAATTCATGAAATTCATTTTTTTTTAATCTTATAGTATACAAAGAATAGAATGTGACACACATTTCAGATTCCAAAAATGTGATACCGTTTGAAAGTTATAGATGTTTTTCAATCAGCCTATCAATTAGGAATTTACTCGTAATTCAAATAGAAAATGAATAATAATTATTTATTAAATTCAAAGTAAAGCATAATTTGGATTGGTGAAAAGTTGAGAATCTCCTTTAAAAACCCTTTTCGTTTCATCAATTTTGGGTTAAAAAAAGTCGTCAACCACATGGGTCATCATATCACTTAGATATCGCCACTTTTTGGCCCATCATGATCCTACACACACCCTCATATTATTTGACAAAAAATAAAATATTTAATTGAGTTGCCTTTCAGAAAATTAAATATTTTTAACTATAGCACTACCTTTTTATTCACTTTGTTAATTTTATCGCCCTTCCTTCTTTACTTTATGCCTTACCACTCTTTATATTTTATTTCAAATATTTCCATGAAACCTTCATTCGCATTCACCGCTTTACCCATAGGCTTTAACTTTTCCACCCGTGGTTGTAAGGTGACCGGTCGCTGCTCACTGTCCATCTCCTTTTATCGCGCTATTATGGTCAACATTATATCCCATCACGGTGCCGCGATAGCCATTCATTGACTATCATGTTCAAAGCTTGTTGTCTACCATGCCATTGCGGTCACTGTGTTGATCACGCATAGTGTAGCGGTAAACATTATCTATTACACCTCACCGCTTACCAACTGCCCACCACACTACCACGATCATAG
Source organism: Sequoiadendron giganteum (assembly GCA_007115665.2). Classification (NCBI taxonomy): domain Eukaryota; kingdom Viridiplantae; phylum Streptophyta; class Pinopsida; order Cupressales; family Cupressaceae; genus Sequoiadendron; species Sequoiadendron giganteum. Next base: position 744,078,812 of record CM021102.1, on the reverse strand, counting down.
GTCTGACCGCCAGTGGTACTGTGGTAGCCACTTCATTTTTTACCTCCCATTCACCGCCTTACCACGGTTACCAACTTTGTCAGCTATGGTACCACAGTATCTCCTTGCCAACCACTCCTTGAATACTACCACAATACCGCAGTGATTGTGCTGACTGCACATAGTTGCACAGTAACCGATCTGTCCACCACCATTCCTGCTAACTATTTACCATGCCACCATGATCAGTCTGATGACTATCTGTGGTGTAGTAGTAAGGGTTTCCTTGACTACTTCAAACCACTATCGCTATACCATGAGCCCCTTTGTTGGAGGCCACGATAAAGTGGTAGTATATAATGGCTTATAAATATTTAAAGGTGGTAGCGGTATAGCGTAACTTTAGCATTTTAGCAACATGGAGGGAAAAAATGAATTTTTATAAAGAGAAAGTGAAATATGTGAGTTGAAATTTGAATAAAAAACTTAGGGTTTCAAGGATTTTTATGAAAAATTGTGGGAAAACATTAGGGTTTTAACTAAAAATTTTGGGTTATAACAGTGGCTCCTATTGGGGATGAGTGATTTTGAAAATCACTCCAAGAATCCAGAATATCTTTGGGAGAGAAGACCAAGTAAATGATATGAAAAATGAAGGCAATGCCAGATGGAGGGAATGAATAGATGGAGAATGGAAAACCCTACACTACTATACATGGAAAGAAAAGAAAACACTTTCAAAAAGGGAACTTCTAGGAATGTCCATGTACTAGCAAACCCAGACCCTTCAAAATTTCCTAAAACTACTGTGCATGGAAAAGAATGCTTAAAGAGGCTTTGCTAAGAATTGTCCATGTAGTAGCAATCCTTCGTCCTCTGCATCTACCATGGTTTAAAATTCAAACCACAAGGGATGGCCCTAGGCCACCCAAAAGAAAAAATCTGCACTTTCCTCTATCATAGACCTTATTCTGTTTAGATCTCATTAGGTTTCTTTTAAAACTATCTATTCCATTTGCCTTGCCACATGCACTATCATTAAAAACTTTCAGTAGATCATTGTATTCAACCCAACTCATATTCATTTCACCACTTTGCATTTCATCATTCGTATTATCATATGACAAATCTTTGTCATCTTCAAAATACAAAGTGTATCCATATTCAACAAAAATTTCATAGGCTTGATCATTATCATATGTTGCTGAATGATCCAGCAACTGCACTAGGACCTGAAAAACTAAATGCTTTTCTTGGAAATCAAAAAATTCTATCTCATTAGCATCTTCTGAAATAATCAAATCAAAATTACTTTCAATTTATTTTCTATCACAAGTTGGCATTGCCACATACCTCTAATCCATATAGTCCTCTGTATACATACTTGAATCAACAAAATTTGAACATTCATCATCAATGATATCCAGACTAGTATTCTTCTCTTGCAAACAAAAAATATTCAAATCACATACCTCTTCTTGGACAGACATGGACCTTTGATCAGCTTCAAAGAACCCCTCATCATTATGAGGGATGCACATGGGGTCATATGAACTGATACACATAATATCTTCATTGTCAAAGTAGATATATGTTGGAGCCAAAACTTTAGAATCATCTTTATGTGCATACTTCTGGTATTCAAGAGTTAACAAATCTAAAACTTTCTCACTAATAAGTGAATAGGTCTCTGCTTCCATATCTTCTACTATATCTCCAACCTCTTTATATTCATAAGAACTGCAAAAATCACCCGATTGTTGATCAACATCCACAATTTCATCTTCACAATTTGAATCACAATCAATTATGCAGAAGAAACTCTCCATATCTTCATTGTTTGAAGGCATGCTATCTTCTTCTATTTCAGCTTCTAAAGCATTATTGGTAGTATCCACATATCTTTTCCCAAGAATGGAATCAATAAATTTATCCACCACATCAAAGGCTTGTTGTTTTAATCACTCTGACCAATAAATTGATTCAAGCTCTGATGCTCTTAAAATTTTTGCAACAAATGTGGGTCTTGTAGGCCTAAAATGAGGAGGCAATTGCATACATATGTCTATCATCATATTGTACAAAGAGTTTATATCTTCTCCCTTATATCTCCTTATGTCAAAAAAGGAATCCACAAGACTTTTTCCTCTCTCTTGAATTTGAATATACTCATCAAAAGTATTTTGCTGTGAATAGTGTACATTACCTTTATTACCAAAGTTCTTAGTTGCATCATGTGGTATTTGTGGTTTCCAAGATCTCCTCGCATTTGTGTCTTCATTCTCACTGCATGATGACCTATTTGGTGATGTACTTGGAGCACCTTTGAATCTCAATTGCCACAATTGTTGGTTCACTTCTAGCATCTGTTGTTCAAATTTTAGCCTTTGTTGTCTCAATTCCCTCAACTCTCTTATTGACCGTTGTCTTGTTTCTTCTTCTGCCATCTTGAAAAAATATTATTGCTTCACAAAATCCACGCATTATTTATCAAATGAAATAGAGTCACCACCTACTTTTCCCAAAAGTAGGAAAATGAAAAAAATAAAAAATTTGATATTGTTTTGGTTTGCCCCAGTAGAATCTCCAAAAAAATGTAAAACTTTGTTGACTCAATAAATGGATAGGCTGAAAAAAAATTCTTGAGTAATTCCCCAGTAGAGTCACCAAACTGTTGGGTCTCAAAAATGAAGCTTTGAACCATGAGAGGTTGCCAAGATCTCACAACATTTTTGGCCAACGTACAAGGCCAATTGATGCAATTGTACCTTCTACTCTGCAGGTTCAACTAGACCTAGGCGGGTGTACCTATATGAATGACGCAGATTTTGAAATTTATTTCCTGATTGAGCAATCTATCCAGAATGGTAAAGAGAAGTGGACAGATAAAATCACTACAACTACACTTAATCCTACTACACAAAAGAAAGGATTTGAATAAGTTGTTTGATATGAAATTTTATCTCTAGGTTGTGGCAGATCAGTGCCTTCTATCCACATGGGTAACGAAGTCAAAAATACAAAATGATCTGTGTTTTCCTCTTTGGCTTAATTATGGTTGTTAGGCACTTTGAAAAATGAAACTATATAACTCGCATAAAACTTCATTAATTTATGACTTGCATAAATTGTGTTGGAATGTTTCTTAACCTGGTTCTTCTTTAACTTGCCAAAATAAATCTTTAAATTACTATGACTTATTTAAAAGAGTTTAAATCTGACCTACAGACACCAATCAACTATATCACATAAAATGGGTATACATTCTGATAAATCAAAGATGCACTTTCTGTACTAATTTAAATAATTAAAGAATCTCAAGTTGGAGAGAACCAGAAAAAAGAATTTGATTTAACACAACATAACAACTAAACACCAAAAGAGAATATAACCAATTAAAATTCATTATCTCCATTGATTTGTTTCAGGAAAGACTCTATACATTGTTTACATTCCCCAGTCTGTTTTCTAGAAAAAACTAACTACTACCTACTGCCTCTCCACCCTTCAACTAATTTTACAAAGTATTTATACAGTAAATTCTAAGCGTTGCAACCATTTACTTTCCTGTTACAACTACATATTCTTTGACAGAAAATAAAATATTTAATTGAGTTGCCTTTCGGTAGATTAAATATTTTGAACTATAGCTCTGCCTTTTTATTTTCACTTGGTTACTTTTACTGCCCTTCATTCTTTACTTTATGCCTTACCACTCTTTATATTTTATTTCAAATATTTCCATGAAACCTTCATTCACTTTCACCACTTTACCGCAGGGTTTAACTTTCCACCCGTGGTTGTACGATGACCAGTCACTGCTCACTGTCCATCTCCTTTTACCATGCTACTACGATAAATATTATATCCCATTGTGGTGTTGTGGTAGCCCTTCACTGACTATCACATTCAAAGCTTGTTGTCTACCATGCCAGCGTGGTCATTGTGTTGATCACATGCAGTGTAGTGGTAAGCATTATGTGTTATGCCTCGCCGCTTACCAACTGCCCACTGCACTACCATGGTCACTAGCCTGACTGCCAGTGGTACTAGGGTAGCCGCTTCATTTTTTACCTCTCATTCATCGCCTTACCACAGTTACCAAATTTGTTGGCTACGATACCATGGTATCTCCTTGCCAACTGCTCCTTGACTACTACCGCCATACCGCGATGATTGTGTTGACTACACGTGGTAACATATCTATCCACCTCCATCCGTGCTGACTGTTTTCCACACCACCGCTATTAGTCTGATGACTATTCGTGCTATAGCAATAAGTTTTTCCTTGACTACTTCAAACCCTGCCGCTATACCATGAGCCCCTTTGTGGGAGGCCATGGTAAAGCGGTAGTATATAATGACTTATAAAGATGTAAAGGTGGTAGTGGTATAGGGTAACTTCAGAATTTTAGCAACATGGAGGGAAAAACTGAATTTTTATAAAGAGATAATGACATATGTGAATTGAAATGGGAATAAAAACCTTAGGGTTTCAAGGATTTTTATGAAAGATTGTGGGAAAACCTTAGGGTTTTAACTGAAATTTTGGGTTCTAACAAGAGGCATAATCAAAGGTCCTATTATGATATTTTTTATGTATATCAATAGTCATGACCATCAAAGAAATATCCATCCTGATGTCAAACTTCTTGCTTAGAACCAGACACAAAGCATAATCTGTATTCTTGAAGTAATCCTCAAAATAATCACAATCAAAAGGCTCAAACTCTCTAGGCCCAAATAATACACCACTCTTGTTTAGGTCATGCCTTTATGCCTTGGAAAAACATTTTTTCTATAACCAAATTTATTTTTCTCATATTCATTATACAAGGCATGAAATTTGAATGACTCAGTAGCATAGGGGTTCAAATTGAAGACATCATTTATTTGGATCCTTGTAATATCAAGAATGTGAGCTCCATCTTGAAAATGATTAATTACCCTATCATTAGGGTCATAACATCTAGTGAGTTCCAAGATCAAATCCACCTCCACAAAAAGATTTGGGAAAACCAACTTGATAATATCACAAGTCTAGAGATGATATGTGGGGTGAGTAGAAAATATTCTATTGAAAGCATAAATAAACAAGTCCCAACCACTTTGAGGTAGCAACAAACCACTAACTCTAGAAGCTAACTCATGAAAGTGGCTTGACAATATAATCTCACCAGTTTTCCTTTTCCCAACTAGTTTGACATCTATAACTAGATTTGTATAATCCTCGATAAAATAAGAGTAATCTCTCTTCAAATTTCTATTCTTTGCAGATGCTACAAGAACTTCTAGCTTAGGTTTATTATTCTAAGGTTTTGGTATTTTAACTCTTTTTTGTTTAGGTTTTCTCTTAGGTTTCATGGTAGACTCACTAGGTTCACTCATTTTGTATGGTATCAAGAAACTAGGGTTCCAAAGCAATTGGGAATTAAAACCTTAATTCATCAAAATTACAATTTTTGTGCTTAATTTCAATATTTTTTATCCTATTCCCCAAACCCTTCATGAAACAATTTCAATTCCCCTTTTGAGAAAATAAATAACAACCCTAACCATAAACCCTATCAATTCAACCAATTCTCAAGCTACCCAATTCTATAGAATTACTCACAACAGTGTATAAAATCTACTTACCAAGGATAACCCGTGTTTTGCTTCTTGAGTTCTCTTTGCCTAAAGCTCTCCTTCTCAATTTTCTAAACTTCACCAATTCTTTTCTCTCTCAAACAATTGCAATTGTGAAATAAAAGGGACTATCTACCTTCTTTAAAGCTAAAAAATGGAACGTCTTCACCATTAATGTCTAAAAGAAACCTCGCTCAAGCGAACTGACATGTAGTTTTTTAGGTTTCAATTTAGTTTGTCGATCTTTTTGATTTAAAACATCATCAACGTCTCTCCTAGACTATCACCTTTTTCTTTCCACAAGTGTGATTTAAAACAACAATGATACCTTAAGAAGTTTCCATGTAATTGATCCACATTTCAATAATCCTTTTGAGATCCATTGCTAACTGATGTAATTCTATTGCTTGATCAAATAGAAGAGTGATGCGAAGAGTAGCCCTAATGGAGGGAATATTCACCATAATATTTTCTATTCACCCATCACTTATCATTGTAATGTTTCAATGTTAGACTTATACTTTGGCAATGTGAGGTCTCCTAGTGATGCAAAGAACTTGCCCTCATCCATCACTCATTGTCATAATTGATTTGGAAATGAAAAGGCTTTGGTGATAGGAGACATGGGCAGTGGCACCAAATGCTAACAAGTGGAACAGTCATATCCAACTATTCCCATCCTTCCATCGCTCATCACTCAAATGGATTGTGTAACAAATATTTTTCTATGCTGCAAAGCACCAATACAAAGGCCATCGTGCATCACTGTAAAAGTTTATCAAACATAAAGACTTTGGTGACACTAAGGGAAGTAGAGATGAAAATGAACAATACATGCCATCATGCAACACAAAAATGGAATGAAGAGGCAAAAACTCTTCAATGATATGTGATGCGAAGGAAAACATGGCTCATGGTTCATTAAGGAAGTGAAACCAACGAGCAATAAAGTTTCAAAAATGAGCAATACAAAACTTTGAGTGGATGGATTTGTGCACATGCTTAAAAGGTTTTTCTTATAGGGGGGCTGCCTAGACAAGATGAGGAATAAGGAATCAAAAGTCTTAAAACCATATTAAATAAAGGATGTAAAGGCCAAACATATCTAGTTTTTAACCTTATTAAATATTAAACCCGAACCCAAAAATGAGAAGGCAATATTACACAATGGGTAGATGGAGGAGCCTAGGCATAAAGGGTTGATAACCAAATGAATTTAAAGGTTTAAGCTATAACTTTAAGAGATGTGAATCGACCATAGCAAGTCAATAGATAATTATACCAAAGAACAAGGATTAAGGGGAGAAAAATTGATATGCTAAGTAAAACTCACCAGATAGCATAAAACCCTAAACCCTTGTAAAATTTTATTCATTTAGATCAGTGGAACATTAAAATTTTCAAGGTTCCACTAGGAGGCTTGATAGTCCTCCTTGATCTTTTTCATATTGTCCTTCCATCAGTTATATGATTGGACCTCTCTTGATTGTCTACTTTAGTCTGAGTTTGATGTAGTGTCATCCTCTCACTAAAGTGGGGGCTAAATGTATCATAGAAAAATGTAACCCTTCACATTTTATCACTTGTTTGGGTCCTCCTTATTTATATTAGAGTTAATAGTGCCTTAATTTAGTGTTGTTAAATTTAATCCTTTACATGTACACACTTATTTGGGCCCTCTCAATTAATTGATCTTAATTATGCCTTTATTAGCCCTTTAATTCATTTCCAATCCTATTTAATTAAATTTTATGAAGGGGAAACTCAACATTTATTAATGCCTAAACATAACACTTTACATTCAATGATGTTTGTTCTAGGTTTATGGACCTGGGACCCATTCGCCCATGTGCGTGTTAGGTCTCAAAAAACCTAGGTTTGAACCATGAGAGGTTGCCAAGCTCTTGACACGTCTTTGGTGAACACACAAGGCTAGTTAATGTAATTGAACCTTCTACTCTTTAGGCTATACTAAACCTAGGTGGGTGTAAGTAAATGTGGAAGCATATTTGAATGTTATGTTATTTTTAACTAAGGAAAACTATTCATAGTGGCAATGAGAAGTGAAATAGATGTAACGGTTAATTTGGTATAAATTGTATAAGAAATATCAAGGTATATGAATATGTTCAATTAAAAAATGTAGTTGTTCAGAAATGAATGCTTTCTAAAGTTCCTAAAGTGAGTTGTATGGATTTGAATGAAGAGATGGATAAGACCATTGCCTTATTGGGTAAAACGGAGTCAAAGAAAGCTAGTGATGGGTGACTAATATTGGCTACAACTCAAACTATTTGACACTTGAATATTTATACTTTGTATAAATGTGCAGGGATGTGACTTAGACTCTTCTTATTGATCTAATCAAGATCTATTAGGTTAGTTTGATCTATATAAGAGGATTTTAATCATTCCTTGAAAGAACCAGTTAAAAGGGATCACACAACGACAACAAATGTGTATTGACAAAAAGAAAAATATACTTGATATATATCCAATTTTGAATAACTTAATAGTATTTTGTAGAGGCAGTATGGAAACCTTCAATTATAGACTCTTCTTATTGATCCAATTGATATTTCCAAATTATTGTAACCTTTTAAAAGGATTTTAATTCCTACTTGAAGAGACCAATTAAGAAAATTACAAAAGAACAACAAATGTGTTTGATGAATTTAGTATTCTGCTTGGAATATATTCAAATAATAAGGAACACCATCTCAGAGACAACCAAATAATTGTTTAACTTAACAAAAAATTGACTCCAATATTTGAGTCAGTGAAATTCAAAGGTTCTCATTAATTTCTTCAAAATTTCATACATGCATCATGGTCTTCACTGTATAATATATATGATAAATATTTTAAAAGTATCTTATGTATATCTGCTACCTAACTCCTAATTCTAATGTCCTCCCCTTTTCATCATGTGATCTCATCTGGCATATATACATTGTATTTTTAGGGTTATGACCCTTCGTAGCTATTTCTTGCATCTCTCCAGTATTCTTCTTCTTCTTCTTCACAATTTTTTTTAATTAATTGCCTTTGGCAAATTAAATATTTTAATCTTCATTATTGTATCTTTGTTTCCATGAAAATACTAATATTTCCCCTTTTGCATTTATATTTTCGCGAGATCAATATTTCCTTTGAATAATTACCGACAACCCCCTCTCATAACTTCTTTGGTGAAAAAATATTCCACCTCCAAAATAAATATTTTATAAATTTTACCTTTCATACATTTGTGGGTAAAATAATTATTCACCTTATAACTCCCTTTGTTAAAATATTTCATATTTCAATAAAAATATTTTACCTCATGAAGAAAATACTCACCTTCACCTTTATTAAACAAGCCATTACTTTATTACTTTGCCATTTCAATATTTAAATCTCTTTAATTTTTACCCATATTGCACGAATATCATTCATTTCAATATTTTCGGCCTGACATGCATCATCGAAGAGACATTTATTTTTTATTTTGATAGTAGAGTGTTTCTCTGATGAAGATGTATACCCCTATTGTAAATCCTCTTTTTCAATACTACATTCTTTCAACTGTGTTCTTAATTGCTTGATTTTGGAGATGTAGTCTTGGATGTGGTCAAAACTTTTAGGATCAAGATTCATCAAATCATTATCAATCTGATATCCCCTAATCTTATCCGTTTTACCATACAAGTTTTCAAAAGTCTCCCATACTTCTTTAGTTGTTTTACATGAATCAATATGAAATTGTAAATCAAATGAGACTAGTGAACATATGCATCCAAGTGTTTTCTCTTGATCAATCTCCCATTTTGCCAATTCTTTAGCATCAGTAGGTTTTTGAATAGTGTCCTTTAGATGACCTATTAGACCTTTCATCATGAGATAGCTCCATACTGATTTTCTCCATGTAGCATAATTATGTGGAGTTAGGAGTTCAATTTGAGATCTACCCATTGCAAGAACACAAACCAAGCAAAAGAATGCAACCAATCACTGCAAGATTACCCCCCCAAATCACTCAATCATGAAGCCCCCCCAAGCAATATCTGATTTGGCACTTTATACTTAGTGCGTTTGCAATTGCCACTGCCAAAAACAACAAGGTGGACTTTGATCTTGGTACATGCAGATGCCAAAATAGGCCACAAACTCATAGTAGAAAAATTAAAATAGATGAGACAAATCTGATCACACCACTAGAAAGTACAAGAAAAATTATGCACTTTCAAAAAAAATGGGACCCAAAAATGTTACCGTAGGAGCAAGTTATGAGCTCCCGAAGTGCCTAAAATGAGGACGAAGCAGCAACACCTGTGAGAATCTGAAATTTCTGGAAAAAATAAAAGCCAAAAAAAAAAAATGATTGCACCACTGTGAAGAGAATGAAAAATTAGCCCAAATCAAAAAAAATTTCTCAAAAAAAGGAGCCAAAATGAGCAAGATATGATGCTTTAAAGTTGGACTGCAAAATCAAAAACTCCAATGGTGAGAGGGTCAAAAATTTGAAAAGGATGCTGACGCACAGATGATGTAATTATGATGTCAGAAAATACTGATGTTAAATTTGATGGCCTGTGGCCTGTCAAACTCGCCACCACCCTTCTCCCAAAAAAGAGATTGGAATATGCGTTTTTTTTCGGAATATTCACTGTGTGGACAGAATATTCTTTTGCCGGCAATTATGTTGACCGCCGGAAACTTTGAATTGCCGATTTTATGTGGTCACTGGTGATGATGCCAGAACCGGCTATGTGAGGGCCCATCAATAGTGGGTGAAGAAGGGGCCACGTGGCTCGTCCGCAGGTTGCCTGGTACCTACAGGTATGCGGAGGTACAGATCTGCAGGCTATACAGTCTGCAGACTGTACAATAGATTTTTTTTGAATTTTCAAACAAATTTTATACAAATAGACTTAATCTGCAAAAATTGAAATTTTCATAAAAAATTTCAAATTTTTTTTTTCTCGAAATAAATAAAATATTTTTACTTTTTGAAATTGTACCATACGCAATAATGACGCTTGGGGGGCCGTATGGCTCTTCGGGCAAAAAAATTTTGCCTCACCAAATGACTTGCTCCGATTTGGACGATTGGACAGTCAATCTTAGGGTTTTTGGCCCTTCTGGACACGATGGCAGGGTTGGATTTGACCCAAAATGCTCCAAAAATGCAGTACCTTCTAGATCTGACAACCATAATGCAGCTTCAAACCCTCTTAGATTTGGCCTCGTATGTCCGATTTGGATGAAACAAAAGGAAAAATCAACTTTCTCGAACCTTCTAGATGCAATGGTGAGCTTAGAATTGCACCAGAAAGCTCTGATATAAACCTGCAATAAAGAGCCAAAAATGGAACCTCCCCAAATTTGGTACCTCTCTTAAGAAAATGACTCTCCAATGGCACCCAACCCGCTCTGAGGATGCACAAAAAGACTGTTGGTGTAATTAAATGTTTTGTACCTTTTCCTAGGTCATAATTACAACTTAGTTTACTTAAGGACCACATAAGAGTTGTTGGAGAATTTCCACCTTTGGTGGACTTATCTTCTTATTACTTTATCACCTCCACCTTTCATGGACATATCATGTGATTAGGGTTCCACCTTTTGTGGGTGATCCACTATTTGTGGTGGTTATCACATTATCACCTTTCCACTTTAGGTGGAGTGATAGCTTTTCATTGTTGTCTCATGTCATAAGATTATGACACTTGTCATAATCTTATGCACTCCTATGTTCTCACCTTGGCTATATAACCAAGGGGTCTCTACTACATTTACACACATTGAAGCATTATCATTGACATTGAATACAGTTTATTCTTGTCACATTATTTTCTCTCTTCTTTGTGCTTTCTATTTGGTCCATAGATCTTGGCATCCATAGCCAATTCTAACATGGTATCAAAGCATGTTTGATTCTAACATGGTATCAGAGCGGGTTGGGTGCCATTGGAGAGTCATTTTCTGAAGAGAGGTACCAGATTTGGGGAGGTTCCATTTTTGGCTCTTTATTGCAAGTTTATATCGGAGCTTGTTGGTGCAATTATAAGCTCACCATTGCATCTGGAAGGTTTGAGAAAGTTGATTTTTCCTTTTGTTTCGTCCAAATCGGACATACGAGGCCAAATCTAAGAGGGTTTGAAGCTGCATTGTGGTTGCCAGATCTATAAGGTAGCTGCATTTTTGGAGCATTTTGGGCCAAATCCAACCCTGCCATCACGTCCAGAAGGGCCAAAAACCCTAAGATCAACTGTCCAACCATCCAAATCGGAGCAAGTCATTTGGTGAAGCAAATTTTTTTTGCCCGAAAAGCCGTACGGCCCCCCAGGCGCCATTAATGTCGACGGTACAATTTTAAAAAAAGATATTTACTTCCGTCGAAATATATTTTGAAATTTAAACAAAAAAAAATTCAAATTTGGATAACTTGTTTTTTGATTTGAAATATTAAAAAATCAAAAAAAAAATATACAAAGGAAATTTTCTGCGGCCTTGTACACTACGCAGAGCAGGTACCAGGTACTTGCCACGTGGCAGCCCTTCTTCACCTGCTACCGCAGGCCCCTCCACCGGCGGTAAATGAAACTCCGGTGGCCAACATTTCAAACAACCGGTGGCAATTTCCGTTAACCAACGACCAGGAAATAGTCCAGCGAAAGCATATTCCGGCAGAAAAAAAGAATATATCGGCAAATAGAATATTCCGACACAATTTTCCGGTAGGAGTTTTTTTTTGGCGATGGATACTAGGCTGTCAAATTTAACCTCATAGATTGGTGACATCAGCGCTGCGTCAGCACATATTTGAAAATTTTTCACCCCTCACCATTGGAGTTTTTCATTTTGCAGTCCGACTTTGAAGCTCCATATCTCGATCATTTTGGCTCCTTTTTTGAAGCAATTTTTTTTGATTTGGGCTAATTTTTCATGATCTTCATAGTGGTACAATCCATTTTTGGTTTTGGCTTTTGTTTTTTCCATAAATTTCAGATTCTCACAGGTGTTGCTGCTTCGTCCTTATTTTGGGCACTTCGGGAGCTCATAACTTGCTCCTACGGTAACATTTTTGGGTGCTGTTTTTTTTGAAAGTGCATGATTTTTCCTGTAATTTCTATTGGTTTGATCAGATTTATCTCATCTACTATAATTCTTATACTATGAGTTTATGGCCTATTTTGGCATCTGCATGTACCAAGATCAAAGTCCACCTTGCTGTTTTTGGCAGTGGCAATTGTAAATGCACTAAGTATAAAGTGCCAAATCAGATATTGCTTGGGGTGGATTCATTATTGAGTGATTGGTTGCATTCTTTTGCTTGGTTTGTGTTCTTGCAATGGGGAAATCTCAAATTGAACTCCTAACTCCACATAATTATGCTACATGGATAAAATCAGTATGGAACTATCTCATGATGAAAGGTCTAATAGGTCATCTAAAGGACACTATTCAAAAACCTACTGATGCTAAAGAATTGGCAAAATGGGAGATTGATCAAGAGAAAACACTTGGATGCATATGTTCACTAGTCTCATTTGATTTACAATTTCATATTGATTCATGTAAAATAGCTAAAGAAGTATGGGAGACTTTTGAAAACTTGTATGGTAAAATAGATAAGATTAGGGGATATCAGATTGATAATGATTTGATGAATCTTGATCCTAAAAGTTTTGACCACATCCAAGACTACATCTCCAAAATCAAGCAATTAAGAACACAGTTGAAAGAATGCAGTATTGAAAAAGAGGATTTACAATTGATTCTAAATGTGTTATCCAAGCTTGGTCCTGAGTATTCAGTATTTGTTTCTGGCTTTCATACCCATCGACTTTCTATGGGAGCATCATATGTTGATCCTAAGTTTGATGACTTTGCAAATCTCCTAATCGAAGAGGAAGCTAACTTCATGAACATGGGTCTAATCAAGTCTTCCAAGCCACATGTATTGGTTTCTAGTGAGTCAAAGGTATATAAAGAATCAGGGAATCTTGATAAGAAGCAAAAGATGAAAAAGAACAAGCCACATAAAGAATCGGATTCCACTCATTCAAAAGAAGAATCATCTAAGAAGAAGAGGTCTTTTTTTTGCATATTGCAAGAAGGATGGACATGAAGAACATTATTGTTATAAGAAGGATATTGATGAGTTGAAAAATCTTCTCAAAAAGAATCAAATTGATTTGCCTTCTAGAATGTCTGAATCACCTTCTTCTCCTTCTTCTTCAATACAGTCTAAGGGAAAAGTTCATTTGGCATCTACATCAAGCAGTAAAGGACAAGCTCTTTGTGTGTATTCAAGTCTAGGATCATGTAGATGGCTTCTAGATTCAGGAGCATCACATCATATGGCATCTTCACAAACTATTTTCTCTTCATTTCAGCCTTGTTCTATGTCTCCTATCTTGATGGGAAACAATACATACATGAGTGTACTTGGGAAGGGATCTATTAGTTTTGGGGACAACACTTTCCAGGATGTTTTGTGTGTTCCTCATTTGACGAACAATCTTCTTTCCATATATCAGATTACACATGGTGGAAATGGGAGAACTATGGAGTTCACACTTGATTTAGTCATCATTCGAGACTTGGAGAGTAGAGAGATTATTGCTACTGGGGTGGTTGATCATTCATCTCGGTTGTATACCTTTGCAGATTTTGCTTCTGATGGTGACATTGTTCCTTCGGCTATTCATCATAGTTCTAGTGTGCACCATGATTCAGAGGAGACATATGGCTACTTGAACTTGGGAGTTCTCACATTAGATCCAGTACTTGAGCCATGCATTTCATCTCCTCCATCTACTGTTGTAGTTGATGATGCTTGTGATTCCACAGTTTGGGTTCCTTGTGATTTAGTGTAGCAGGATATACATTGTCTTCTAGATATGGCTACTTTGGATGGCTTCTTGACAGGTATTTTAGACTTATTTGTGGAGTCTCATCTTGCAGATTTGGGGGACACCATTGATGAAATTCATCTTCTCTTTGATGAAGATGCTCCTTCTTCAGTTGTTGCGAGGGAACACTTTGACCCTCTTGTTCATTCTCTACATGATCATTCTTTGCAGTTTGGCGTGAGTGTGGATAGTTTTGGACAACATTTGGAGGAGAATTCTTTGTCTTTGGAGGGGATATCATTCTCTTTGGATCATGTTCTACATTCTTCTCTACTAGATGTTGGATTGTACTCTTCAGCAGTGTGGCCTAGAACATCATATGGAGACACTTGAGCAGTGACATCATACATCCTGCATACAGTTTCTTCCTAAGGGGAGGAATGTTTTCGATCATCTTCGATTCAATGGAGACACTTGCAGGAGCATGCTTTAGAGACATCATACATCCTGCATACATCCTTGGTTTTGTTTCTTCCTAAGGGGAGGAATGTTGTTCAACGAAATTGGATCATCTTCAGCATTCAATGTTGAGCTTCTAACATCATTGCAGGAGACTCAACATTGAGGGGGGGATTGCCTCCTCTTCTCTCTTATGGGGGGGTCTTTTTCCTCACTTGGGGTTTTTACCTTCTCATTCATGATTGAGAGCATTTCATCTATTGTATTTCATCTCTCTTTTGTGGAGGAGTTTTGTCCCACTGGGTTTTCTCCTTTTCTCTGTTTGTGAGAGATTGCATTGCATTTGTACATGGGTACCTAATATGGCCTAGTTGCTAGGACCCATCTTGCATTGTTTGCATTTGTGTACATTCTCCCTAAGTTGCACTTAAGGTGGGGTGTTGGTGTAATTAAATGTTTTGTACCTTGTCCTAGGTCATAATTACACCTTAGTTAAGTTTACTTAGGGACCACATAGGAGTTGTTGGAGAATTTCCACCTTTGGTGGACTTATCTTCTTATTACTTTATCACCTCCACCTTTCATGGACATATCATGTGATTAGGGTTCCACCTTTTGTGGTAGATCCACTATTTGTGGTGGTTATCACATTATCACCTTTCCACTTTAGGTGGAGTGATAGCTTTTCATTGTTGTCTCATGTCATAAGATTATGACACTTGTCATAATCTTATGCACTCCTATGTTCTCACCTTGGCTATATAACCAAGGGGTCTCTACTACATTTACACACATTGAAGCATTATCATTCACATTGAATACAGTTTATTCTTGTCACATTATTTTCTCTCTTCTTTGTGCTTTCTATTTGGTCCATAGATCTTGGCATCCATAGCCAATTCTAACATGGTATCAAAGCATGTTTGATTCTAACACCTTTGAATAATTACCCACAACCCCCTCTCATAACTTCTTTGGTGAAAAAATATTCCGCCTCCAAAATAAATATTTTATAAATTTTACCTTTCATACATTTGTGGGTAAAATAATTATTCACCTTATAACTCCCTTTGTTAAAATATTTCATATTTCAATAAAAATATTTTACCTCATGAAGAAAATACTCACCTTCACCTTTATTAAACAAGCCATTACTTTATTACTTTGCAATTTCAATATTTAAATCTCTTTAATTTTTACCCATATTGCATGAATATCATTCATTTCAATATTTTCGGCCTGACATGCATCATCGAAGAGACATTTATTTTTTATTTTGATAGTAGAGTGTTTCTCTGATGAAGATGTATACCCCTATTGTTGGGCTATCGGTGAGACTCTTCCCAAAAACCCCATTGGTGTGACCTGCATAGTTCAGAGAGACATGAGGATTTCGCTCTAATAGTACATGTATCCTCGATAGATTTTGGTTTTTTTTCTGGCTTATTTCCTTGTGTCCTCCATTCACCTGCATCATTCACCAAATATCATTTAGGGCATCTCCTGAAATCAAGCTAAACAATCCTCTCCTTATTGCGTATTGCAATTTCTTCAATCTCACTTGTCTCTCTCATGTTTGTGGTTTTATATTCCTCTTGCATATAAAATGTGTACCATTTTATGGGCTTAAATGCAACTTCATCCAGGTTTCCTCTTAATTCCTCTATGTTCCATTACTCTCCTTACCATTTCATCCCACTAGCCCATTTCAAACCTACATGCCTTTAAAATAGTGATCGAGGAACATGCTCCAAAGAGGTTCGTGAGTTCAAAAGTTTCAGAGCACTTTCGCAAAAATCCATTTTGGGCATATTCTATGATCATAGTAGTCTGTGTAGTTCATTCATTAATTCTATCATTTTTTGGCGATTCTCATCAGTATTACATTTTTCTTTAGAAGTGTGGAAATTCCAAGCTTTGGTGGGACCCTATTACTTCATACTTCTGCAAAAACCCTATTCTATTTACTATGGACGTTTCTCTTTTATCGATCTCTACATTATCTGAAACTTATTACATTCACCCATGGTATTTCAACCTTTAGATTGTATTGGTATGTGTCATGTCCTATAGCTCCTTTCCCAATAATGGTATCCTTTACTTTCTCCTCAAATGAATTTGACTTGGTTCCTTTTGGGGGCACAATGAAGAGTATGCTTGAAATTATTATCAACTGTAAAATCTCATGATTTCCACCTAGGAAATTGTAGTTACAATGTTTGATAAATATCAAAACTTTAGAATCATTAGTGTAGGGCACATTTCTATTATGAAATGATGATAAATTTCCATTCCCTTGATTGTTGAAGAGTCTATGTTACACCTAGAGCCACTAAAGGAGACCACTCCCAACATTGATAACATTTTCATAGAACGATATTGATAATGGCACACTCTTTTAATGCCTAGATTTGTTTGATTAGTATTTATGAATTTATTGTTGTCAACAACAAACTTCTCAAACAACTATACTAGGGTTTTAGATCAAGCTCTACATGCCTTCCAAAAAGTTTATGATGTTCATCTTTCACATGATACATATTACTTTCCTTAGTCTATAGGCAGAGCCATATCCTAATGGGGAATTAAAGCCAATATTTGGAGAATTAGAGGATACCGCCTCATTGCTTTGATAAATGATGCAAAAACTCCTTCTTATGATCAATAAATCACAATTCATTCATACTTTTATCTCTATATGGTTTGTTCACCCATCTGGATATAACTCCTAGTGATAGACAATGACATATTCATCTTTTGTATGCATTATTGTACAAAAAATCCTTAGATATTGAAAGCCATCATTTTTGTCCACCATTTTTCTTTCAAGAAATAAGTCTCTTTGACCTTAGTTGCCCAATATTTTGTCTCTATGCAGACCTCTAATGATACAATGATATTCAAAATATCAACTACCTTTTTGCTTTAATGTAGGTGCAGTCTTGACTAGTGACATCAATTTGTTCTAAAATTCATGCAAATCTCTCATTTCTGGTCAATTTGAATATCCATATTGTTATATAGCACCTCTATATCAAAGAATACCCTTTCACTCTCACTAGCATAAATTGTATGAAACCTTTTTTTTGAGATTCACCAGCCTATTGATTAGGTAGTTAACCATATTTGGTAAACATATGGTGTCCTATATGCTTGGTATCAAAACATTTAGTATCCTTTTGATCAGTAGAAGGCAACCAAGATTGTGATTGGAAAATTTGTAATCCCAGTAGGCCTCAAAGCATGCTTATGAATGTCTTCATCAAAGATATCAAAATATACTTCCACATTCCTCATTGAGTGAATGACACAATATTTTGCATCACTAAATTTGATTAATTTCTTGTTCTTTATTTGTGAAAAATTGAAGCTAGGTCTAGTTCAAACAATTTTGAAAGTCTCTTTTTGACCAACTTTCATTTTGTATTGTAATAAAAATAGATCAAATTTCCTCCAAAGTTTCTATAGAAAATTGATCGAAACTTGTCCTTTTTTGAAAAAATATCAAATGTGATCCTGGGAAGCCACAAATTTGGAGATTAGCTCTTTTAGGCATGGTGAACATGTGTGAAATATGGTTTCTTTTTTATATTCTTAATTTTCAAATTATCAAGCATCAAAGTTGACCTTTTCGTAGCTTTCTAGAAATGCAATCAAGAAAACTGTGCAAAACCCATTTGGATTCAATTTTGAAAAAAAACCAATTGATGTTTTGAAGCCCTAAAAATTGACATGGATGCACATTGAGATAAGTAGAATAAATAGAAGCAATTGATTTATCTTGAAAATATTCTAGTTTCTTAATGTTATCCTCCAAAGTTGGTCACTTTAACAGATTTTGCTACGTGGAGAGAACAAACCTTCGTAGAACCCTTCAACTTGGCCTTTTGAAACATTATCAAATTAGATTGTAGGAGGTTGAAATTTGTCATGCACATTCTCATATGTCAAATAAGAATTCCTGCAAGGTGATTATGTGTGAAAATTTATTGGCTTGAATCTGTAACTTTTCAAAGTCGGCCACTTGAGTAGATTTTCCAACTAAACATCTGAATGCTTGAAATTAATTCACACATGGGAACCTAAAATTTGCATGAAATTTTAGGCTCCAAAAATATGCATGGCTCCTCCCTAAACATTGGGACCTAAATTTAAATTATGTTTTTCTATTATTTTAATGATTTCAAATCTATAATTCAATTTGGTCTTGTGATATTTGAATTTTGGGAAATTAAGGATACATACCTATAAATAAAAGGTTATTTACTAAGTTTCACCTAAAGTTTTTGAGCTAGAATTTTATTATAAATTCAATAGTATATATATCATGGTTTTATTGCAGAATTAAAGATCCATTCATCATGTCAAAGTCTTCTTGTATCATGCATGTTTTTGTTGGAATGTGGCGATTGATCATACTATATTGTACACTCTTTAGTACTTTACACTCTTCATGTATCCTCATCGGGGTCTGGGATTAGGTCGGGCCCTAGGTAGGGGTTGGGGGGTGGCATCCCTCAAGAATTTTTTTTCACCTTTTTTCGTTTCATCACCGAAAAGGAAAAAAGCTAACTTTGTAAACCCTAATTTCTAGAAGCTTCTAAAAGCTTGTTATAAGCAGTTGGGATGGAGAGTTGTAGCATGGAATTATTCGTGATATTGTAATATGTTTTGCAATGGATAATAAAATCATTGGATGGCTGTGGTTTGGTGGATGTATCCCATATTGGGTGAATGACATTAAATTATTTGTGTTATAATTTTGTGTGTGTTTTATTTCTCTATTTTATTGATCAAATCTGCATTTACCTTTTTAGATATCTACCTTCTAACCCTAAAAAGTGTTATCAGAGTGGGTTGTGTTTGATTATCATTTGTAGGAAGGTCTCACAGTTGAGTGGCAGTCTCACAATTAAGTGGGAGCAATGGATTTTTTTTCACCTTTTTTCATTTTGTCACAGAAAAGGAAAAAAATTGACTTTGTAAACCCTAATTTCTAGAATCTTCTAAAAGCTTGTTATAAGCAGTTGGGATGGAGAGTTGTAGCATGGAATTATTCATGATATTGTAATATGTTTTGCAATGGATAATAAAATCATTGGATGGTTGTGGTTTGGTGGATGTATCCCATATTGGGTGAATGGCGTTAAATTATTTGTGTTATAATTTTATGTGTTTTATTTCTCTATTTTATTGATCAAATTTGCATTTAAATTTTTAGATATCTACCTTCTAACCCTAAAAAGTGGTATTAGAGTGGGTTGTGTTTGATTATCGTTTGTAGGAAGGTCTCATAGTTGAGTGGGAGTCTCACGGTTAAGTGGGAGCAATGTCATACGAGGGTAAGTTGAAGGTTGAGAAGTTCAATGGGCAGAACTATCAGTTATGGAAGACGTAGATGGAGGAATACCTCTATCAGAAGGATTTATGGTGGCCATTGGAAGGGAAAACCAAGAAACCCTCAACAATGTTGGATGAGGACTCGGATATTTTGGATAGAAAGGCACTTGGCATTATTCATTTATGCTTGGTACAATCGGTGTCATTCAATAATACAACAACAAAGACAACTCAAGAGTTGATGCAAAGCCTAGTGAATTTATATGAAAAGCCTTATGCTTCAAATAAGGTATTTCTTATGAAGCATTAATTTAATATGAAAATGGTAGAAGGTGGGTCAATTGCTGATCATTTAAATGAGTTTAATATGGTTATCAGTCAATTAACTTATGCAAAAATAAAATTTGATGAAGTTAGGGCTCTTTTGATTCTATGTTCTTTTCCTAAAAGCTAGAATAGCTTGGTAATGGTTGTTAGCAATTATATTTCTGGTTCAAATACATTGAATTTTGATGATGTTGTTGGTTTTATTTTGAGTGAGAAAATTTGTAGGAAAAGCTCAGGTGCAAAATCCACATTAGGAAATGTTTTGAATGCAAAAATTAGGGGAAAAACAAAGGAGAGAGGAAACAATTCTAGAAGTCACGAAGAAAATCAAAGGACAAAATTTCCTAGTCTAGAGATAAGAGGGATTGTTGGTAATGTGGTAAGTCAGGTCATTTAAAGAAAGATTATTGATCTCAAAAAAATAAAGGAGACAAAAAGGAAAGAAATAAAGATGCAAATGTGGTAAGTAGTAAATCTAATAAGGATGCTTTGATTCTTTCCCTTGAAAATGTTTCAATGATTCTTGGGTGTTAGATTCAGGGGCTTCTTTTCATGCTACACCCCATATAAATTATTTTCTTGATTATGTCCAAGCAGATTTTGGGATGGTTTATTTGCGAGATAATGAACCCTGTCATATTGTTGAAAAGGGAAGAATCAAGATTAAGTTGCAGAATGAGAATCATTGGCTACTACATGAGGTAAGGGATATTCCAAAGTTAAAAATAAATTTAATTTCTGCAGGGCAACTAGATGATGAAGGTTGTGTTGTTACATTTAGTGATAAAAATTGGAAGGTTACAAAAGGTTCCTTAGTGGTAGAAAAAGGTGTGAAAGTAGGCACCTTATATCTTTGTACAGGTCATATTGTTCCTTCTACTTTAGCTATTGTAGATAAAAATTAATGTTCAGGAACAGTTGTTGTAGTTTAGTAGGTAGAAAATTAGATAGTTGTTGTGGATTCTGAATCAACACTATGGCATAATAGACTTGGGAATATGAGTGCAAAAGGTATGAAAGTACTTCATTCAAGGAATGTTTTACCAGGTCTAGAATGTGTTAATATTTATTTTTGTGAAAGTTGTGTCTATGGAAAACAAAAGAGAGTTAGATTTCACAAGGATAGGAAACAAAAGAAATATGAGAAATTAAAGCTTGTGCATATGGATGTATGGGGACCAGCTCAGGTAACTTCTCTCGGTGGCTCTTAGTATTATGTTACATTCATTGATGATTTAACTAGGAAGGTATGGATAATATCCTTAGGTAGGTAAAAGGCTAAAATGTCTCAAATCTGATAATGGCGGTGAGTATATTGCAGAAAAGAGTTTGAATATTATTGTTGCCCTAATGGTATTCGTAGGGAAATAATGGTTCCAAGGACTCCACATGAAAATGGAGTTGCTGAGTGCATGAATAGAACAATAATTTAGTGTGCATGAACTATGAGATTGCATGTTGGGCCGCCTTTAAACATTTGGGAAGAGGCTATAAACATTATTTTTTATTTTATTAATAGAGGTCCCTCTAATCCTTTGGGTTGTGGTATTCTAGAGGAAGCATGGATAGGTAAGAAGGTGAGTTATTCTTTTCTCAAAACCTTCAGTTGTGAAGAATTTGCACATGTAGATTCTAAAAATAGAACCAAGCTTGGTGCAAAATCAAAAAAATGTATATTTGTTGGATATGGAATTGATGAATTTGGTTATATGCTTTGGGATTTTGAAAATAATAAAATTATGAGAAGGGATGTCATATTCAATGAGAAAGTGTTCTACAAAGATCTATTACAGAAGCACGAGAAGAAAAAAAAGGATTATGCCGTGCTGGATGATATTACAAACAACAATGTTCTAGTGATTCCTCATGCTCTGCAACAACAACAACGACAAATACCACAAAATCCAGTGAATGTTAGGTGATCTTGAAGGATAAGTAGACCTCCAGAAAGATTTTCTACCTCTTTGTATTCTATTTTACTAACTGATGCTGGTGAACCAGAATGTTATCATGAAGGTATGCAGGTGGATACCAAGGTTCATTGGGAGCATGGAATGGAAGAAGAAATGGACTCCTTGCTGAAAAATCAGACTTGGGAATTATGCATGTTGCCTGTATGTAAAAAGGCTTAACGAAAAAAATGGGTTTACACACTGAAAGAGGAGGATGGAGGTAAGCAATGATTTAAAGCTAAATTAGTTGTGAAGGGATTTGCATAGAAAAAAGGGTATTGATTTTGATGAAATATTTTCTCTAGTTGTTAAAATGACTTCTATTCATACTATTTTAAGTATTGTGGCTGCTGAAGATTTGCATTTAGAATAGCTTGATGTTAAAATAGTCTTTCTCCATAGTGATTTGGAAGATGAAATATATAAATGGAATAGCCAATAGGATTTGAGGTCAAAGGTAAGGAGAAACTAGTGTGCAGATTGAAGAAAATTTTATATGGATTGAAACAAGCACCTCGACAATGGTATATTAAATTTGATAGTTTTATGGCTGAGCAAGGCTACAATAGGTGTAATTTAGAATATTGTGTTTAATTTAAGAGGTTAGATGAAGATAGCTACATTATTTTATGTTTATATGTTGATGATATGCTTGTAGAGGGGTATATCATGGATCACATAAAAGAGTTAAAACAATAGTTAGCAAATTCATTTGATATGAAAGATTTGGGGGCAACAAAACAAATCATTGGTATGAAGACTACAAGAGATAGGAAAAATAGGAAATTGTTTTTATCTCAAGTTGATTATGTTGAAAAGGTGTTGCAGAGATTTCATATGGAGAATGAAAAAAATTTCAGTACACCTTTTCCCAATCATGTCAAATTGACTAAGGATGTGTCCAAAGGCACAAGAGGAGGAAGAAAAAAATTCCAAAGTACCATATGCTTCAACTATAGGAAGTTTAATGTATGCCATGGTATGCACAAGACCGAATATTGCACATGTTGTAGGAGTTGTTAGCAGGTATTTGAGTCATCCCAGAGTTGAGCATTGGAATGTGGTAAAATGGATTCTCAAGTACTTGAGAGGAACATCCAATAAATGATTATGTTTTGGGGGCTCTAATACTAATTTACAAGGCTATGTTGACTCAGATTTGGCAGGGGATATAAATACAAGGTGGAGTACCACAAGTTATGTATTTATAGTTGGTGGGACAACAATGAGTTGGATTTATCGGTTGGAAAAGATGGTTGCTTTATCAACCACAAAGGAAGAGTATGTGGCTGTAATAGAGGCAACAAAGGAGATGATATGGTTGAAATTTTTAATGAAAGAGTTGGGAAAAACATAGGTTGAAAATCACTTGTTTATAGATAGCCAGAGTGCTATACATATTGCAAATAATTATTCCTTGCACTCTAAAACCAAACACATACAACTAAGATATCATTTCATTCGGCTAGTCTTTGAGGATGGATAGGTAAAGTTAGAAAAGATACATATAGATGAAAATGTAGTGGATATGTTTATGAAGGAAATGACAAGGGAGAAGTTGAGCTCCTCTTCAACTTTATTTGGCCTTCAAGGTTCAATTCAAGTATAACAAAGCAGTAGCCTAGTCCAAGGTGATTATTTCTAGTGGGAGATGTAAGTGCAACGATGTCATCCAAGATTAGTCTCCAAGTGGGAGATTGTTGGAATGTGGTGAGTGATCATGCAATACTTTAAACTCTCTGGTAGTGTACACTCTTCATGTATCCTCGTCAGGGTCACTGAGAACGAAAAGATTCAACTTTGTAAACCCTAATTTTGGGAAGCTTCTAAAAGATTGTTATAAGCGGTTGGGATGGAGAGTTGTAGCATGAAATTATTTGCATTATTGTAATATTTATTGCAGTGGATAATAAAATCATTGGATGGTTGTGGTTTGATGGATGTAACCCATATTGGGTGAACCACGTTAAATTCTATGTGTTATAATTTCGTGTGTTATTTATCTATTTTATTGATTAAATCTACATTTAACTTGTTAGATATCTGCCTTCTAACCCTAAAATTTTTTGGAGCTAACATTGTGATTTAGGTTTCATGATAAAGGCAAGCATTCCAAGTATCATTTCAAGCAAGATTCAAGTGTCGAGATCCAAATCCAATTCAGCCATCTCATGCATGTTTCATACCTCCTAATATCTCCATTATCAAGGTTTCATACAATGGTTTTTTGAGTAGTAACATAGCTTGTTATTATTCATTCCCTCTTTCATGTTTTATTTCATTTCAAGGTTTGATTACCGAAACAAGGTTTGACAAAGGCAAATCCCTATTCACCCAAAACAAACATTTTTCTCTCTCTTGTATGTGTGATCGCAAATTTAGCTTGAAAAATACTTGAAGACCTTTTGAAGAGAAAGATTTACAAAGTTGTCAAAATTGTTGGCATCTCATAGAAACTAAGTTCTCGATAGCATTTCAAACATTCTAATTGTGAAACCTATACAAATTAGAAGATTCACATCTATATTAGAGGCTCCTAAATGATACAAAAGAAACCCTAAACATGGACCCATTCACCCATGGGTGAATGATTTCCAAATTTGCTTCTAAAAGGCACTTTTGGTGATAGTACACAAATTTATGCCCTTCTTGGATTTGTAATTTTTTTTCGGTTCTACTAGTATTGAGTTTAATATTATTATTTCAAGTGCTATATTGCATTTTTTTGTTGATTTTCTATTTTTAGTTTTTCTCCCCAAATTGTTGTTTGACATTGACACCCCTCCTTCGAGCATAAGGGAATTTGAATATTATCATTTTGACATGATTCACCTAAGATTTTATAAACAATTCAATGTGGGGATATCATGTCACAATGAAATAAAGGAAAATAGGTTTGTTGGCCTCCTATAATGACTCAACAACTAAGCCTTTATAGCTGTGATTTAGAGATTGGAAATCTAACTTGAATAGATATCTCGACCATCATGAAGGTGCATTTAAATTGTCAACATAGGGACGTAAACTTGAAATGGGTCAGCACTGTATGTGCACTAGGAATCCAATGCAGCCACATTCATTCTATAGCTTAAGAAAGGTAAAATGCTAAAAGTAAATTGCTTGGAAGGAAATGACATAGATGTTGAACATCAACCAAAAAATAGACTACATTGAAATGCATGATAGAAATGAAGATCTGAGCAATCAAACATGAAACTACTCTGTCTACTTTGGTTGTAGGAATAGTCATAGAATGGAATTCAAGTGGCTACAGGAACAGTGAGTGCCATATTCTTAACTAATCACTAAAAGAAAATACTAAGTAAGCTAAGAGATAAAATACTCACCAAGTGGGCCCCCTTGGATAAGTATTCCCTAAGACTAAGGTAAATTCAGATGTGTGAACTTTATAACTTCATTTTATTCATTAAAAAAATATGAGTACAATTAACATAGTTGTATTGCAAAAAACTAAGAATGTGAGTACATCATCAAATTAACATTCTCTGATTGGAAAAAGAGAGAGAGATCTCAAAGGAACATTAGAGCCTTATTTATCTAATCACCTAGCAAGGCAATCAACTCCGACAAAACCAAAGGACGCCACTTAGGGAAAATATAGAAAAGAGAAGAGGTGACTATGCATGCACATAATCCATCAGGTATGCTTTCCTTAATGCAACTCTGGCACAATAGTAATGCCCACACAGGCTCAAAAAAATTTAATACCATTACAAGGCGGTTACAATACAAAATTTTCATGAGGAATATCGAGCTTCCAAGAGCCTTCTTTCCATTAAATGACCACCTTATTGACTGATATGGTACACATCCAGCTGGCGGGATCTTCCTAAATTATAGACCTCAAATTATCTGCATGACAATGTAAGCACACACAACAAATTCATATCCATATTCATCTTAAAGTGAAATTCATTAACGACATGCAAAATTACCACAAACAGTCCATATAGCATGCCAATATCATTTGAAAGCTTATGAAAATAGATTCATGTTCAAGGTCTATGGTTTTAATAAATCTTATAAAAAGATCAAATTCCAAGCATGAAAGTCTTATGTTACTACAGGAAATGGAAAACAACCCTATCAATAATTAGACCATAAACTAGACTCATCATTTCCCCCCAACATAGTATCTTATTAGTCCTTTAGTAGGGGAAGAGTTATACTTTTGTTTGGTCAATTCCTTGATGTTTTCAAATACAAGTTGTCCCACATCGGTTTTTGTCGTATCTAAGTTAGGATCCCAATAGAACCCTTGTTTTCTATCCAACTTGATCCATCTCTATCTCTATCAACTACATCATACCTATAATATTTGAAGTTTGGCACAGGCCATAGCAGGATAGGTGGCTAGAAAATTAGTGGAAGCCATAATTGTCCTTTTGTTTTTCCAATCTGCATGTATCTTTTAGCCCTCTTAAGTGCTGTAACATAATTGTGTGTGGAGTGGGGCTCAAATTTCTTCAAATCGTCAGTTAGGTTGTTCCATCTCTATAATAGATATCCCATCAAAGATTCTCTTGTGGTTCTTTCCATCTCCTCATATGGCTTATAAATTGCCTCTCTTTTAGGCAAGATCCTGCAACTATAGCTTGACCAGTATAAAATTATGTGCCAATCATTAAAAATATCTCTTAGATGCCTAGATTCAACCCTAATTGGTAGGGAATGTTGGATTCAACTTGACTATAAGTCTTGTACTACTTTTCCCAACTTACTTCATTTTGTATCCAAGAAATGAATGCCCTTAATTGGACATCCTTAACATATAAAAATGGACTCCAATCATTGTCTTTGATCACAACATAATTCTGTAAATAAAATTTGCACAAAATTTTTTTCATCTCAAGAGGAGCAATCTGAAAAGCATTGAAAAATTTAGTGGGGCTCTCAATGGAGGGGTTCAAACCTGAGACAATCTTTGCAAACTTGAAAGAAATATGCTTCTCTTTTAAATATAGGGCATATACCCTGAGAGGATCCTTACATTCTAGTATTTGTGGCACTGAATTTGTCATGTTATCAACCTTTTTCTTCAAAACAACAATTTATGCATTCTTATCCTCAATTTCCTCATCTCTTCATTCAATTACTTCTTTAACTTGTGTTTCTCTTCTTTCCATTCTTCTCTCTTCTTTGTACTTCTTTCAACAAGTTCAAAATTATTGCGTTCATCAAAAAATTGGAGGGCCTGTGTACTCCTACTATTATTTTACCTATCACTTGTTCTTGCTCTTGATAGAATACCATCTATAGGACTTCTTCTTGCTTAGCCAATTCTAGCTTCAAGGTCTCTAGTCGTTGTTCTGTCATTTCAATCTACAAGGCCTCTTGTTCCTATTTTTTCTCATGCTGTAGGAGTTCCCAATTTTCCTCACATAGCTAGTTTTCAACTTGCTCAACAATATTTGCAAGATCAACTAGTGTTCAATTTGTTGCTTCTTCGAACACATTATTTTATTTAAAATTTACCTACTCCATTGGAGCTTTTGCATCCTCTTGTGGTGAATTTCCAGGTTTAGGGCTTCCCTCGAGAGATAGCCCAATGGCTAGCCTAGATGACTTTTATTTTTTGGGAGGGTTTCTTCATCTTTCCTTTGTTGTAGGAAGAATAGTGTCAGCCTTCCATTTCATGCAGCTTGGAATTTATTTTTCTATCATTTCCCTTTTAAATTTTCCTTCCTTTAGTTCCACCTTCCTCTTTTGTGCCCTAGTTTTCATTAAGGTGTCAAGAGGGAAATCATTATCAGAATCAAGAAAAGAACTCTCTTTATCCAAATGCCCTATGTTAGAAGAACTAATCTCAATAGTTTATGTGGTTGCATGAGGGTTTCCACTAGGGCTTATGTCAGAAGGTGAGGTACCAACAGTGGACGCAAGATTTCTCCTTCTCCTCCCGACCCTATGAGGTTGATGCCAAACCCTAGGTCACAAATGCTCCAGTCTAATTTCATCAATTCTCAAACTTCTTCCCAAGAAATATTGGACACATCATGCACAAATTTTTCAACTAATAATTTAATCACATAATGGTGGGAAACTAAATTGTCCCTACCTTTCTGAGTTTCTTCTACCATGATCAAAAGAAGGTGATACAACACATTGGGCACATTCATTCTCCTTTTGTGTCTCATGTAGTTGAGAAGCTTAAAATGCATTGAATGCAAATTTGAATAGTGACCTGTGCAAGTGATATACTTGACAAAATAGACTGGAACTTGCTTTTGTATCTCGAGAAAAGAAGTTGTCTCCACTCCTTTTTTTTCTATGCTAAGCAGAGGGTCATTAGGTTTGGTAAATTTGGCCCTAGCTGACCTGACATCTCTAGCAATAGAATAATTTTTGCCATCGAAAATCAACCCTATAACTTCTACAATTATTTCCTTCATCGCTGTGACTTCCAACCCTTTAACTATTGCTTTCCTTTCAGACAATGTGAACAAATTCTAATGCAAAACCTTTGTTGAAACAATCCAACTTTAAGAAATAGTCTAGTCATCCATAGTTTCTAAACTCGACTAGGAGAGGTGCATCCTGTAGTAGCACATTGTGAACTATGGGTTCATTTCGAATTAACCCACCTCCCATTGTTTACAATCAAATAGTTAATTTGTAAAAGATTTTCTTCTTGCAATTCTTGTTAGAGTAATAAGTCATTCCACTTAATTAATTTAATAATATTGTTTAATTAATTAAGTCACTTATTCCTTTAGGTTGCTTAAGCTAAACTTAGGCACATTAATAATTATTTATTAATTATTAAGTGTGCACACTAGGGTTTCATTTAGGGTTTCCTAATTTTAAGTTTTCTTGATATCCTCATAAGGATTGATCACATTGTAATTACTAGATCATTCAATAATATTATTTTGGTTTTAGCATGCACATATTTGCTCTGAGGGTTTACAGAACATCCTCTTGTTTGTTTTGGATATTTGTTGCATGTGACAGGCAATTGCATGTAGGTGATTCTTGGGGACTATGAGGTTGATATTTATCAACTTCTATATGGTATCAGAGCTCTAGACCTGTAGCTACCTATTCATGATTTGAAGATATTCTCTCATAGCATTTTTTTTGTGCAAGGGTTTCAAGCCAGGCTGATCTTTTGTGCATTTCGGGGTAGGCATTTTTCTATGTATCTTTGGAAAAAATAGATGTCGACATTGTGTTCAAGACGCCCACAAACCCTAGAAATGCCTTTCATTTCATTGATTTTGGACTTGTTGAAGAAAAAGGCTTTTTTTTTGCTAGAGAGGCCGTACAACCTCCCCAGCACGTAGTCTGAGGCAAAAAATATGTATTTTTTAAAAACATAGTTGAAAAAATGTGGCTAGAGCATTCGGTTCTACCGCCACCATGCCACCTGGTGGCCTCCCATCCACCACCCCTAGCCATTGCCTCCTACACCGCCACCCACAACACCGTTCGACCCTAGCCCCGTGGGCTCCTTGCATTTGGTTGTCGGTCATGTGGGTGACCAGGCCCCACGTGCCAGGCCCCACCAAGGTCACCTCAATGACTAGGACCTATGGATTTAGCCCCCAAGTGGCCGTGATCAGTCATATACAGAACCAAGGGCCAAAAGCAAGGTGCTTAATTTTTGCCCCTGATTAGTGTTGGAAGTGTCTTTTTACAGGAATTTTTTTCATTTTCTCATAACTTGGGCAAATAGAGGTATTTTTTCGAAAATGAAATATCATTGGAAAGCTAGTTCAATGAAATTTCTAGTGGTGGAGGTTAGAATTTTTTATTTTTCTATTTTGGTGTCTGTTTTGCCCGTCAAAGCCAAAAGTTTCTATTTTCACTCCTGGAGGCATATCTTTTGCTTCCTGACTCAGTTTTGTGAAAACAAATAGGTGTCAAAAAGCTGGTTGAGTTCTCTACATAGATCTTAGACCTATTTTTCCAGATTCTTTTACTAGCTATCTGATTTTACTGTTTGATCTCAGCCTTTATTTTTTTAATTATTTTCTTAGGAAGCATGCTATCAGGTTTTTGTTTGAGATAGGCAGTTGTAGGTCTAGAGCTCTGATACCATGTTAGAAACCAAGATCAAACATGTAAACCTAAACACCTTCCACATAAGAGAAAAATAATGGAAAAGCAGAGCTTTGCACGAAATGTGCAAATTGATATTATTTAGGAATCCAAAGATTACAGTGAGATGATTTGCTTTTTTAATTTTTTAATTTTTTTTCATGCCTCGTAACGCATATCGAGGAGGTCATACAACCTTCCTGCCAAAATTTTTTTGCCTCAAAAACCAATTGCTCCAAAATGGATGATTTGATAGGCATTTCTAGAGTTTTAAGGCACTGTGAATGCGATGGTTATGTCTGTTTGAGCCCATAGTGTCCCAAAAAATCGGCTACCCCTAGATCTTGCAAAAATGATGTTTGTGGAAACCCTTGCACTTGAAACTCATTGAAAGGCCATATCTTCAGATCACAAATAAGTAGCTAGAGGTTTGGAGCTTTGATACCATGTTCGAAACCAAGATCAGACATGCAAACCTAAACACCTTCCATAGAAGAGAAAAACAATGAAAAATAGAGCTTTGCATGAAATGTGCAAATTGATATTATTCAAGAATTCAAAGATTACAATGAGATGATTCTCTTTATAAAAGAAAGGTATGCAACCCTAATTTTGACCTAAAAACAACTCAACTAAATAAAGCTTACTTATTAATTAAGTAAACTAATTATTACCTAAGCAAAACCTAAGTAAAGTTATGCAAGTGCAATTAAATATTAATTACACTAACACCCCCCCATAAGTGCAACTTAGGGAGACTAAATAAACATGCACCTAAAACTAAGATGAATGCAAGAAAGGAGGAATGGGTCCCAACAACAAGGCCTGATTAGGTACCCATGTACAAATGCAATAATGAGGTAGAGAAGGAAAACCCAGTGGGACAACCCTACAATGAGATGACTGCTGCAAAGAAGCACTGGAAGAACACTATGGAGTAACACTGGAACCGCGATTCGGCAAGCAACGAAAGATACTTCTATCTTGGAACCCAAACTTCTTCTTCCTACAATTCTGCTAAATTCCAATGTTAGTGTCATTTAAATTTTACCTTTTGACTTTGGATTATGACAGGAACAATTAAAGCAATAAAGGATTAATAAATGTAGGCTATGATTAAGGAAAATGGTAGTGGAGGATTTGCATTTTGCACATACAAGCCATCATTTCATAATTCGAATTGGCTCAATCACTTAAATCTTGCTAATGTGAATCAATGTGGAAAAACATGCAGACATGGCATTGACACATTCCCCTAGCCTAAATTTTAACATGTGAGGTAAACGAACAATTTGATAGGGGCAAGAAATGATGATATGCTATGGAAATTTTCCATATTAATTTACAACAAATAAATAAATGCACTAGAAGACAATTGAGATATAGAATTAATGTGCATGTACCTGAATTCATGGAAGATTTATTGCAAAGATCATGGAGAAAGTACCATTCATTTCCAATAAATTAGTTGAGCAATTAATGAAAGCGAAGTGGAATGAGGTGGAGTGAAATGAAGTGAAGTGAAATGATGGCGGTGAGGTGGAAGAGAAAGAAAGGTGGAATGAATAGGAAAATGGGTGAAGAAGTTGACCCCCATAAAGTGGGAATCTTTATTATGAGAAGTGACATAACTTAATTAGACGAAAGAAGGGATGGTAGGTCCACTTCCTTTGACTACACGAATTTTGGGTTTTGCATGTTGAGTGAGTTGTTGCATAAACTCTTCCTTACAAGTTGGCCCATGATACAATCACAGATGATGACCATTCACTAGTAGCTCAAACCTAACATGATCAATGGTGGTAAGTTGAATAGCTCCATTGTAAAATAATTCAGCCACCTCATAAGGTATGAGCCATCTTGTCTACAATTTTCCTACATTATCCTGATATGTTGAGTCATAGAGGAGTTCCCAATCTCCAAGCTAAAATTTCTTATCCTTGATGAATTCATCATGCCATATTATTCATTGATTATGCACTACCTCTATGTGATTCAAGGATTCCTTCCTCATCTCATCCAAAGAATTCAATTGCATGATTTTATCACTTT
>CM021102.1:743946252-744032859 GCA_007115665.2 Sequoiadendron giganteum | reverse complement strand
TACAAGGATAACAAGGATAGGAAGTTCAAAAAGTTGTATTATGCTAAAGAAGATGTAGGATTTTTTGATGATGAATCTTACCTTGAGGAAGACAAAGCTAAATGTTTCTTTCTAGCCTTGCAAAAGAAATGTGCAAAAGAACCTAGTTTGGAGTGTAAGAAGGATGAATCAAAAGGTACTCTGGAAACCTCTTTTCATGCCAGATATGATGAATACTTTTGCGTACTTGGCAGCGGGTGTATAAATCATATGAATGGAGATAAGAGTAATTTTGACAAACTTGAGAACTATGATGGAGGTATAGCCATGTTTGGAGATGATTCTGGTGCTAAGATTTTTGACAAAGGAACAATTAGCTTTGATGGAAAACACAATACTGATGATGTTTATTATGTAAGGGGTTTAAAGCATAATATCTTAAGTGTTGGACAAGTGTGCGATAAATTTTTTAAGATTTTGTTTCAGGATAGCACTTGTGAGATCAAAAAAGGATCTGGAACTATGGTTGAAGCTAGCAAAATAAATCATGGAAATATCTATCAACTTAAAGGTGGTGATGGTTAGTGTTTTGTTTCTTAGATTAGTGAGAGTTGGCTCTAGTACTAGAGGATGGCGCATGTGAATTTTTATAGTTTGGTTAGGATAAATTATAGAGAATTTGAGAGAGATCTTCCTAGAATCATAAAGCCTCCAAATTCAATCTGTAAAAGTTTTCAGATGGGAACAAACAAGGAATAGTTTTAAAGAAAAGGATCAATCACCTACCAGAATTCTAGAATTAATCTATACAAACCTCTATGGTCCTACAAGAATAGGAAGCCTGAATGGTGACACGTAATTTATAAATTTAATTGATGATTACTCTAAGATGACATGGGTTGAATTTCTTAGAGAAAAGTCTCAAGGTCTCCATAGATTCAAGGTGCTTAAGGTGAGAGTAGAAAATAAGGCAAACCAAACAATAATTTTTTTAATATTTGATAGAGGTGGAGAGTTTACATCCATGAGTTCAATGCATTATGTGAAGAGAATGGCATAAAAATATATTATTCTGCTCCTAGAACCCCCCAACAAAATGGAGTTGTAGAGAGAAAGAATCAGACTGTGCAAGAGGCTGCTAGAACCATGATGAAAGAAGCAAATGTTCTTGATGTGTATTGGAGAGAATTTATTCACACTACTATTTAAATTCTTAATAGAGTTCAAATTAGAGGTAACAAGACTAGGACTCCTTATGAGTCATGGACTGATAAGACTCCTACTATAAAATAATTTAAGGTATTTGGCAATAGATGTTACAATAGAAGAGATGAACAAAATCTTGGAAAATTTGATGCTAGATGTGATGAAGGAATTTTCCTTGGATATTGAAATAATAGTAAGGCTTACTGATGTTTTAATAAGAGGCTGAGGAAAATCATTGAAAGTACTAATGTGAAGGTTGATGAAGCTATGTATAGACTAGTAGACATAACTGAATTTGAACTTGATGAACCTATTTTTGTTCAAATACAAGAATAAGAAAAATAAGAGAAAGAACAAAGTGAAGAAGAAGAAGAAATTCCAAAACTTTCTCCCAAGAATGCTAAATATGTTCATAAAAATCATCCAGAGGAATAGATAATTGGAGACAAAAGTGGAGTGAAGATAAGAAGCATAGTGGTTGAGGTAAACTTGTGTTTACTTTCTAAGATAAAAACTAAGATTGTGAATGAATCTTTTGATTATGAAAGTTGGGTTAGAGCAATGAAAGAGGAACTACAAAAGATAGAGAAGAATGAAACATGGGAACTAGTCCCTAAACCTGCAAAAGGAATGTAATTGGTTCAAAATGGGTATTCAAAAATAAATAAAATAAGGTTGGTGAAGTAGTAAGGAATAAAGAAAGACTTGTATGCAAAGGATCTTCATAGGTTGAAGGAATATATTTTCACAAAACTGCTACACTTCTAGCAAGAATAGAAGCCATTAAAATGCTCTTGCCATTTTCAGCTCATAAAGACTTGAAAGTATATTAGATGGATGTCAAGTCTACATTTTTGAATGGAGAACGATAAGAAGTATATATGGAGCAACCACAAGGTTTTTCAGTATTAGACAAAATAGACATGGTTTGTAAGTTAAAGAAGGCATTGTATGGATTGAAGAAAGCTCCCAGAGCTTGGTATGCAAGATTGCATAGATAGTTGACGAAGAAAGGATTCAAAAAAGGGTCCATAGACAACAATCTTTACTTGAGGATTGAGAAAGATAATATTATGATAGTTGTGGTATATTTTAATGACATCATTTCTGGTGGAAATGAAGGTATGTGTAAGATGTTTGTTGAAGAAATGCAAAAAGAATTTCAAATGTCTATGATTGGTGAACTAATTTTATTCCTTGGAATTCAAGTAAATCAAACTAACAAAGGGATATGAATTTCACAATCATAAGAATGTTAAGGGATTGTTAAAGAAGTTTTGGATGGATTACTCTAAATAGGTGTGTACCCCTATGGTAACAAGATGCAAGATAAGTAAGGATGATGAATCTGATAAAGTTGATCAAAGCATGTACAAATCCATGATTGGTGGACTTTTGTATCTTACTGCTACTAGACCATACATTATGCATGTAGTATGTTTAGTTCCAATATTTCATGAAAAAATGAAGGAAATACAATATAAAGCTATAAAGAGGATATTCAAATATCTTAAAGGAACTCTAGACTATGGGGTGATCCCACAATATTGGTTTACAATTTTTGGGCAAACTGGACACTGAACTATTTTTAAAAAAATAAATATTCACTTTCAGGCTCCTATAATGGCTAAACCATGAGGAATTTAAAGATGATGAAAACTAGTGATTTGTGATGTTTTCTCTATAGATTCTAAATATATTTTTTTCAATTTTTTTGGAATCATATTGCACTTATTTTTCCATCTCCTTCCAAAACTAGTTTTTTTTTTTTTTAACTAGTATTTTTAAGGAGTGACACTCAACGTATACAACATTACTTTTTTTTTTGTATGAAGGATAAAATTCTATTTTTTTCGAATTTAGATTTTTAATTATGATATCTAGCACTTTCATTTGGTTTTATAGTGTTTTATTGAACATTTTCTCCTTAATAAAGTTTTGAAGTCAAACCAATTACAATTTAGACATAGGTAGACCATATACAACATAACCTTTTTTGTATGTATCGAAATTCAAATTTTTTTTTAATGGATCAAGGAAATCAATACCCAGTCTAAACATATTTTTCAAAATTTTATTTTGATAATCTAATATTTTTCCACATATGCAGAACATAGAGCTTAATTTTAGGTGAAAAACTTATGTTTAATCAAACTAAAAAAATACATACATAATAAAACCAAAACCTATTAAAATTATATGCATTGGATAGATCATTCTAAGGACTACCATGATCATTTCAAAGAAATTCTAAATGAACTCATTTCAAATAAATTTTAAATGAATTCATTTGATCCCCCAAAAGGTAAATCAAAAGTGATTTTTTATTAGCATTTTGATAGGTGTAAAGGAGACTCTATTGTAGGTATGGTTTAAAACTAGTGGAGTTCTATCCAAGGGGGTTTGATATAAGGTGGTTTCATCAAAACCTCTTCAATTGGAATCCTTGAAATTGAACTTTTTAAGGATTAAATCATTATATTTTCTAAAAGTATGTGATCTCAATAAAAGTTAGAATCTCTGAGAAATTGTAAACTAGCTTTGTGGGATAACCCATGGACTATGGTATCCAAAGGACAATGATTTCACTTTGAATTCCTACACTGATGTTGATTGGGTTGTATGTGTAGATGACTGAAACAGTACAAGTGGAGGATCATTCTTCCTTGGAGCAAGATTAGTTTCATGGTTGATTAAGAAACAGGATTTAGTTTCTTTATCCACTGTAGAAGCTGAATATATTGCAACAACCTCTTGTTGTACATAGGTAATCTGGATGAAGAAAAATTTGATGGAAATAGGTGTGGTGAGTGATGAACCTACTTCTATAGATTGTGACAATAAAAGTGCTTTAAACATTTCAAAGAATCTAGTGATGCATTCTATAATAAAGCATATATCTATCAAGTATCACTTCTTGAGGGAGAAGCTATTGAGGAATGAAGTTAGAATTGAATATGTACCTACCAAACAAAAAGTTGTAGATATATTCACTAAGCCCATTCTGAAGGATACTTTTGAGTATCTTAGAGGTAAGTTAGGGGTTTTTCCCCTCCTTATTTGAACTTAGTGCACATGGAGGTGAATCACACTAGATTCATAGGCTCTTTTGTTTGAGACCGATGATTGAGGTCTACTCCTTAAGGAGAGTAGGGAAGTGCATTGTTGCAATATGTGATGTGAGTGTACTCCTTAGGGGAGGTGAACAAAGCTTTATATTGAAATAATTTCCTTTGCCATTGATGTCAAAGGGGGAGAGAGAATCATGTGAAACTTTTACACTTTGTAGGTTGTCACTTCTGCAAATCATGTAGGATGTGGAAGAGAGAATCATGTGAAAATTTTATGCTTGGCAGGTTGTCGCTTCTAAGAATCATGTATGTTGTCTTTGATGGTTTTTCACATCATGTGTTTGCATCAATGAAAAAGGGGGATATTGTTGCATTATGGATGTGTTTGATGGTGTTTTCATTAATGTTGTCATTGATGTCAACATTGTACAAGTTGAGTAAGTTGGGTTTTTCCAAGTGCTTTTGAGAATATTTGGAAATAATGAAAGTTGTGTCGAAGTGTGTTCTGAGCATGCTCTAGTATTGTGGTCCACACTTTTTGTTTTCTGATCCTATACCTATGTGGATTTGTAAGTGTGTTCATAAGCTTTAACGAATAATATATATTGAGTTTCAGCTTCTGGTTTGATGAAGAGAAGAACATATGTGCACCAGTGTGTGAATTGCTTTTCCAAAACTATTTGTTTGTGGACTAGAAGAAATTTTTTGGTTCTGCATTATGCTAATATTTGGTTTTTGATCTTCCAGATTTAAAAGATGACTATTTCTTATGGTTTTTGTGTTTTGAAAAAATTTCTTGTGGTTTGGGGCTTCAGAAGACCTGCTCCAGAGTCTCTATTTTTTTGTTGGTTGTTCTGGTTGAACTGGTGAATTGTTCTCTACGAATGAAGTTTGTTGAAGTTATTTCAGATGTATCTGAGTTGTTTTCAGAGATGGTAAAGTGACTGGTGAAGCATTTAGAGAAATCCACGTATTTTTATCTTGCTAGAGATGCGTGTAATTCAAATATCATTGGAATTTTCATTAGGTTTGGTTGATCTAGTGTCTACATGTTACATTTCGCTTTTACATCGACTTGAGGAAGCATGTGTGATATTCAAGATGTTATTAGGGTGTTAAATTAAATATGTATTTGGTTCTCTCACAGTCTTATCCACCACAAGAATGTTGAGTAGATAACCTAGTTTAAATGTGTAAATGAAATTGTATATCTAACCTTGGAGAATGTTCCTAAGGTTGACTATCATATAAATGCAAGCTAAGTTGTAGTCAATTTCATTTCCATCTATCATTTGATCCGAGCAAGAGGAGTGTGAGAACAAATGCGTAAAGAAGGGTGTGGAAGAATGAATCATGGTGACAATACTTTATTATATTCATAATCTTTTGATCGAGTTGCAAAGTGCGTGGAACTCCTAGTGGTATATCTTTATCTATTTCTTTGCATTTTTCTATAGGCAGTGAGCCTCTATTTTTGGATAGTGATTCCTAAGGCAATGAGCCCTTAATTTGGGTAGTGAGCCTTTGTATCCAATATTGCATTACTACTATACTATGAGTTAATCCTCACCATGGTTTTTCCCTCATTAGGGTTTTACATGTAAATTTGGTGTCACTAGTTTTGTGTTTATATTATTTGCATTTCATGTTCACACTTAATAACATATTGAAGACAAACTGGGATTGATTAAGTTAAGAAGTAAAAAATTTGATACAACTGATTCACCACCCCTTTAGTTGTCTTGTGCATTTCAACATATGGAAGCATGGTCAAGTGTTTCGATGTATATTTGGGTCCTTGTTAACACGTTTTTTGGTCTTCCTTCACTTCATTCGATCAAGAAAGTGTTTGGTGCCAACTTAATTATTGGTTGGAAATTTGAGGTGCATCTGTTTCACTGAGGCTGACCTAAAAAAGGTTGTTTGAGGTCATGGAGGATATCTAAGAAAGACTAATTATTGGAGATGTTCCAATATTTGTTGTAAGATGAAAATTTGATCAACTGTGGTGATCAGAGTGCAAAATTAAATTCCTAAGGCTACCAGTTGTAGTGAGTATAAAGAGTATACATTTTGGTGAACCTAGAGGTGTTGCAGGAAGTGAGCCAAAGGTTTTTGGATGGTTTAGAGTTGTTTTGGTGGATCCTATTTTTTCTCTAAGGTAGTTAACCTCCTTGTAAAAATATTCTTCTATTCTCTTCTATTCTAGAAATCGACTCCTTTGGGTAGTGAGACCTTGGTAGTGAAATTTTCTTGTCTTTTGGGGTGTGAGCTCTTTTGATAGTGAGACTATTGTATTTGATGTTGTTATTTATATATATGTGAGTTAATCGTCATTGTGGTTTTCCCTGATTAGGGTTTTCCATGTATATTTTATGTTCTATGGTGTATGGTTGTGGATATGTTTATGCTTTGGTTTGTTTACATTCATGCTAATGCTTAATAATGGTTTGAATATTGATGAGGGTGTGAATGTTTGAATATTTGAGTGCACTATTGATTCACCCCCCTCTTCGTTGTCTTGTGTGCTTAAAAAATAGTATCAAGGTTGTGGTTCCTTAGAAGAACCTTAACAACATGAGGTAGATACAATGATGAATAATAGTCTCAACGTTCCATTTTTTATGGAACAAACTATGCTTTCCAGAAAGTTGGGATGGAAGGATTTCTTGTATCATTGGGATTTAATGTTTGGAAGTTATTTGGAACTAGAGTGGGCAAGTGATAATGATATCGATAATTATGATAATAATGAAAAAGTATGGAATTCTATCTTGAGTGGGCTTTCTAATTCTGATCTTGTGAAGGTGATAATCCTCAAAACTACTAAAGAGATGTTAAGGTCAAGAAGTGAAAGATGTAGAATTTCAAAGACATTTTTCAAACCCTAAGGATGTTCAAAGATGAAGATATTGAAAGCTACATTCTTAGAGTGGATTAAATTTTCAATACCATTAATCATCTTGGTGGAAAACTCGAAGAAAGAAAGTTTTTGAAAGAGGTATTTAGAAATCTTCCTAAAGCTTGTAGTGTTAAAGTTTCTACTATTGAGGAAGCTCAAAATTTGGATTATTATTATATAGATCAATTTTTTTGTGCTTTAACTACTTTAAAATTAAGATTTTGACCAAGATGCTCCAAAGAATGAAAATAATTTTAGAGTTAGTGAAAAAGAGAATGATGAATATGATCTAGATGATCTTTACGATGTGGAAGCAATATTTTTAAGAAGACTGAAAAAGGGCACTAGTAAATATAAAGGTAAGTTACCCTTGTTGCAATTATTAGTAGGTTTTCTTATCATTGAAGTCAACAAGTTTGTGGTTTCATTAATCTCTCTTCATATTGTTGCAAGCGAGTGAGCAGTTGATGTTTTGATTAGTTGCATAATGTTGTCCTTAGTAAAGAAATCTTATCAACCTCTAGTGTTTCTTTGATAGGATTTACTCTATTCATGAGGAAGTTCTAAAGGTAATGAGGATGTGTCTTTGGTTCTTGGTTTCTAAGTACTTTTGAGAAAATTTGGTAAAAAGAGGAAAATGTATGTCACAATGGTCTTCTAGGTGATAGAGGTGTGTTCTTGTGTCACTCCATGTTTATTCTAGGTTAACGATCTTTCTATGTGATGTGGATATGTTAGTCAGAGATGTTCAACTATGTTGTATTCAATATTTTTTGTGTTGTATCATTCTATAGAAGAATTTGTGTTCACCAATGTGTAATTTGTGCATTATAGAGGTGGTGCAGGAGCACCTGCAACCATAATGCTAAATTTGATGTCATGAAATGTAACTAGGAGAAATTTGAATAAGTCTAGGTTAGTAAGGGGGTGTTAAATTTTTTTTCATGTCTAAATAAGGTACAAAAGACCATTTGAAAATTATATAGGGGTTTAGAAAACATTGGTGTTCAAAGATCAAAAAAGTGTCAATGAAATATGTAATGTTGTTATTCTAAAAGTTGTCAGTTTTCAATTTAGGAGAACATGAAGAATCCTTGGAGTTCTAGAGTTAATTGTGGTTAGTTAAGGGGTAGTTTTGAATTAGGAATGCATAAAATCCTCTTGAAGGCTTGAATGAAGGGAGTCCAAACATTTTGTGAAAGAATTCCAAAATAATACCAACGTTTATGAGAAAATTTTCTATGTTTTCCATCTTCTCTTACTATGTATGGTTCCGTACAGACATCCATTGGTCTAGAACATGTGTAATGTTGTGGTAAAATGTTCTAATATTTTGTTCCCATTGATTTTATGGTCTTATTTTAATTTTAGAGGAATATCTCATTTGAATTTTGTGACCTGTAATAGACCAGCAAGGTCTGAGTTTGCAAAGTTAAATAATCTAAAGCCATTCCTCCTATTTTTGCTTTATCTATCTTGAAGGAATGGCATGTAATATGGTATATTATCTATTCTAATAGGTTTTTTGACATCATAAAGAATTTTGGTGGCTTGGAGGTGATGCCATAGGGCTAGGCAAAGAACTTTTCCATGTGAAATTGAGGTAACAATGTATAATGGTTTTGATGAAATACTATTTTTATTGGTTATTTTAGGGATTGATGAGTGAGAGTAGGCTATTTTTGAAGCTTTTTAAGGCATTACTTTGGTTGGGAAGGCCCTAGAGATAGGATTTCCATGAAAACCCTTGTAATTTTTCTTGTACGTGAGGGTTTGTATGATCAATGATTTAAAGGACTTGTATAAGAAAAAACATTGGATAAATTGGCATTTTTTCACATGTTAATTGACTCTTTGAAGAGATTTTGCAAAGAGAAGGTGGTTGTGAAAGACTTCCTTTGAAAAAGTAGGCTAATTGAGTAGCCTTTTGCAAGGTGGGTGTATTCAAAGTCACTATTAGTCTAAAGGAGCCACTATTAGTTTTGAAATAAGTTATGTAAGCTTTAAAAGGGTATCTTAATCCATCTTTTATTTGGCAAGTCTTTCGGGAAGATTTATTGAAAAGTCTCTTAAACTAGGCTTTAAGTGCTACAAGGGCAGACTTGAGCAAATGTTTCTAATTAAAGGGTTTGAGTGATTTATATTTTTAAATTCCTTGAAGGTCATTGTATTAACATTTTGAAAGATTCTAACACCCCCATACTACATCAAGTGGTATCAGAGCAACAGGGAGAAGATCTTTTGAATTGTATTTTGCAGGTTTGAAGATAGAAGGTGAAGAGTCAAGGTTAAAAGAATGCCTCTAAAAGGTGTTGGTAT
Organism: Sequoiadendron giganteum; assembly: GCA_007115665.2. NCBI lineage: Eukaryota > Viridiplantae > Streptophyta > Pinopsida > Cupressales > Cupressaceae > Sequoiadendron > Sequoiadendron giganteum. Next base: position 744,023,382 of record CM021102.1, on the reverse strand, counting down.
TGCTAGAGAATTGCAAGACATAAAAGAGAAGCATGCTAAGCTTCTGGAATCACATAATGTTGTGTTGGAAAGGCTTGTTCCATTGGAGACAAAGTAAAGGAGAGATGAAGATGAAGAGAGTGAAACAGAAGAAGGTGATGAAGAATATGAAGATGTTGAGAAGGAACTAGACCCTATAGATCGCAGGATGGAAAATTTTCTCAACGCAATAAAAGGTGATTCTCATAAGGTAAAAGTTGATCTTCCTATATATGGTGGTAATTTAAATGAAGAAGAATTGCTTGATTCCATTGCTCCTATAGATAATTACTTTGAAAGTGAAGAGGTTTCAAATGAGTAGACGGTAAACGTGGCTAAGACTAAACTCAAAGTTCATGCTCTTTTATGGTGGGACTATGAGAAAACAAAGAGGAGAAAACAAGGAAAATCAAGGATTGTTTCATGGGACAAGATGGTACAAAAGTTGAAAGGTAAATTTCTTCAAAAGGACTATGAGGTTCAATTGTACAAAAAGTTACAAGGATTGAGGAAAAGAGAACCAAATATTAAAGCCTACACGGGTGAATTTTACAAACTAAGTATAAGATCAAGAAGGGATGAAGATGAGGTTGAAAAGGTTGCTAGATATCTAGGTGGTCTTAGATTTAATATTCAAGATTAACTTGTTATTGCTAGCCCCAATTCTATTGAAGAATGTTTCCAATTAGCAAGTAGGGTGGAGGAAAAACATAAGACGAGGTAAGACAAGTTAGTTAGAGGAAGAGGTGGTACTAGTGTAAGATAAATATGAGTAGTTTCTACAACAAACCAGACAATTGAAGAACACAAAGAAGAAAAAAGTGGTAAAGCGCAAGGTGTTGATACTAGAGGTGGTTTTAGAGGTAGAGAAAGATTTGGTGCTGGTAGAAATTCTAATGATTTTGTATGAAGGTGTTACAAATGCAATGAATATTGTCATCCATCTTGGAAGTGTCCTGAGAGGATGGGTAGTTCATTTATTGGTGATAAGAGGACTAAGAGAAGGGCACAAATCATCCAAGAATAAGAATGTGAAAGCACATGTTCAACAAGTTTGAGAGCTACTCCTAAAACAGGGGAGATGTTAATGGTAAGAAAGATAGGATTGAAGGCAACAAGAAAGGTGGAGCCCTTACAAAGAAAGAGCCTCTTCAAGACTAATTGTAACTATGGGAATAAGGTATGTAGGGTTGTGATTGATTCTGGATCAATTGAAAAACATATTGTCTACTAAGATGGTGAACAAGTTACATCTGAAAAAAATACCTCATGAATTGCCTTACAATGTGTCATGGTTGAGTGAGGGACAATCATTGTTAGTCAATGAAAAGGAAGAGGTAGATTTCCAGATTGGAGACTATGAGGATAGTGTAGTTTGTGATATTATTCCCATGGATTGTAGTCACCTACTCCTAGGTAGACCTTGGAAATATGACAGGCGTGCAGTGTATGATGAAAGGGAGAATGGGTATACCGTAGTAAAATATGGTTGCAAGTTTGTTCTAACTCATTTGATGGAAGATGAGAAGGCTAAGAAAAAAGTAATTATGTGTGGAAGGAAACTGCTCATAAGCATTGTGAATAAAGATAAAAGGGTGGGTATTGTAGATAATTCAAGGTCTCATAATGTTTTGACAACAGATGAGAATGTTGTTTCAAGTATGTTGATAGTGAATTAAAATGGCAATGTGTTGATAGGGACCATGGCGTGTCCTTTGATTGAGAATAAAATTGCAATTGCTAAGGAGACTACAAGTACAAAGGTTGGTGATACTGATAGGACATATGTACAAAATGTTGATAAGACATTGGGATTGGTAACAATGGTAAAAGAATAAAGTGAACAGAGAATTGAGGATATAAATAAGCAAGGAAATGAGCTAGATAGTTCATGGTAATGCTAATACTAACCATTGTTGGTGTGTAGGTATAGGAAAAGGGAAACAATTTTTTTTTTTTCAAAGATTGGGAAGAGGATAGACATCACATCTGAGCCTAAAATCACAGTCACTTTCAAGTACAAACATAGTCCAAGGTGTAGGGCAGATTGCAAAAGCACAGTGCATGGAGCGATGGAAGGAGATTATGGGTCAGAAGAACATGTATGAAGGTTGGTGGAGCTGGTATCAACCTCAACTCATGAGGCATGAGTTTTTTGTAGTGAGGTTGTATGGTGCAAGAGCACCTACAACCATAATGCAAAATTTGATGTGGTGAAATGTAACTAGGAGAACTTTGAATAAGTCTAGGTTAGTAAGGGGGTGTTAAAGTTTTGTTCCTATCTAAATAAGGTCTCAGAGACCATTTAAAATGTATTTAGGGGTATAGAAAATATTAGTGTTCAAAGAGCAAGGAAGTTTCAATGAAAGATGTAATGTTGTTATTCCAAAATTTATCATTTTTCAATTTAAGAAAACATGAAGAGTCATTGGAGTTCTAGAGTTATTTGTGGTAAGTTAAGGGGTAGTTTTGAATTAAGAGTGCATAAAAACCTCTTGAAGGATCAAATGGAAGTAGTCCAAACATTTTGTGAAAGAATTCCAAAATAATACCAACGTTTATGTACAAATTTATTGTTTTTTCCATCTTGTCTTACTGTGTATGGTTTTGTATAGGCCACCATTGGTCTGAAACTTGTGTAATGTTGTGGTAACATTTTCAAATATTCTGTTACCATTAGTTTGAGGGTCTTATTTTAATTTTAGACGAATATCTCATTTGAATTATGTGACTGCATGTAATAGACCAACAAGGTGTGAGTTTATAAAGTTAATTAATGTAAATCCATTCTGTTAGAGTAATTGGACATTTACTTTATTAATTAAACAATATTTGTTTAATTACGTAAACTTTCCTTTTAACTCTTTTTCACTTAAGCTAACATTAGGTACATAATAATTAATTACTTTATTAATTATTATTGTGCAAGCCTAGGGTTTTCCTTTTTTAGGGTTTTCATCTATATGTAGTTGAAAACTATCTTTTGTATCATTATTCATTTTACATTTTCAGGTGAATACATTGCTCCACATTCTTGAGCATTTCTTTTGTTGCTTCTCTTTGTTTCTCCTTGTAACAGGTTATTTGCTTGCAAAGATCTTTTGGACTTCTGTGGTGTTGTATCTTCTCAACTCCAACATGGTATCAGAGCTTCAGATTTGCAGCTGCTTGTTCTTGTTTTGAGATTTTGCATTGGAAGCAAATCTAGGGTTCTAAAGTTTTTTTTGGGTGGATTCAGCATACTCCATTTTTTGGGTTCACTTTGGGCTCAAATGGACAGTGCCATTGGATTCGTAGTGCCCAAAAACCCCTAAATCGATTGTCAAATTGTCGATTTTGGTTACAGTCAATTTGGAAGGCAAATTTTTTTTTGCCCTAGGGCCGTACGGAGCAAAAAATGCACAAAAATCGAAAAAAAAAATTAAAAAAAATCATTTTTTTGGTTTATATTGTGCGCGCCAGTGTTAAACCACCGCCCCTGCCGGCCCGCCACCCGGTCTGCTCCGCCCGAGCGCCGCCTGCGCGCCACCGGCCATGCCGCCACCACTGCCATGCCACCCTGCGTGCCTGCCCCTGGTCTGCCATGTGCCCTGGGGCTGCCGAAATTTTAAGCCCTTGAGGGCTAATTTTTTCTCTCCAACCCCCTATTATGTCATTTTTGGTCAAATGGGCATAACTTGGGCATCCTAGCTCCGTTTTTCGAACAGGAAGATGCATTGGAAAGCTGAGAATGGCACCAATCTGATGGTATAGAAATATTTTTAATTTTTTTACCAGTCTGATATTTTTTACCAGTCAAAGTGAGGTCTTCTTTCTTCACTTCCGGGGTCATAGAAGATGCAAACGGACTCCGTTTTTCAAACTTGAATAGGTGTTGGAAAGCTCTCAACATGCTCTATTCAGTGATGTGATCTATTTTATCAGAATTTTCACTAGGTACATGAGAATTTGTCTTGAAGTATTTTTTGCTTATGCATTGCTTCCTTCTTCTCAGTTTGTACTAGGGTTTGGGTTTATCTTTTGTGGGGGGTGTTTTTTCTCTTGCTTTCTGTCATTTATATCAGAAAACCAGAACACCAAAACTCTCAAAAATACAAACCCTTCTGCATCTTCTATCTATTCTAAAAGATCACATAATAATAAAAAACACAAGCAGGTACAGGTGCAGGGTTTCATGGCAGACTCTTCAGTTGAGCTACTCACATCACATAACTATCACACTTGGAAGTCTCGTATGATGAGGCTACTCAGGTCACGAGGGTTATGGTCTTGTTTAGATGAGGTTTAGCCTCAGTTGCAGCGTCCTTTTGAGATTATGCAGCACAGGAACAAGATGGATGAGGCTATGGGTTTGTTATGCATGCATGTTTCAGACAGTCTTTTGTTTCACCTTGATGCTTTGCTCACTCCTCGAGCCATGTGGCTGAAGTTTGAGACACTTTTTGGGGCCGTTAATGAGTTTTGTGCATTACAGATTGAGGCAGAGCTGACTTCATTGTTACCTGATTCATTTCCCACTATTGAAGATTTTTTGAACAAGTTCAAAACTATCCGTACTATTTTACAGGGTTGTGGGAAGAACAAGACAGACACAGAGTGCATTTCCTTGATTCTTTCGAAGCTTCGTGGTCCATTTCAGATATTTGCTTCCTCCTTCTACTCCACCATGGATGGTTTGGGTGCCAGTTTTACCATGCCTTCCTTTGATTTATTTTGTGAGCGATTGTCTCGAGAACAGTCTCACCTTTCTCAGATGGATATGCTCTCAGGTTCAAAGAGCAAAGCATTGGTTGCTCAATCACCTAAGGGGAAATAGAAGCAGAAACCGAGGCCCAAGAAAGATTTTGTAGGTAGTGAGCATTCCTCCAAACCGCCTCCTAAGTCTGATTCTAAACCACCATTTAATCCAAAACATGGGAAATCTTCGAAGTCTGGTGAGTCTTCCTCCAAGACTAAGGAGAAATCAGAAGACACTTGCAATTTTTGTGGTAAGCAAGGTCATCTAGTTTCCAGGTGTTGGAAACGATTAGAGACTTTAGAGGAGGCCATGCAGCAGCAACACATCTCCTCACCTCAGTCTTCTTCTTCTTCCACCACAGGGAAGGGTCATGTTCTCACTACACGAGCATCCACCAATGGGTCCACTTGGATTTTAGACTCTGGTGCTTCTCACCATATGACACACACTCAGCAGTTCTTCTCTTCCCTCTTGTGGTACTTCACAGATTGCAGTGGGTGACTCTTCATAGCTTTCCATCTTGGGTTTAGGTTCTGTCTCTTTGGATGGGGGCACTCTACAGGATGTTTTGGTTGTTCCTGACATTTCGACGAACCTCTTGTCCATTTATCAGATTTTCCACACTGGATTTGGTAAGATAATTGAGTTCTCACCACATGATGTGGTTATTCAGGACCTCCATGATTTTGATTTGGTTGTGGCTATTGGTAGTGTTGATACTGCATCTTGTCTTTACCGATTTGATGGATTTGCGCCTTCTGAAGGTACAGGTTCATCTCTTATAGCACATGAAGATTCAGTGAGTCAGCTTTGGCATGAGCATTTGGGCCATGTCAACTACAGATATCTTTAGCAGATAAGTACACAGTCACTTATTCTTGGTCTTTCACGGATTTCCTACACTGACTATGTTTGTCATGGTTGTGTGATTGACAAGCATCACAGGGATCCCTTTCTGAAGAGAGGTACCACTTGTGCTTTGGCACCCTTGGAGATGATTCATAGTGACCTCATGTCATTTCCCACTCCTTCTTTTCTAGGGGCCAAGTATGTACTCACATTCATTGATGACTTCTCCAGATGCACATGGTTGTACTTTCTTAAGTACAAGTGTGATGTCTTTGATTCCTTTCATGTCTTCAAGACATTTCTAGAGAAGCAGTCTGGTCTTTCTATCCGGTGGATACATACAGATAATGGGGGGGAGTATGTGAAACAGGCCTTCAGAGATTTTTGCACTGAGCATGGTTTGCAACATCATTTTTTTCTTCCCTACACCCCTCAGCAGAATGGTATTGCTGAGCAAAAGAATAGGACTTTACGGGAGATGGCTAATTGTATGATTCAGTCCAGGTCCATGGATTTATCTTTTTGGGCTGAGGTAGTCAACTGTGCCAACTATATTCAGAATCAGATGCCTCACAAGGCAATTCGACATATGAATCTTGAGGAGGCTTGGTCTCATAACAAGCCTGATATTTCATCATTTCGAGTATTTGGCAATGAAGCATGGGCTTTTATTCCTGATGCTCAGAGGAGAGCTATGGAGCGGAAGAGTCGATCCCTCATATTTGTCGGCTACTATGAGGATGTTAAGGCATACAGGTTGTTTGATCCTGATATCGGAGAGGTCCTGTTTAGACGAGATGTTCAGTTTGATGAGCACCTTCCTCCAGTTGATACCCTATCTCCAGTGTCCACTTCACTACCTACTCCACCCACTATAGCTCTTCAAGATTATTTTGAGGATTCTGATGAGGATATTGATGATCCCCCATCCCCACCTCCCCTTGCTCCACCTCAGAGTCTCAAATGGGCTCGCTTTACTATTGAGGCAGCAGGATCTATGGCTGGTGATCCTTCAGACACTTGTCGCACTCGTTCTCATACTACGGGTTCTAGTCTTTTGACTCATGCTCTTTCAGAGGATCCTCATAGATTTTCAAAGGCGACAGGTCATCCTGAGTGGGATAGTGCCATGGAGGAGGAGTATTCTTCTTTGATGAGGAATAATACATGAGATCTCTATCCTCTTCCTAAGGGCAGAAAGATGGTTCGGTGCCGATGGTTGTATTGCGCCAAGTATGCTGTTGATGGTTCTATTGATAAGTACAAAGCACGTCTTGTTGTGAAGGGTTTCTCATAGGTTGAGGGTATTGATTACTTTGAGACATTTTCCCCTGTAGCCAAGATGAATTCTATTCGCTTTGTATTATCACTTGCAGCTTCTAGAGGATGGCTCATTTTTCAGATGGATGGATGTGAAGTGTGCCTTCTTACATGGTGACCTACATGAGGAGATCTACATGGAGCAGCCTCAAAGATTTTTTCATGATTCTTCTTTGGTTTGCAGACTTTAGCGTTCATTATATGGTCTCAAACAAGCCCCTCGGGCTTGGTATGAGAAGATGGACTCTTTTTTGCTCTCCACTGGTTTCACTCGTTGTCATTCTGATCACACGGTCTATATTCAGCATCTTGAGGGTGAGATCCTGATTCTTGTGCTATATGTTGATGATCTTCTCATCACAGGTAGCTCATCCTCTATGATTCAGAATTCTTAGCTAGCCTTGATGGAGCAGTTTGAGATGACAGATCTTGCCCTTCTGCACTATTTCCTTGGTCTTCAGGTGATTCAATCTTCAGAGGGGATCTCCATTTACCAATAGAAATATTCTTTTGATATGCTTCAGTGCTTTGGCATGCTTGATTGCAAGCATACCCCCACACCTTTTCAGTTAGGGGTTGTTTTGACTACTACTTGCCCCACTTCTTCAGTAGATACTATACTTTACAGGCAGTTGGTTGGCAGTTTGTTGTACCTGACTCACACTCATCCTGATCTTTCCTTTGTGGTTGGTCTTGTCTCTCAATTCTCACATGATCCTCATGAGAGTCATTGACAGGATACCAAGCGTATTTTGAGATACATTCAGTTCACCACTTCATATGGCATTCACTACATATTAGGGGATCCTCACATTGTTGGCTACACTAACTCAGATTGGGCTAGTGATGTCAATGATTGGAAGTCTACTTCTGGCTTTGTATTTTTTCTTGGCTCTAGTCCTATCACATGGTCGTGCAAGAAGCAGACTGCTCATGCATTATCATCTACAGAGGCTGAGTACCGAGCTGTTGTGCTCGCTAGTTAGGATATTTTATGGCTTCGTCAATTGATGACTGAGTTTGGTTTTCCTCTTGATAGTCCCACTATTCTTTGGTGTGACAATTAGAGTGCTATACAAATTTTGCGCAACTCAGTGGAGCATCAGCAGATGAAGCACATTGAGCTTCATATGCATTTCATCAGACAGTTGATTCAGGATGGTTCTCTCATCTTGGAGTATGTTCCCACTGTCGAGTAGGTTGCAAACATCTTCATGAAACCTTTTGCATCTTCGTGCTATCTTCAGTTGCACTCTATGCTTGGGGTGAAGAAAGTTGTCCTTGGGGGGTCTTTATGAGGCCTTCCTTCCTTCCTTCATGTTTCTTTCAGCATGTTGTTCTATCTCTTTTTGGAGAGGAGTTTTTCCCACTGGGTTTTCTCCTTTTCTCCATTTCATAGAGATTTCATTGTACTTGGGTACCTGATTTGGCCTTGTTGCTGGGACCCATTGCTTTTGCTTTCAGTAGCTTCTTCTAGGTTTTAGTTTCTCCGTATGTCTATCTTAAAGGGGGGTGTTAGAGTAATTGGACATTTACTTTATTAATTAAACAATATTTATTTAATTACGTAAATTTTCCTTTTAACTCTTTTTCACTTAAGCTAACATTAGGTATATAATAATTAATTACTTTATTAATTATTATTGTGCAAGCCTAGGGTTTTCCTTTTTTAGGGTTTTCATCTATATGTAGTTGAAAACTATCTTTTGTATAATTATTTATTTTTTACATTTTCAGGTGAATACATTGCTCCACATTCTTGAGCATTTCTTTTGTTGCTTCTCTTTGTTTCTCCTTGTAACAGGTTATTTGCTTGCAAAGATCTTTTAGACTTCTGTGGTGTTGTATCTTCTCAACCCCAACACATTTCATCTACAATTTCTTTATGTATCTCAGAGGAATAGAATGTAATATGGTAGATTAGCTATTATAGCAGGTTTGGAGACATCATAAAGCATTTTGTTGACTTGGAGGTGATGCCCCAGGGTTGAGCCAAGCATTGTTCCTTGTGAAATTGAGGTAACAACATATGGTCTTGATGAAATAATATTTTTACTTGTTATGTAAGGGATTGATAAGTGAGAGAAGGCTATTTGTGAAGTGTTTGAGGAATTACTTTGGTTGGGAAGGCCCTGGAGATATGATTTCCATGAAAACCCTTGTGATTTTGCTTATAAGTGAGGGTTTGTATGATCAGTGATTTGAAGGCCTTGTATTAGCAAAAAAATTGGAGAATTTGGTATTTTATCACATGTTAGTTGACTATTTGAAGACTTTTTCAAGAGACCAAGTGGTTTTGAAAGACTTCCTTTGAAAAAGTAGGCTAATTGAGTAGCCTTTTGCAAGGTGGGTGTATTGAAAGTCACTATTGGTTCAAAGGAGTCACTATTCATTCAGAAATATGTTATGTAAGCCCCAAAAGGGTATTTTAATCCATATATTATTTGGCAAGTGTTTCAGGAATTTTGATTGAAAAGTCCCTTAAACTAGGTTGTGAGTGCTACAAGGGCACACTTGAGCAAATGTTGCTAATTGAAGGGTTTGAGTAATTTATCTTTTGAAATTGCTTGAAGGTCATTGTATTAACATTTTAAAAGTTTCTAACACCCCCAAACTACATGAAGTGGTATCAGAGCAACAAGGAGAAGATATTTTGATTTGTATTTTGCAGGTTTGAAAATAGAAGGTGAAGAGTCAAGTTTGAAAGAATGAATCTACAAGGTGTTGGTGCTGCAAGAGAATTGCAAGACCTGAAAGAGAAGCATTCTACGCTTCTAGAATGACATAATTTTGTGTTGGAAAGACTTGCTGCATTAGAGACAAAGAAAAGGAGAGATGAAGATGAAGAGAGTGAAACAAAAGAAGGTGATGAAGAATATGAAGATGTTGATGAGGAACTAGAACCTGAAGATCATAGGATGGAAAAACTACTCAAGGTAGTAAAAGCTGATTATCATAAGGTTAGAGTTGATCTTCTTGTATATGGTTGTAGTTTGAATGAAGAATAATTTATTGATTGGATTGCTTCTATGGATAATTACTTTGAAAGTGAAGAGGTTTCAAATGAGTAGATGGTGAAGGTGGGTAAGACTAAACTCAAAGTTCATGCTCTTTTATGGTGGGACTATGAGAAAATGGAGAGGAGAAAATATGGAAAATCAAGGATTATTTTATGGGACAAGATGGTAGCAAAGCTAAAAGGTAAATTTCTTCCAAAGGACTATGAGGTTCAATTGTATAAAAGGTTACAAGGATTAAGGAAAAGAGAACTAGATGTTAAAGCCTACACTAATGAATTTTAAAAATTAAGTATAAGATCAAGAAGGGATGAAGATGAGGCTAAGAAGGTGGCTAGATATCTAGGTGGTCTCATATTTAATATTCAATATGAACTTGTTATTGCTAACCCCAAGTTTGTTGAGGAATGTTTCCAATTAGCAACCAAGGTGGAGAAAAATCTTAAGAGGAGGCAAGAAAATCTAGTTAGAGGAAGATGTGGTAAGAGTGCAAGAGGAGTAGTTTCTACACCAAAGAATCCAAGTGAAGAACAAGAAGAATAAAAAAGAGGTAAAGAGAAAGGTGTTGATACTAGAGGTGGTTTTAGAGGTAGAGGAAGGTTTGGTGCTTGTAGAAGTTCTAATGATTTTCTAGGAAGGTTTTACACAAACAATGAATATGGTCATCCATATTGGCAGTGTCCTAAAAGGATGGGTAGTTCATTTAGTGGTGATAAGAGGACTGAGAGAAGGGGAAAAATCATCCAAGAAGAAGAATGTGAAAGCACAGGTTCAAGAAGTTTGAGAGTTACTCCTAAAAGAGTGGAGATTTTGATGGTGAGAAAGATAGCATTGAAGGAAGCAAGAGAGGGGGAGCCCTTACAAAGAAAGAGCCTCTTCAAGAATAATTTTAAGTGTGGGAATAAGGTATGTAGGGTTGTGATTGATTATGGATCAATTGAAAACATGTTGTCTACTAAGATGGTAACAAGTTAAATCTGAAAAAAATACCTCATGAATTGCCTTAAAAGGTGTCATGGTTGAGTGAGGGACAATCATTGTTGGTCAATGAAAAGGAGGTCATAGATTTCCAGATTGGAGACTATAAGGACAGTGTGGTTTGTGATATTATTCCCAGGGATTGTAGTCATCTACTACTAGGTAGACCTTAGCAATATGGCAGGAATGCAATGTATGATGGAAGCGAGCATGAGTATACCATAGTAAAATATGGTTTCAAGTTTTTCCTAACTACTTTGATGGAAGATGAGAAGGGTAAGGAAAATGTAATTATGTGTGGATGAAAAGTGCTTGTAAGCATTGTGAACAAAGATAAAAGGGTGAGTATTGCAAATAGTTTGAGGTCTGATAATGTTCTGACAATAGATGATAATGTTGTTTCAAGTATGTTGATAGTGAATTGGAATGATAGTGTGTTGATAGGGACCATGGTGTGTCCTTTGATTGAGAATAAAGTTGCAATGACTGAAGAGACTACAGGTAAAGAGGCTGGTGACACTGATAGGATAGTGGTACAAAATGTTGGTAAGACATTGGGACTAGTAACAGGGGTAAAAGAACAAAGTGCATAGAGACTTGAGGATAGATATAAGCAAGGAAATGAGTTGAAGAAAGTTCATGGTAATGGTAATACTAACCATTGTTTGTGTGTAGGTATAGGGAAAGGGAAACGAAAAAAAAATGGTCAAAGAGTGGGAAGAGGATAGACATTAGGTCTGAACCTAAAAGCACAATCACTTCCAAGTACAAACATAGTCCAAGGTGCACAACAGATTGCAAAAGAATAGTGCATGGAGAAATGGAAGGAGATTATGGGTCAGAATAACATGTATGAAGGATGGTGGAGCTGGTATCAACCTCAACTCATGAGGCATGAGTCATTTCCAGTGGGGTTGTATGGTGCAAGAGCACCTACAACCATAATCCGAAATTTGATGTTGTGAAATGTAACTAGGAGAACTTTCAATAAGAAGGGGGTGTTAAAGTTTTTTTCATATCTAAATAAGGTATAAAATAACATTTGAAATGTATTTAGGGGTTTAAAAAACATTGGTATTCAAAGATCAAAAAAGTTTCAATGAAAGGTGTAATGTTGTTATTATAAAAGTTGTCATTTTTCAATTTAGGAGAATATGAAAAGTCTTTGGAGTTCTAGAGTCAGTTGTCATTAGTTATTTGAATTAGGAATGCATAAAAGCCTCATGAAGTCTCGAATGGAGGCATTCCAAACATTTTGTGAAAGAATTCCAAAAGAATCCCAAAGTTTATGAGCAAATTTACTGTGTTTTCCATCTTCTCTTCCTTTGTACAGTTCCGTATAGGCCTCCATCAGTTTGAAACTTGTTTAATGTTGTGATAAAATTTTATAATATTTTTTTCCCATTGGTTTGAGGGTCTTATTTTAATTTTAGAGGAAGATCTCTTTTGAATTTTGTGACTACCTATAATAGACCAACAAGGTCTGAGTTTGCAAATTTAATTAATGTCAAGCCATTCCTCCTACAATTTTTTTATGTATCTCAGAGGAATGGCATGTAATATGGTAGATTAGCTATTCTAGTAGGTTTGGAGACATCATAAAGAATTTTGGTGGCTTGGAGGTGATGCCCCAAGGTTGGGTAGAGCACTATTCCATGTTAAAATTGAGGTAACAACATATGGTCTTGACCAAATGCTATTTGTAGTAGTTTTGTACGGGATTGATGAGTGAGATCAGGTCATTTGTGAATTTTTTGAGGCATTAATTCATTGGGGAAGGCCTTGGAGATATGATTTCCATGAAAACCCTTGCGATTTTTCTTGTAAGTGAAGGTTTATATGATCAGTGATTTAAAGGCATTGTATCAGCAAACAAATTGGAGAATTTGGTGTTTTGTCACATGTTAGTGGAATGTTTGAAGAGTTTTTGCATAGAGCAGGTGGTTGTGAAAAGAAAATGTTGTAAAAGTAGGCTAATTCAATAGCCTTTTGCAAGGTGGGTGTATTGAAAGTCACTATTGGTCCAAATGAGTCACTAATGGTTTTGACATATGTTATGTAAGCCCCAAAAGGGTATCTTAATCCATATTTTATTTGGCAAGTGTTTAGGGAAGTTTGATTGAAAATTCGCTTAAACCAGCTTGTGAGTGCTACAAGGACAGACTTGAGCAAATGTTGCTAATTGAAGGGTTTGAGTGATTTGTCTTTTGAAATTGCTTGAACGTCATTGTATTAACATTTTGAAAGATTCTAACACCCCCATACTACATCAAGAGGTGTCTCAGAGAAATGTATTTTCTCCACATTTCTTCATAGTTATCTTTCAAGCCTTTTTATTCTAAAGTTGTGTTGATGGTGTTGATAGTTTACCCCAAATAAGAAGGTTTTATGTTTGGTGCTTTGTAAGATGGTTTTATAAGTTATAGTGGATGGTAGATTTTTTAACTATATTGGGTGTGTACATTCTTTAGGTGAAAGTTGTGAATGACTTTTGTGGATTTAGAGGTGTTTGAGGAATATTCAAAATCATTTTTGAGAATGGTTTGTTGTTTTCAAGTCATCCTTGGGTTTGAGGAAACACGTACTTAAAATTTTAATGGTGTTTACACAAGTAACGATTAACTTGGTGTTTACACTAAATGCAATGGATAATTCTTGTTTATAGAAGTGTGTGGTTGAGTTGTGTTGTTGATTTGGGTCCCAATTAAGGTTTGATGTGGTATTATTTCCCTTTTATCTATCATGGAAGTTTTTTAATGCTGGCCTAATTTGAATTTACACAATTGAGGTGCATAGCTGACCTTGGAGAAGAGTTTCAAGGTTGAAGATGGTATAAGAGTTAAGTTTTTGAAGGATGACAAGAAAGATGTAAGAGTTGTGAATGATGTGAAGTGTAGAGTATTAGAGTGTGAAATTGAGTAGTGTGGTTAGTAATTACCCCTCCATGAAGTCCTAGAGGATAACACACTAACATCTAAAATCGAACAAATATTTTTTTTTCAAGTAAATTAAACATCCTAATGCAAATGAAACATTAACACAAATCTAACCAAGTCCTCTAAGGCCCATGACAATGCTACTTAATTTCCCATTATCCAAATTAGCAAGGTCAATAAATCAATACTTTAATAACTCAAACATCATTTGGAAATACATCTAATCATCACATCTAATCAAGCATTCAATAGAAATCATCTAAATAATTTCAATTAATTACATTCACAATAGCACGTCTTCAAGACCATTACATAATAAAGTTCAACCTCAATTACATCATTATATTTATACATTTGAATATCCATATCTTCTTGAGTACAAGTGAGGAATGTACATCAATTATTATACATGATTCGTCAAAAAATGATACAATACAAGTACATGAGTAAATATCAACATGAGTTGGTACAAAGCAAAAGTATTTAATCCAAGAGAAGCCACCACAATCACGATCAAGAAGATGGAACCCAATGGAATACAATGCATGATCAAACCAACCGTCTGGAATCCAAAGGTCCATCCCCATGCTAGGAGATAGAAAAGGGTCCTATCACCCCAATTAGGTGAAATAAAAAAGACAACACAAGACTAACATGACATCACTCAACAAGTAAATATCAACACCAACCAATAGAAATATCACTTCCAGAGGTGCATAAAAATCCAAGGGAAAACAAGAGACAATGGAATACTAGCTTGTCATAGGAGAAGTGCCATCACATGATTTGATATAGGTTACCCTAGCGTAACCTTCCTAGGCTACCAGACCCCCATCCTAGGTTACCCTGGTCACCTCTATCGATCGTCAGACCCCCAAAAAAATACATGTAGGATCAACATACCCTCCAAGAGGGCAATGCAATTGACCTTGCCATTCTAGGCCTTCTCGATTCATCTCCGGCCTATACGAGCACTTGAGCCATGAGTGAGGCATCAAATTATCTTGGTTAATGTTACTACTACCCAATCCCCTAGTTCCTTTTAGGTTATCACTTAATTAAAAAACCCCCACTTAGGTTACCCAGACACCACTTTGTGCATTAGACCCCCATCGAGAACCACTCCTCTATTGACAACTACGAGACCCTAATAAAGTCAAGGAACAAAGCCACTTGCACAATCACAAGAATTTATTCACATGAAAAAAATGGTGAGGCATAACCCTTATTGCTCACAAGTTCCAAGGTTCCAATCACAAAGGTGAACACACCATGGAAGGCTAAAGATCATCAATTACTGCATGAATACAAAACCATCATCACAAGGGGATAATAGAGATTACTTCGAGAAGATAAATTCTCCTAGCCTCTAAAAGAATCTTACATTCACTTCACAAGATATAATAGCCATAGGTACAAAACCCATACAAAACATTCACAACCATCATCCCAGCTTTCAAGAAATTAACACAATAAGACATAAAATCTCAAAAACTATAGATTAACGAATCTTCAAAATCAAACACTATATTCCAAGCTAATAAACAAACAACATTACCTTTAAAAGGATGTTATTCCTAGACTATTATAGTATTCTATATTCATCTAATCATAAGATAATCTATGCCCATATTAACCAATCTTTCATTTATTCCTTTTAAAATTACATCTTTTCCATAATCCAAATGATTTTTTTAAACAAAATCCAAAATAATCTAAACATAAGTTCATAAAATAATCATTCTTCTTATCATTTACTTCATTATTTAATATAATCCCTCATTATATATATACATCCCTAATCATTTAATATATATTAATAATCACAATTATCAGTTATACATTTTAAACATATAAAGATATCTATATCTATATATATATAACTTCATAGTATCAAAGCAAAGTTCTATTTTAAACATATTATGAAACTATGATATAACAACATATCTGTGCATATATAAACATAACAAAGCACATATATATATATATAATAATGTAATAATTGAATGTCAATAAAGTCATTTCCAACAATACAAGAATATGAACATACATTACAATACATATACAGATCTACCTATAAATATATAAATATATTCATACATATATTCATAATGTAGTATATATTTGTATATATATGCATGTATCATATAGCATAGCTAATTGTTGTTGAATTATAATCCTTTCTATTTTCATAAAACACTATTCACATACTCATAGAAACGTACCTATATTCATACATATATATATACTTATATGTGTCGTACAAGCAAATAGTAATACATATAGTTTAGGTTACATTTCATCGAACACCCATAATTTAGCGATTCTAGCAACAGAAATACCGTTCAAAACAAAGCCATACACTGCCAATACACACTTACTTTCAAACATCTAAGGATTGCACACATTCAGAAGATACCATCAATAATGGACATCGAAACCAAGCATAGATATATGCATGCAGCAATTGAAATGCTAATACAACAATTTAAATCGAATTCTAAGAATATTTATATGCACTGATTAACAAGAGGGGCAATAGGGATGAAATCAGATTACAATTAAACAGAACCAATAAAAGAAGTAATCTATTCACCAGGCGCGGGTATGGAGAGAGCGATCAAATCTCCCTAAGATATTTAGCATTAGCCATGGTTAAGAATAAAGCATGTTTATATTTAACTTACAGTAGCTGCGTTATGGACTGCATTCAATCGGCCATGCAACGCGTCATAAAATTCAGTGTGCTAAGTTTTAATTGGCATCTAATTTTATAGAGTTCAATGTAACTAAAATCTAATTGGAAAAATAACGTGACATATATTTACACATCAAGTTTCAACGGGCACTCAATAGTTAATTATGAAGCCAGCCTTACAAATGTCTATAATATATATAAACTATTAGATATACATTCATTTAAGACTTCAGATTAAACTATCAGAAAATTTCAATAAACATTATATAGCGATTATATTTATGTACTAATATGATGCATTTCCTCCCAAGATAGCTATGAATAAACAAGTCTTATGCATTTTGTTTGAAATAATCTAGCATGTTAAGAATATTTCTTTTAAATGAAGGGTTCGAAATACAACAACCAAGTGGTACAAATGATTTAAATCCCACAGTCATTCTGAAGCAATGAAAGAGTATAAAGAGACATAATATTACTCTGATACAAATTTGATTTTGTAATACCCTTTCGTTTTGCTTCTGGTTCAAGTTGCTTTATGTTATGTTTGGTCACAATTACTTTGATACTGGATACAATTTGTTATGATGTTTTGATCATTACTATTGAGTGACAATTATTATTGTGGGATGTAATTATCTGATTTTGTTTCACATACATTATGGATTAATGATGTTGTAGAGTTAACATGATATATTATTATGAGATTACTGGATTATGATGGAAGTGTCAGTTTCAATGAGTGTATTGGTGAAGAGGATAGTTTCACATCACTCGCTTGTGAGCGCCCTGCGAATCCGTAATTCCTTCTTCACGGTGTGTATTATATGCTAGATATATTATATGATGTTGTTTACTTGGTTGCAGGATTGCAGATACATGCATCGACTCTACCTGGTTTCACAGGTTTGAGCATATTGATCCAACGGTTAAGTTGAATGGGAGATAGTAGCTAGGTAACATGTGTCTAGTTTACACCCTAGCCTTAGTGTGTCGTTAGTTGTGTGTATCGAGTCATTGCCTATCTTGCTTTGATGTTATTTAATTCTGAAGCATTCTTGATTTGGAAACAGATATTTAGAATAATTGCATTTAAATCATGTTGATGATTATTTAATTTAAATAATGCGATGTGGATAAAAGTTTATATTTAAATTGATTAATTATATTTAGTTTATTTAATTAATTAAATTTGATCCAAGGGGTTGAATTTAGTTATTAAATAATTAAATTAATTAATTAAACGTGATGCAAGAGAATGAAAGGAAATAAAAGAATTAAAATTAAATTTGGAATTTAATTTCAACGTGTGGGAATTAAATTAGAAATTGTAATTAAATGTTTATTTGAGAAATTGGTTGCAACTTTATAAATTAATTTATTATTTGAAATTGAAATTGAAATTGAAATTGAAATATCCAATTTGCATGTAATGTGAATTAGGGTTGTAAATATTGAAATTAAAATTGAAATTGAAATTGAAATATCTAATTTGCATGTAATGTGAATTAGGGTTGTATTAGGTGTTTTTGACTTATAAAGTATACATGTTTTAATTTTAGGGCAGAAAGAGTTTTAGGAAAAAAAAAACATTTTTACAGCATGGAAGAAATTTTGGAAAATTTGCACAAGGGTTTTGAATAAAGTTTGATTATAGAATTGATTGAAGGAAAGATTGTTTGCATTTGTTGGATTTTGGATTGGATTCATTGGAGGATTAAAGAAAATTCAGAAAATCCTTGGAGGAGGCTTGCATCAGAAATTCATCTCTTCCTGTAGCTTCTTGTACCAGGTTTTTCTCTTTGTATTCTATTGGTCTTGATTGTTTTCTTTAAAATAGTAATGATTAAAGATTTGTTTGTTAAATCTGTTTTAAAAAATAAATTTGATATTAGAAAAAAAGAATTAAACAAATTTATAGCGTTTGCTTGTGAAAATTTTTGAGTGAAAATTGTGAAAACTTTAGTTGAATTTAAATTATTTGGAGAAATCAATTTTGTTGTTATTGAAATCAAACATAGAGATTGAACAATGCATTTAGAATGTTTTTAGAAAATGAAACCTTCTGTTTATTATTAAAAAACGGATTTTAAAATCTGCAGTATAGTTATATTTTTCATGGTAAAATGGTCTGGTTGCGTCACCTATAACTTCACTTACACAAACTGAGTTGTCAGGAAATTTAAAGGGTTCTTGTATTTTAAAATTTTCTTATCCCTGTCAAAACATCACAAATACCCAGATCGTAGTTTTTGAGTTATGCTCGAAACATGAGACTTAAGTTATTTTTCCATGGCTGCTCTGAAAATAAAATAATAATAAATTGATATTTATAAATATTAATATTTTAAGTATTGTTATTATAATATTAAAATATTATTTAATAATATTTTATATTATAATAAATAATATTAAAGTATTATATTTATTTATATTATTTTAAATAAAATTTGTATATTAGATTAGTGGAATTAAAATTATAAACGTATGGGAGATTATTGTTTATTTTAAAATGGCATGTTAAAATTTAATTTTGGAATTTAAATTCATGTATAAAAGGTCCAATTATTAATTTGATTTAATTGGAAAAATATATATATTTTGAAAAATTGATGATAAGGGATATTTTATTTTGAATTAAACAATTTGATATTCTGTAAAGAATAGAAGATATGTTAATGATTAAATATATTTAAATATATTAATTTATATTTAGTATATATATATTGAAGGTATATATCCATTTGAGAGAATAAATAATATTTTATCTTATTTTATTTTGTTGTTTGCAAATTGGGTATTATTAGTGTTCTAAAAGAAATGATTAGTATGTGTAGAAAATGTATAAAGAAGGATATTTTTTAATAGAAGTAATTATTTGATTTAAAAGAAAATATTTATTTTGTTAATATGATTGAAGAAAACATATTGAAATGTATATATATATATCCATGAGTATTTTCAATCAGTATTTACCTTGTTTTATTTAAGTGCGTGTAATTTAGCTTTGCATGAAAAATTTAAAAGATAAGTTTTGAATGTATGGTCAAAATTGAGAAGGAAAAAGATATTTAAATATATTGAAGAATTATAGAAATATTTATATTTAAATGTTTGTTTTAATTAATGAGATTTAATTAGAAACAATATGAATCCGTGGTCAAATAGATAAGCCAAAAGGTATTTTTATATATTGATGAAATTGCATGTTTTAAAATGGATAGTTGAAGAGACATAGACTCCGGATAGAAAATTGAAAAGATTGTTTGCAATAGTGTTAGGTTGCATTAGAAGTAAATTTAGGAACTAATTATATTAAAAAAGACAAATAGTTATTATGTTTTATTTAGTTCCATAGAGTAATCTAGTCATTGTGAATGGAATATTAAAGAATATATGTAATTAAATTTATTAATATATATATTTGGTGTCTATATAATATGGAGCATATATATATATACATTAAGTGTAAAATTTATTATCGTATTTTTATTTTAATGAGATGCATGCAATATATTATTGAATAGAGATTTAAAAATGGATTGATTAGTGTATATGGTAAATGGGTAGAGAAACCATATTTTATTATATTAAAGTGATTGCATGTTCTAAATAGGAAATTGAATGAAATGTAAGATTTGGTTAGGAAATGGAAATAATTTACTTGTATGTATTTGTGTCGATTTTAAAGTAAATTAAGAAGTTGTTTTATTGATAAGGCAATCAATTATGTTATTTAATTAATTTCTATTTAGATTAATTGAATCATTGTGATTGGATTATGAAAGAGATATGGATTTAGTATATCCAAAAGTAGTATCTTCCTCATGATTATTTTAAAGGATTTAATTCTTTGTATTCAGTAAAGGGAAGTAAGTTAATTGTTTTAGATTTCCGATAATGAAAGGGGAAATAGGGGTTATGATTATTTTAGGTGATCTAGTTATCGTGTCTTTGACTTTGTCAACACTACCTATTAAATGAGTATGGATTTAAGAAATCCAAATATTAGATTTGATTGATGACTTAAATGCTTTTGTTGCTATGTCGTCAAGTTGCATTGTTGGTTTTGGGATTTAGTGTTAGTCCTAAATTATAAGTCTTTCAGAAGAACTTAGAGGAGTTGAATCTTTATGCCATCCAGTTGTTTTTTCTTGGGTAGTGCATGGTGTCTTTTTAGTTTTACCCGGTTTTCATGAACGGGGATGTTTGCACCTCCTTGGTTTATGAGCGGATTATGGGATCCATGTCTCCTTGTATGGAGTGACCTTGTTATGTGGTTTCATCTTGTTGCTTCCTATGAAAGGAGTGGACTATGTGTTTGTTGCCTCCAAGATGTTTGGAGTGAGTTCTATTATTTGTATACTCCTTGTGTTGAAGTGGATTATGATGCCTAGTTGGTATGCACTTGTGGTTCCCTTAGTGGATTGTTTGGGTGTGTATTGTCGAATAGAAGAGTGACTTCTGTTAGGCACCAGAGCCCAAAGAGGTAAACTGGATAACCTTCAGAAGTGATTTAAACAAGTGATAATTAAAGTAATGTACTTAGAAGATTAGGACTAACTTCTCACTAATCAAGATAATTTTACCTCACTCATAGACACAAAGGCCTGTTTAGACTTGAGATGAGTGGGAAGGCTTGGAATGGCAAGATCAACTATCTTATCTATACGAGAGATAGTTGATTCCGCATGAGTGAGTATGAGTGTCGAGATTCGGTTGAGGCCACCAGAATTACTTCTGTCAGAGCCTATAAAGAATGCCCAGAGAAGATCTCATGACAAACCTTGTGATGACACTCTATCTAGGACAATTGTTGTTAATTATTTTATGTGTATGGTTCTTTGAACATACTTGATTAATATTATATCTGGAAGCAATGTGACCTATGTCAACGATGTGAATGTTGTATTTGAGTTGTACTGAAATTGTACTTATTGATGGCATTTGTTTGGTTATATCAGTATGAGTCAGTATGAGTCTGTCTTTGGTTAGTGGTTGTAGATCTTTGTTCATTTTACTTTGTTACTATCTCCTAACATGGGGGGTGGGCCTTTCGGTACCACATTGGTAGGGTGGAACATGCACCAAAACCGTTGGGTCCCCATCTATCTTCAGTACTTGGTGGCAAGACATCTAGATAGACAGCTCGCGGTTCTTGTTGTAATTACTTGCATTGTAATATTTTAATTTGTATAAGTTATTTTATCCCTCTTATGTTTATGAGGTGGAATTCTGTAATTGTAACACTTCTGTACTATTGCCTCATTCTGGGAATGAGTGATGTAACTTTGGATTAAGATAATGTTTATGAGATTGTATCTTGGTTGATTATCTTATTATGTTATGTGGTATTCTTATGATGTATGATGGTTATTTCATAAAGTTCATAAGGCTATGGTTATATGTAATATGTATGTGTGGGTTAAAGTAATCCTAACCTTGTAGCCTTAGAGGTTGTTTTTAATTAGTAAGTGAATGTGTATGTTAAATGCATTTTATAAAAAAAAATTTAGTTCGCTTAAGACGTTAATTGAAACTTCCTTTAAGGTTACTTGGCAGGGCATTACAGATTTCACATCCAACAATTTCAAAGATAAAATAAAATGAAACAACAATTTTCCCATCAGCCCGAGTCATTGATATACAGTAGGTTGAGTGGGGAAAAACTGTGGAGTGAACTTACTATATAAATTTAGCATCAAATGTTAGAGACAAATGGCTTAAAAAATAAATTGCAATTTTCCCAAACCTAGAAATTCTATAAAGGTTAATTGATAGAAAATGCCAACTAATTCTTTCCAAGAATTTGTAATAGAATAGAGATCAAAATCATGAAGCAGGATTAAGAAAACAATTTATAGTATAAACACAATATTTTGTAGAGATATTCCAAGAATTCATTTAGGAATCACCCAAGTAAAATATTTCAAGTAAAACTAAACAAAGGAACCTAAATAAATCGATTAGCTGGGCTAGAATTTTGATGCAGAGCTCTATCCCAGCTTAATATTGCAGTTTCAAGTTTCCCACCCTCAAGAATCCACAACATTGCAAGGGCTCCCAATTTTCCCTGATTCCAAAACCCCAAGAAATTTTCACAAACCATAAACTCCCACATGATCGAATTGCGAAATTGGTTTCCGAGAATAATTCAAGTGCACGTTCAACAGTTAACTTCCACTACTTCTATAGTTTAATTCATTTATTTTATTTTATTTTTATTTTCACAATTCACACTTAATATTTTATTATTTTATGGTATTAAAATCACAATTTTTTACTAGATACAAATAAAAATTAACTATTTCATACATTTAGTTTATTAATCTAATTTCTCATAAAATTTACTTACACAATTCTTTTCATTTTATAAATTTATTTAAATTATTTCATTTTAAATCATAAACACTAATTTTATTTAAATTGAATAAATACTTTATTAACGATTTAATTAATTATTCCAAGGTCTTAATTTCAATATTTTTATTTAATTTATTCCACAATCAAATAAAAACTTCTATGAAACGAAATAATTAAACAAGACACACTCACGAACATATCAAGGACACACAAAATGAGGAGGGGCATTACATCCTCCCCCCAAGATCCAACTTACTCCTGGAACTCACAAGGTAAGAATGAAACATAAGAAAATACAAGTACATCAAAAACATCAAATGAATACCAGACTAGAAACAATTAGAACTTAAATGACACGGACTGACTTCAAAACTCAAAGGGTATGACAAATGAAAACTCACCCTTAACAAGGATGATGACTCAACATAGGGGAACCTGATGTTATCTCTAAATCGACAACTACATTGGGATTAAGGCATGCTCAAACCCGATAATTCAGGTGGAGTTGATGCCTAGTACCTACAACCTATAGCAAATCACATAATTGAACATGTACATAGGCAAACAATCAATCACACCGTGAAGGAAAAATCATAGCGTCAAAGGGCACTCACAAGCGAGTGATGCGACCATATTCCCCTTCACCAATATATCAACTTTGAATAAACGAGTACTAAGTCATGATAAATCATACATCAAGTAATCATGTAATATTCATATCAATGATAACTCACATTACAATTAAACTGATCTACTGAACATGATATAAGAATAAATATCAAATATAATAGTTTCATCATAGCAAAGTATCAAAGACTCATAATCATCTAAGTATCATCAAACAAGTATCATAAATAAAAGTATCATGATGTCCAAATACAACCAAGTCACTGAAAAAAGTAGAAAACAAATCAAGGAGCACTACATCATCCTCAAAGACAAAAGACTCAGCACTTTGATCCCACTGGACCCTAACCAAGATCATGACTCGCCCCTCGGGGGTCAATCCTTGACTATGCAAGATGAGTATGGTTCCCAAAGAATGTTGCCTGACCTCTACCAGATGTCTCCCTAGCTGAATGTTGGTGCTCAACTTGATGGTGATTCATCATCACAAACTCCTTGTGTGATCTATCTACATCACCTACTATCGGCTATGAAGTGGCCAACCTCTAACTAAAACCAAATGTGTCCTTCTAAGGACACTATCTATCAATTTTTCCCTATTGACCACAAGAGAAACATCTCGTGCCTCTACCATAACCCCAACCACCGAGGGTGCAATAGGTTGTGGAAAACTACCTCCACTAGCTGTAGACTGAGAGCTCTGTGTTGGCTGATCAAAATGATCATGCTGAGTTTGTGTTGCCAAATCTGATCTTTCTTTTTTGGAACCACTTACTGTGATGTTGAGACTAAGAGTTCCCTGATTTCGACTGGAATTTTTCTTGTTGATGCTCACCCTTATCAGGTCTCTAATGTCCGTGGGAGGAACTTTTAACTTGAGATCTACCACCCTAAGGTCTGATACCACCTGGAGGTGCAATACCAATCTATACACATGTTTGTCCACCTAAAGCCATAGTCAAATTCTCCTCAACTATCTTAGATTTTTCCAAAACCACATCCATAGTTTTTGGCTCAAACACTCAAACACCCCCACTAATAAAAGTGTTCAAGCCCTTGATAAAGTGTTGTACTAACATGCTCTCATCATCACATATGTCAACATAATACTTGATCTCATAAAAATTTTGCTCATACTACTTAACTAACATCATTATCTACCTTAGCTCATGGAACTCATTCACATGATGTTGATGCCAATGATCAAATAAGAACCGAGCTTTGAATCTCTCTATGAACATTTCCCATGAGACTGATTCTATCTCCAAATGGAGCTTATGCTCCTGCAAATGCCACCACATGGAAGCAAAACCTCAAAGATGCATGATAACACACCTAGCCTTGGTATTGCTACCATATGGGTGCATAGTGAAACACCTGTTTAGGTCAATTAACCATGTATCAACCTCAAAACCACTGCCAATCCCATCAAATGTGGGAGGACAAGATCTCAACAAATCCTTCATATTTCCAACTAAAATTATTTGTTGCTCTACAACAACTTCCTTTCTCCTGGGAGACCTCTCCCTCTCCCTAACTATCAACTACTCTCCCTACGGTCTCAAACCAAGATGGGAAAGAATATCCTAAAGTAAGTGATGCAACTATGCACCCTCCAATCCTGGTTGACCTGGGTTCTAATCTCCACCACATTGATTATTTTGGGAACTCCGATTTTTCTCATGATTAGAATCATGGGAACTCTGAGGGGGAGAGTCCTAATGATTAGCCCTACAGTCACCACCATGGACTCTACCACATCTTGAACCTCGACCCCTATCCCTAGGCATTATTCTACATGGACACCACTAAAGACAAATTCAAACTATTAGATGAGGTCCAAAAAGAGAAAACATAAACCTACAAATCGATATCACTAGTACAACTTATGGGCTCATATATATATCAAGAGCACTCAGTATTTGAACTTGGGCTCTAATACCATGTGTAACACATCTGCCATAAAGTCCTAGATGAGAACACACTAACATCGAAAATAGACCAAGTTTTTCTTTTGAAGTACAATAAACAAACTTATGGAAATGAAACATTAACACAAATCTAACCAAGTCCTCTAAGGCTTGTGACAATGCTACTTAAATTCCCATTATCTAAATTAGAAAGGTCAATAAATCAATACTCTAATAACTCAAACATCATTTGGAAATACATATAATAAAGCATTCAATATAAGTCATCTAAATCATTTCAATTAATTACATTCACAATAACACTCGTTCAGGACCATTACATAATAGATTTCAACCCTAGTTATATCATTACATTTATACATCTAAATACCACTATCTTCTCAAATACAAGTGAGGAGTGTACATCAAGTATGATACATGACTCATTAGAAAATGATACAATACAAGTACATGAGTAAATATCCACATGAGATGGTTTAAAGCATAAGTCTTAAATACAAGACAAGCCACCACAATCACAATCAAGAAGAGGTAACCCAATGGAATTCAATGCTCTATCCACCCAAAGGTCCACCCCCTCTACTCGGAAATAGAAAAGGGTCCCACCATCACAATCAAGAAAAATAAAAAAGACAACACAAGACTAAGATGACATCACTAAACAAGTAAATCTCAACACCAAACAGCGCAAACATCACTTCTAGATCCACATAAACATCCAAGGGAAAAAAAAGAGACAAGGGAATATCACCTGGTCATAAAAGTAGTGACATCACATGATTTTCTATGGGTTTCCTTATCTTAACCTTCCTAGGCTATCAGATCCCCATCCCGAGTTTCCCTATCCACCTCTACTAACTATTGGACCCTCATACAAATACATGTAGGATCAACATACCCTCCAAGATGACAAGACATTTGACCTTTCCATTCCAAGCCTTCTTGACTCATCTCAAGCCTATACAAGCACTTGAGCCATGAGGAAGACATCAACTTATCTTGATTAATGTTATTCCTACCCAATCCAATAGTTCATTTTAGGTGATCACTTAATTATAAAACCCCTACATGGGTTACCTAGGTGCCACTTTGTGCGTCAAACCCCCATTAAGAGTCGCTCCACTACTGACAACTAGGCGACCCTAATAAAATCAAGGAGCAAAGTCACTTGCACAATCACAAGAATTTAAATTCACATGAACAATACAATGAGGCATAACCCTTCCCACTCACAAGTTCCAAGGTTCTAGTAAAAAAGGTGAACACATTGTGCAAGGCTAAAGATCATCAATTACTCCATGAATACAAAACCATCATCACAAGGGGATAACAAAGATTACTTTGAGAAGACAACTTATCCTCACCTCTGGAAGAAAGCTACTTTTTCTTCACAAGATATCATAGCCATAGGTACAAAACACATATAGAACATTCAAATCTTGTGGGAAATAACAGGAGGCAAAAAAAAACAACACAACATTCATGATTAAAAGACTGAAATTGTGAAATTAAAACCTATTTAGTGAACCCAGAAAATTATATTATATATTGATTTTCAAAAACATATTTCTTCACTATAGAGCTTCGGCTCAAATTTTCAACTTCTGATAAAAAATATTTCTCACCTCTTGAGAGCCTTTTGCATGTCACCCTTTTTTACTACATAGTCCTCTCTCTCTTCAATTACAAATGTGTATATATAATACATCCAATTGTTCGAAAAAACCACATGTACAAAGATATTAAAGGCCATTAGGAAAGGCCAAGATGACGTGCCCATAACTATGTCCAATCGCATTCAAACATTGTCCTTTTAAGCCACCGAGGAGCGCACAAACAATTGGCACAGAAAAGTCAAACAGTCAACCGACAAAGACTATCGTGCTACCGATGTGGTTTATGAGGAGACCGCGGTGGTCGTGGTAACCGCGAGCACAGACAGGAAGGGGTTTACTGCACTATCGCCGTGGTTAACAAATAGACCGTGGTATCCACAGTAACCATCCATCGATGATCAACAAACTGCTAGATACCAACACTGTGCTACCACGAGGGGAGACAAGCTAGACCGCGGTGGCTGTGATAACCGCTAGGACCTGGTCAATGGTCAATGAACATAGGCACCACGATATCATAGGAGGCAAGTGAGTAGACTGCAGTAGAGCAGTAACTTGCATAGACAGGCAGAGAGCAAACCACTGATGGTTAACCACGGTACTGCATGGGGCAATAGAGAGAGCCACGGTATAGCGGTAAAACCGCCCAACTATGAGGGGCTAAAAGATAGATGCCACAGTAACACGGTAAAGACTAGAAGTTGGAATTATTTCCAACACTCCCTCTTAATTTCATCTTCTACTTCTATCTCTTTCATAGATTGTCGATAGCTCGATGAGCCTCCACTTTGTTTGAATCTCTGCATGAAAAAACAACGATCTCTTGAGGATCTTCTTCAACTCTTTCCCTTCACCTATAGCTAGATCTCTTCTTCTTTCCATCTGACTTCTGTTACTATTTCAATACATATCTTTGACCATTTGTATCTTTGTTCTTCTTCGAGAACTGTAGCCCCATTTTTCCATCATTATGCAATCTTCTTGCAAGTTTTCAATCTGTTATTATCTTCTATCATAGAGGTGGTTTCAGTTTACCACAAACTGGTTGT
This sequence comes from Sequoiadendron giganteum, assembly GCA_007115665.2. Taxonomy (NCBI): domain Eukaryota; kingdom Viridiplantae; phylum Streptophyta; class Pinopsida; order Cupressales; family Cupressaceae; genus Sequoiadendron; species Sequoiadendron giganteum. The sequence goes on along the minus strand of CM021102.1, from coordinate 743,995,242 downwards.
TCATTAGCTAGGTTTTGAATCTATTTTCATTCTCTATTTCCAATTCTTTTTAATCTTTTTTCTCAGCTTTGTCATTTGTCCTTTGCAACTGTATTCTCACCAATTTTCTTAGCTTTGTCATCTGTCCTTTGCAACTATATTCTCATTCTCATTATCATTATTTTCCCTCATCTCATCCTTCTTCCGACTGCCACTGCTTCTGCAGTTCCATCATTTTTCTGACATTCTGATTTCACTTCCTGACTTCTCTCAACACTTCCCATGAAAACACAATGTAGGTGCTTGGGAGTTCTGTAATTAAATCCATCTCTTATCTTTATACTAATTATAGAATTTTGTTGCATATCATAGTGATATTTCTTCTCTTTCCTTAACTTTTCAACTTCATTCTTTCAATGAGGCAGTTTCAGATTACCACAAACTAGCTGTATAAAATTCATTCATCACTTCCCATCATGGCACATTTCTAGTGCTAGAGAATCCAATCATTAGTTTTATATTTTGATTTCATTCTTGCTCATAGAATGCTACTACAGTTCATTGTGTTATTTCTCCCTCTTTAGCCAAACTTTTGATTCAACAATTTATTCAAAAAAAAACTTCAACCTCCTCTTCCAAAATGAAACACTTTCCATTGTGGCTGCTGCTAAAAATTTTAACTGCAATAATATCCAAACCTCTCCTATCAAATTTATGAATCTTGTCTTCTTCCATCACATCATTATTTCTTCATGCAAAAAAAAAACCTGTTGTATGACAAGGAGATCTACAACTCTAACTCTTGGTTGTGTTCCCTTTTGACTGTGATCTTAAATTCAACTCTTGATGATGACCACTAATAGTTGCGGCTATAACCTCTATTTTATCCATTCATATTAAATGTCTTCTCTCATGTGCACAAACAACATTTATGACAGTTTTCTTTCTTGACAACTTCATATAAGTTCTTTCCAAAGACATCCTTGAATGTTGTTCTAATTGTTTCTTTGACAGCTGCTGCTGTATCAAACTTCTTAAATTTTGTAGTGGTAGCATCAACTACTTTTCTGATTCTTTATTTCACCTTACACATGACCAATCTTCACTCAAACTTAGAAGTTCTTGTGACTTCCTCTGCACTTCTTTGTTCTATTATTTCAGCAATGTTTTCTCATTTTTCAAGATAGACAAAAATTTAAATATTCAATAATAAAACCATTCATCTTACCCTTTCTACTATAGCTGCAGTTTCAACATCTTCAATCTTTCAAAACATAAAACTGAGATTTTCATCTTCACTTTTTACATGTGACTCATTAGACTGCACCTTCTTTTCTCTCCAAACATTTTTCATTTCATGTGAACATTCATACCTTTCAGAATTTTTATTAACCTTCACATATGAACACTTGTATAGTCTTTTGAAGATACCAGTTAGCTTCTGCCAACCTAAATCACAAATCCATCCATAGTCCATCTTTATGCATTCTGATGTAGACTCATTCTTTGACACCTTTTTCCAGTACATTTCTTCACAATGATTCTTTGAACTACAAATACTGCAAGGGTGTAAATCCCAACACTTCTCCTAGATGTGACCTCTTCTATGATAGTGTGAACATTCATTACTCTTCATTTCTTTGAAAAACTTACCTGCACTTGTAGTAGCATTTCCTTTTCCTGAATCATATCCGAGACCTTCATTCTTTGACCTCATTACAACCTCAATTGGCTCTATTATCCCTTGTTCATGTTTTCCTAGACGTTGTCCATTATAACCCATTCTTTTCATGATTTTTAACCCTGTATTCTCTTCACAACAAACATCATCTTTTGAAGATTCTAAAACTTTATCACATCTAGCCATATTTGCAAATTCATCAACATGTTCATCTAGACATTTTTTATCACCAACATTTTCAATAGAAACAGATTTTTCAAATGAAGAACACAAATCTGTTGTATCACATGAGACATCACATACTGAAATTTTTGTTCACACAATCATTACATGCCAAAATTAATTTATGATTTTCTTCTTTCAATTCTATGAGTTCCTTCAACTGTGAACAATTTTTTTCTTCTACCATTTTCAAGAGTTTTCCCAATTCTTCATTCTTTTTCTCCATCTCATCAAACTGCTTCATTTTCTATTCAACCTCTTCATTTCTTTTCTTAATTTCTTCAAGGGATTTCAATCTATCTTCTAGCTCTTCATTTCTAGCCTTAACCCTTCTTAATTCCTTCTCAGAATCATCATTTTCATCTAACAACAAACACTTTTCATTCAACAACTCTTTTATTCTCTCAATAAAACACCCATTGTCCTTTTTAAAAATACCCAATTCATCTTTAAGCAAAACTATTTCTTCTTCTAAAACACTTTTTGCAGATGACAAATTTTCATTCTCTTTCTTAACTCTTTTCCCTACTTTCCCCATTTGTAAAGGAAATTTCAACTTATGTCTTTTGAACCCATAATAAGGATATAGCAGCTTCATGTGACTCTAATCTTCTTGAGCCTCTGTTTTTCCTTTGTTCTGCAACTGGTGTTCTATTCAGTTCCTTTTCTTCAACAAAGCTTCTTCTTTTTGTCAAATCACAAAGACTATCTTCACAAATTTGATAAACCTCCTTCTAACAAATTCTTCTACTTGTGGGCTTTTGCTCATCTTCTCTTATGCTAGTGATCTGTTTTGTTCGTTCAAAATTACAACACTCCTGGCTTTTCTCAGCAATTCACTTTCAAGCATTCTTCTTTTGTTCTCTGATGTATAAAGCCTCTTGTTTACTTCTTTCAGCAACAAACTTAGAAAGACACTTGCCAAGCTTTAAACACTCCTTGAATCTCACTATCAGCTAACTTCTTGCAAGTATTCAACCTTTTCTCATATCTTCCTCTCTAGGAAAAAATTCTATTTTAATTGACAACTATTTCTGACACAAACAATTTTCCTTATAGACAAAGCACTTGTGGCTTCATTTTATTTTAAAAACTTATTTCCATTTTAGCCCTCTTCACAAATTTCTAAACCTAGACAAGCTTCTCAGATTTTGCAAACAAACAAGTCTTGGACACTCTATGGCTTTCTCAAACTAGACAGTGATTACTTCACACAAATTCATCATTAATTTCTACTCCCAGTCAACCTAACAGACAAGGCTCTGATACCACTCTGTGAGAAATTACAAAAGGCACACAAGAACAACACAACAACATTCATGATTAAAAGACTGAAATTATGAAATTAAAACTTATTCAACAAACCCAAAAAATTATATTATTAATTTGATTTTCAAAAACATATTTCTTCACTATAGAGCTTCGGCTCAAATTTTCAACTTCTGATAAAAAATATTTCTCAGCTCTTGAGAGCCTTTTTCATGTCACCCTTTTTTACTACACAGTCCTCTCTCTCTCTTCAATTACAAACGTGTATATATAATACATCCAGTTGTTCATAAAAACCACATGTACAAAGATATTAAAGGCCATTAGGAAAGGCCAAGATGACAAGCCCATAACTATGTCCAATCGCATTCAAACATCGTCCTTTTAAGCCACTGACGACGCACAAATAGCCGGCACAAAAAATTCAAACAGTCAACCGGCGAAGACTATCGCGCTACCACCATGGTTTACGAGGAGACCGCACTAGTCATGGTAATCGCGAGCATAGACAGGAAGGGGTTTACCATGCTACCACTACGGTTAACAAATAGACCGCGGTGGCCACGGTAACCGTCCACCGACGATCAACAAACTGTGAGACACTGACACTGTGCTACCGCGAAGGGAGACAAGTCAGACCATGGTGGATGCAGTAACCGCCAGGACCCGGTCAATGGTCAACGAACATAGGCACCACGATACCGTAGGAGGCAGGCAAGGAGACCGTAGTAGAGCGGTAACTTACACAGACAAGTAGAGAGCAAACCACTAAAGGTTAACCGTGGTACCACACAGGGCAATAGAGAGAGTCATGGTATAGCAGTAAAACCACCCAACTGTGAGGGGTCGAAAGATAGACATCGCAGTAACACGATAAAGACCAGAAGTTGGAATTATTTCCAACAAAACCATCATCCCATCTTTCAAGAAATTAACACAATAAGACATAAACTCTCAAAAACTATAGATTAATGAATCCTCAGATCAAACCCTATATTCCAAGCTAATAAACAAACAACATTACCTTTAAAAGGATGTTATTCCTAGACTATTATAGTATTCTATATTCATCTAATCATAAGATAATCTATGCCCATATTAACCAATCTTTCATTTATTCCTATTACAATTATATCTTTTTCATAATCCATATGATTTCTTTAAACAAAATCCACAATAATCTAAACATAACTTCACAAAAGAGTCATTCTTATTATTATTTACTTTATTATTTAATATAATCCCTCATTTTACAAAAGACAGCAGTGTACATTTCTAATCATTTAATATATATTAATAATCATGATTCCCAGTTATAAATTCTAAACATATAAAGATATCTATGTACATATAAATATATATATATACACCTTCATAGTATCAAAGCAAAGTTTTTTTTTAAACATATTATCGAACTATGATATAACAACAAAGTTGTGCAGATATAAACATAACAAAACACATATATATTGATATATGTAATAATTGAATGCCAATAAAATCATTTCCAACAATTCAAAAAAATGAACATACATTACAATATTTATCAAAATCTACCTATACATATATATAAATATATTTATATATATAAAAACATATACTCATAATACAATATATATTCGTATATATATGCATGTATTTATATATATAGCATAGCTAACTGTTGTTGAATTAATATACTTTCTATTTTCATAAAACAATATTTACATACTCATACAAATGTACCTATATTCATACACATATGTATATACACACGTATATGTGTCATACAAGCAGATAGTAATACATACAATTCGATTTACATTTCACTGAACACCCATAATTCAACTCTTCTACCTACTGAAATACTATTAATAGATAAGCCATACACTACCGATACACTCTTACTTTAAAAAATATAAGGATTGGACACATTCAGAAGATACCATCAATAATGCACATCGAAACAAAGCATAGATATATTCATGTAGCAATTAAAATGCTAATACAACAGTTCAAATCAAATTCTAGGTATATTTATATCCACTGGTTAACAAGAGGGGCGATAGGCATGAAGTCAGACTACAGTTAAACACAAACAATAAAAGAAGTAAAAATCCAACGTTGAAAAAAATTAATCTATTCACCAGGCGTATGTATGGAGTGGACACCAGGAGGAATGGGAGGCAGCGATTAAATCTCCCTAAGACATTTTGCATTAGCCAGGGTTAAGAAAAAAGCATGTTTATATTTAGCTTACACTAGCTGCATTATGGACTGTAGTAGATCGGCCATTAAACACGTCATAAACTTCGGTGTACTTAGTTTAATTGTCAACTAATTTTAAATAATTCGATGTAACTGAAATCTAATTGGCAAAATACCTTCACATATGTTTACACATCAAATTTCAACAGACACTCAATAGTTAATTATGAAGCTAGCCTTTCAAATCTCTGTAATATATCTAAACTATTAGATATACATTCATTTAAGACTTCAGAATAAACTATTAGAAAACTCCAATAAATATTATATAGAAATTATATTTATGTATCGATTTGATGCATATCCTCCCAAGATAGCTATGAATAGACAAGTCTTATGCATACTATTTGAAACAATCTAGCATGTCAAGGATATTTCTTTTAAATTGAGGGTTCGAAATACAACAACCAAGTGGTACAAATGATTTAAATTTCATAGCCAATCTGAAGCAATGATGTTAGAATATTTAATATTCTCCAGTTAGCAGAAGTATCAACCCCCATGTCAGATGAAGACCATCAACTTGCAGCAACGTATTCCCCAACAATAAATTTTGTTAGGTAATTTTGAATTTGATTTGAAGCACTCATTTTTGAGCTTGAAGCAGCCAATGAATACCTGTAGCTATCTGACAACATTTATGGAAGTAGGTAAATTTGAATTTGGAAAAAAAATGCTCATTCTTATGAGCCAAAAACAAGTAAGACAAGACAAGGATTGTATTTGTTGAAGTGAGGACAGCAGAAGAAGAAGAATGTTTTTGAAGTGAAGCCTGCAACAGCAACAAGGAGAATGTTCAGTACAAAACAAGGAATGTTACAGCAGCAGTGCACAGAAGTTTAGCAGATGCTACACACTGACAACAGTAGTTCAAATAGGTGTGAAAGTAACACCATATGTATTGGACATCTATCCAAATAGCTCTAGTTTTATTTTATGTTAAAGAATAGAGAATATACTCTGTCTTTTTGTATTTTGTGAAGTCAAAGGAATATATGCAAAGTCTTTTTCTGTCTATTTAGTTCTACTGTCGGAGTGTGTTCTGTGTGTTTTTCTGCATCTTTCCATACTGTCAAAGCACTATTTCTATCTTATTTGCACCACTGCCATTCCCAACAATTGGTATGAGAGCCCTATTTTTCTGGGTAGTTAGTCAATCAACTAGTTAGTTAGTTTGTTATTTGTGGGTGTATTGGGTAAAGCCCTAGGTTATCTAGGCATTAGTTTATTTTCTCAACCTTTGAGAAATATGGCAGGAGGTGATAGCAAAGGTTGGCAACAACCACCAAATTTTGATGGGCATAATTATGACATATGGGCTAAGAAGATGAGAACCATCTTAGTTGCAAATGACCTATGGGAGTTGGTCACAAATGGGTTCAATGATATCATAGACCCTAATGCATTTGTAGCCCTTTCAAATGCACAAAAGAATTAATTGAAGGAGACTCGAATGAAGGATGCAAAAGCCCTCAGTTTGATTAAGGCAGCCTTGAGTGAGGCTATTTTCACACGTATTGCAGCATTAGAATATGGAAAGCAAGTTTGGGATATATTGCAAAATAATTATAAAGGGACTGAAAAAGTGAGGTCAGCCAAGTTGCAGTTCTCAAGAAGAAATTTTGAGACTCTATTAATGAAGGACAATGAGTCCATTTTAGATTTTTACACTAAGATTTCAGCCCTGGTAAATCAGCTGTGAATCAATGGAGAAACAATGGAAGAACAAAGGATTGTTGAGAAAATCCTAAGAAGCCTACCTACTAAGTTTGACTATGTAGCCATTGAAATTGAAGAGGCAAATGATTTGTCTCAAATGACTTTAGATGAGTTGATGGGTTCACTACAAACCCATGAGCAGTGGTTGAATAGAACTGCTCCTTCCTTAGAGCAAGCATTCAAAACTCAGACCAATGGAAGAGGTCGGGGAAGAGGAAGAAACAATAGAAGTAGAGGTCAAAGAGGTAGAGGCAGAAGTAATTCTGGAAGAGGAGTTTCTGATAGCATAGAGGAGTTGAGCAATTCACAGTCAGCAAACCAGTACCCGTAGAAGAACAACAATTCAAACTAGAGGAATGAGAAAAGTAATGTGCAGTGTTATTACTATCACAAGTATGGCCATTATGCTAGTGAATGGAGGAAGAAGCAATGTGACAATGGAGGCCAAAATGCTAATGTAGCTAATGAGAACAAAGTTGAAAATGAAAAGTAGTCAAATGTTTTCATTGTATGCAACCTTGCTGAACGAAGCAATGATGAAGTATGGTACTTAGATAGTGGATGCAGCAACCACATGAGTGGTAACAAGATTTTCTTTACCTCCATTGACAGTAGTATGAAGACTGAAATCAAGAAGTCTATTATGCCCCTGGCATAAAGCATAATTTATTGAGCATTGGAAAAATGGTCCAAAATGACTACAAAATCTTGATGGAGAATGGAGAATGCAAGATATTTGATAGAGGAGGGAGCAAGAAAGTGATGGTTGTAGTGTAGATGATGAGAAATAGAATGTTTCCTCTCAGGATGCACATAATGTATGCGACAGGAACTACAGACCGACAACATTGTTCGCCGGCACTAACAGCAGTCACTCAACAGTCCACAGTCGAATAGTAGTTTGCTTTTAAGACAGTCATCAAAGACCCATCTAAACTATGGAATTTAAGGTATGGGCACTTAAGCTTTTCAAGTTTGAGTTTATTATCTAGGAAAGGCATGGTTAGGGGTTTACCATCTATTGTAGAACCCGATGGCAAGTGTGAGGCTTCCATTTTAGGAAAACAACATAGGCAACCATTTCAATCCGGGTATTCTAGGAGAGCATAATAACCACTAGAGTTAGTGCACTCAGATTTATGTGGACCCACAAAAACCCCCACATTAGGAGGAAATACATATTTCATGACTTCCATAGATGACTATAGCAAAAAAATATGGGTCTATTTCTTGATAAACAAATCAGAAGCCTTTGAGAAGTTTAAATGATTTAAGGCAGCAGTTGAGAAGGAGAGTGGTCACTATATCAAAGCCCTTAGGATAGATAGAGGCAGAGAGTACATCTCCAATGAATTTCTGAATTTTGGTAGGAATGAGGGCATTCACAAACAATTCACAACTAGGTATACTCCATAGCAAAACAGAGTGGCCGAGAGGAAAAATAGGACCATTCAAAAAATGGCAGCAAGTATGCTGAAAGCCAAAGGGTTGTCACATATTTTGGGGAGAAGTTGTAGCAACAACTATTTATATATTGAATAGGTGCCCCACAAAGGCTGTCCATGATAGGATTCCACAAGAGGCCTAGACTAACAACAAATGGAGTGTTGAACACCTAAGGATTTTTGGGTGTGTGGCATATGCACTCGTGCCAAAAGAGAAGTGGCAAAAATTTGATGACAAAGGAGAGAAATGCATCTTCATAGGCTATAGTGAGGAATCAAAAGCCTACAAATTGTATAATCCCATCACCAAGAAGGTTGTGATAAGTAGAGATGTTATTTTTATTGAGAATGAAGCATGGGATGGATTGGTGGATGACACCACAGGTATTTCAGTTACCATACTGCTTGATGATGATGAAGCTTTAGATGATAGCAACATAGGGGGAGCTCAAGAGAGCAGTAGCTTTGGTGATGTGCGATAGAGTAGTAATAGTTCTGGTAGTGTTCAGTAGAACAATAGTTCTGGGCAAAGATAGTAGACTGTTAGCTCCAAAATTCAGCAGAGTAGTAGCTCCGATAGTCAGCAGCACAACAGCTCCAGGAATCAGAGTAGCAGCAACTTAGAAGAAAACTCAGACCCTACACTTGCATCATTGATGCCAAGAAAAACAAAAAAGTGTAAGGGAGATTTATGACAGCACAAGGTATGCTAATTTTCATGAAAATTTGGATTTTGCATTATTCTCCTATAGTGATCCAACGTACTTTAAGGAAGCGGTGAAAGAAGAGAAGTTGTGTAAGGCCATGGATGAAGAGATGGATGCTATAAAGAGGAATCACACATGGGACTTGACAAATTTACCCAAGGGTAAACAAGTGATTGGAGTGAAGTGGCTCTATAAGACCAAGTGTATAGCCAAAGGCAAGATTGAAAGACATAAGGCAAGACTTGTTGTGAAAGTGTACAAACAGCAGCCTGGTATAGATTATGATGAGACATATGCACCGGTTGCAAGGCTGGAGACAGTGTAGACAGTCATAGCAGTTGTAATACAATATTAGTGGGAAGTGTATCAGATGGATATAAAGTCAGCCTTCTTAAATGGAGTGCTGAAGGAGGAGGTATATGTGGAGCAACCACTTGGCTATGAAATCTCAGGTCAAAAATACAAAGTGTATAGGCTCCATAAAGCTCTTTATGGGCTGGAACAAGTACCTCGGGCGTGGTACAACAGAATAGATGCCTATTTGCTAAACAATTGGTTTAGCAGGAGTAGCAGTGAACAAACACTCTACACCAAAGCAATACAAGGTGACATTTTAATTACAGTTTTGTATGTAGATGATCTGATTTTTACTGGTAGCACTAATAGCAGAATTGTTGATTTTAAAGAAGTGATGAAAAATGAATTTGAGATGATGGATCTAGGTTTGTTGAAGTATTTTCTTGGGATATAAGTTCAGCAAACAATGCATGGAATTTTTATTTCTCAATCTAATTATGCCAAATAGATTTTAAGGAGGTTCAAAATGCATAACATCAAACCTGCCCCCACACCAATAGCAATAGGTCTGAAACTGCGCAAGATTGACAATAGTAAAGATGTGAACCCAACCCTCTACAAGAGTATGGTTGGAAGTTTGGTGTTTTTGACATCAACTAGGTCTGATTTGATGTATGATGTAAGTTTGATATCTAGGTTCATGGAAGAACCTAAGGATACACATTGGCAAGCAGGAAAGAGGATTTTGAGGTATGTCAATGGAACAACTGATTATGGCATTTCGTATGTAGCATCTAATGAGTTCAAATTGGATGTTACACAGATAGTGATTGAGCAGAAAATGTGGATGATAGGAAGATCACATTAGGATATGTCTTCAACATGGGATCAGGTGCAATCTCATGGGCATCAAAGAAGCAGTCGATTGTCTCTTTCAGTACAGCAGAAGTGGAGTACATAGCAGCAAATGCAGCAGCTTGTCAGGCTATTTGGTTGAGGAGGATCCTTGCAGATTTGCAGCAACAACAAGATGACAGTACAATAATTCATTGTGACAATGTGTCCTCCATAGCGCTAACAAAGAATCGGGTCTTCCACAGATGAAGCAAACACATTGAGATTCGTTATCATTTCATAAGGGAGCTGGTAGAACAAGGTGAGATAGAATTATAGTATTGTAGATCTGAGTAGCAACTCGCCGACATCTTCACCAAAGCATTGCCTAAGGAAAGTTTTGGATGCCTAAGAGATAGGCTTGGCATTGTGGATAGCTTTGGAGATCAGCTCTGAAAAGAAACATCAAAGTCATAGTTGAGTTGCAGATTAAGGGGAAGTGTTAGAATATTTAATAATCTGTAGTCAACAGAACTGTCAGCCCCCATGTTAGATGAAGACCATCAACTTGCAGCAACGTATTCCCCAGCAATAAATTTTGTTAGGTAATTTTGAATTTGATTTGAAGCACTCATTTTTGAGCTTGAAGCAGCCAACGAATACCTGTAGCTATTTGACAACATTTATGGAAGTAGGTAAATTTGAATTTGGAAAAGAAGCACTCATTCTTATGAGCCCAAAACAAGTAAGACAAAACAATGATTGTATTCATTGAAGTGAGGACAATAGAAGAAGAAGAATGTTTTTGAAGTGAAGCCTGTAGCAACAGCAAGGAGAATGTTCAACACAGAACAAGGAATGTTACAGCAGCACTACACAAAAGTTTAGTAAACATCGCACACTAACAACAATAGTTCCAATAGGTGTGAGAGTAGCACCATATGTATTGGACATCTATCCAAATAACTTTAGTTTTATTTTATGTTGAAGAATAGAGAATATACTCTGTGTTTTTGTATTTTGTGAAGTCAAAGGAATATATGCAAAGTCTTTTTCTGTCTGTTTAGTTCTGATGTCGGAGTGCATTCTCTGTGTGTTTTTTTACATCTTTCCATACTATCAAAGCACTGTTTCTATCTTATTTGCACCCCTGCCATTCCCAACAAATGAAAGAGTCTAAAAAGGCAGAGAGTACTACTCTAATAGAAATTTGATTTCACATCCAACAATTTCAGAGATATAAAAATATGAAACAACAATTTACCCATAAGCCCAAGTCAGAGAGATACAATACGACTAAGTTGGGAAAATATTCAGAGTGAACCTACTATAGAAATTTAGCATCGAATGCCAAAGACAAGTGGCTTAAACAATAAATTTCAATTTCCCCAAATCTAGAAATTCTATAATGGCCGATTAATAACAAATGCCAACTAATTGTTTTCAAGAATTCGTAACAAAGAAGAAATCAAAATCATTAAGCAAGATTAACAACAATTTACAATATAAACACAATATTTTGGAGAGATATTCCAAGAATTCATTTAGTAATTACCAAGTAAAATATTTCAAGCAAAATTAAATAGAGGAACCTGAATAAATTGATTAGTTCGGCTGGAATTTTGATGCAGAGCTCTATCCCAGCTTACTATTGCAGTTTCCATCTTCCCACTTTCAAGAATGCACAACACTGCAAAAGCTCCCAATTTTTCCAGCTTCCAAAACCCCAAGAAATTTTCAAGAACCATAAACTCCCACACAACCAAATTGCAAAATTGGTTTCAAAGAATAATCCAAGTGCCCCTCCAATAGTGAACTTCCACTACTTCAATAATTTAATTCATTTTTTTTCTTTTATTTTTATTTTCGCAATTGTACTTACCATTTTATTACTTTCTGGTTTTAAAATCATAATTGGCTACTAGGAACAAATAAAAATTGACTATTTAATACAAATAATTTATTAATCTAATTTTTCATAAAATTTACGTACACAATTATTTTCATTTTATATATTTATTTAAAATATTTCATTTTAAATCATAAACAATAAATTTATTTAAATTGAATAAATACTTTATTAATGATTTACTTAATTATTCCAAGGCCTCAATTTCAATACTTTCATTTAATTTATTCCATAATCAGATAAAAACTTTTATTAAATGAAATAATTAAACAAGGAACACTCACAAACACATCAAGGACACATGAAATATAGAGGGGCATTACATAGTGTGAGCTTTCATGTGTTATTTTACTAGATGCAGTGAGTAGAAGGTGGCTACAATTATTTAATCATACTATGAATGTGTTGGTGACATTGTGGTGGATTCTTTACTGCATTGATATGGTTTTCTCTATGTAGCACTTATTCTCAATCTTCTTTTCTATTCTGACAGTGAGACTTTTAGTAGTGAGCCTTTCTTCTTTGGGCAGTGATCCCATTCACATAAAGCCCTATTGTATTAGTGTTAAATTATTGATATTATGACCTAATCCTCATCATGGTTTTTTATTTGGTGTTCTCGTGTATGGTGTTAAGTTGTTTTAGTTTTTGTTATTTTATTTTCATGCTAATTCATCATAACAAATGGAATGGTTTAATGAATGAATGTGGATCTGAATTTTAATGACAGTTTTGATGCTTTAATGTACAAATGATTCACCCCCCTCTCAATTATCTTATGCATTCAATAATTGGTATCAGAGCAAGGCTACTTGAAAGAAATATTCAATACTTAAGGTAGGTTTAGGATGGCACACAAGAAGATCCCTATAATTGATGGAATAGACTATGCATTTAGAAAACAAGGATGGAAGGATTTCTAGAGAATTTAGGATATGATATCTAGAAATTAGTTTAGAATGGACATGTTATGCCTACAAATGGTCTGATCACTTAATCTAAACTCAATACCTATGAAAGTAATAGTAAATAAAGGTATGCTCCCTTGAGTAGTATTACAAATTTTGAATTAGTGAAAATAATGAATCTAAATACTAGTAAATAAATTTGGGAAAAGTTGAAAATTATTTATGAAGGAGATGATATGGTCAAACAAGCCAATATGTAAAACTTAAAGATCACATTTGAGAACTTGTGGATTTTAGAAGATGAAAAATTACAGGCTATATGTAAAGGGTAGATGAAGTGATAATTGTTAGTTATTTTTCTTGCAACCTTCAAATTCCTAAACTAGGGGACTCAATATTTAGGACAAGGAATCTTCACTATCAACAAGTTGAAGACAAGTAATGCCAACGAACAAGGATATTAAATCCTTCTGCACTTTGAGCTCCACAAGCCATAGGAAGGTGCTCCTAATTGTAGGTCTGAATGCATGATAAACTTATTCCAAACAACAAATAGAAAACCTATAAAAGTGGATAGTTCTTGGGTATATGAGTGATGTGTATTTTATATTCTACCTAGTTCAAGGATAATCCCATTTGCATTGAACATTGAACTAAGAACACATAACTTAGATATCTTCATCTCAAAAACCATGAAGATATATGAAACTATAATAACTTAACCATGAAAGAAAAATGACCAAAGTAACAAAGATTTAATATGATTAGATTCTTTCTAAACATGATCTTTGTAATATCACAGATCAATGCCTAATCCTAATGCATGGACTCAAATCTAATCTCATGAATGCAAACTTAAACAATTTATATCAAATTAGTGCCCCTTTGACAATTAATTCTTTACATTAATGTGACCTCTCATATTATTGCATGATCATACTTAAAAATCTATTTCATTTCCTCAAACCCACAATAATTTTCATACAAAATTTGAATGTTTTCCTGAAGAAATCGATAAACAAATTACACAATTGCAAGAAGATTGCAATGACAAATCAACATATCCTTGATATATTCAATCCATATGCAATTTGAGAATACAAAATAGAGACAAATTTTGTAATATTTTTTGTCAATATATTCAAACTAATTGACATTGATGTAGAAATTTGTACATTCATTCACTATAAAATAAAATTCTAGCTCTTAGCCAAACACTCTCTATTTCCTTTCCCTAAACCTGAAGTTTAGAGCCTATACAAATGAGAAAATGAAAGAATATATAGAAGAAGGAAAAACCCTAAAAATACATCTTCAATTGACATCTAGCATCTTTAGCTCTGTTGATTTGTAGCTACCATTTCTTGCTAAAGAAGTTTTAATCTGCTCTGAAATTAATGCATCTTTTATTTTCTCCTCTAACAAAAAATATTCCCTTCATAATAATCCCTCTTTCATCGATGCCTTGTTGTAGAAAAAATATCTTGAACATCGACAATGCCCTTCACTCTGAAAATTACGTTGATCGTGAAAAATCTTCACCTATTTGTTTTTCCCTAAATTTAGAAATTCACTCCTCCATTTTTACCTTGTTGTGTGAAAATGACACTTTTCATGAAAAAAAAATTTTCCAGCAAAGAAAACAAATTTACACACTGAATAAAATATTCACTTTATAAAGCTTCACCTGTGTTTTATTACTTTCCATCTTACATTTTAAAATCAAGACTTTAAAATGATGGAGGATTTTTTTTTTAAAATAGACACCATAAAACATTACCTATGCATTTTGATTTTACCCAATCAATTAAAATATTTGCTCTGTGGCACTTTTACCTTTTACTTCACGTTAAAACATTTATATTTTTAAAAGGAAGGCTTTTAAAATATTGTACTCAATAAAAAAACAATTATCAGGTCAAAGTGTTTGCTTCAACGCCTATTTTCTTGATGCATTTTCTCATGGCATCAATATTTCATTCGGACTGGCAAGAGATTTTAAAAAAAAATGTAATAATTTAAAAACTTAAAATATTTGCTTTTGAGGAGCCAATCCCCATGCCCAAGTAGTATTTAGGAAAATAATATTTTATTTTAACAAGTTGTTGGGGAAGTCACTATAGCCAAATAAAATATTTACTTTCCTATGCCCCCGTCACTCTTTTCCTGATGTCATCCTCACTCTTTTGGACAAGCGGGGATTAGTACACATTACTCCTCTATTTGCTAGTGATAAAGCTCCTATTGTGGTTTTCGACACTCTACAACACCTCTTCAACAAAGGATGAAGGCATCAAAATCTGCTCACATTATTGGGTCGTTTTTCTAATCTAGGGGCATTTTAATGGCTACCGACAACCAAAAAATGCATAAAACCTTGCCTAAATTGTCTCTTGGACATGAGAAATGGATTGGGAAAGTTTCTAGATGAAGAAAAATTCATACAGAACCTCCAAACACTTTGAAAAATTGTCTCAAATGAAAAAAACATGATTACAACCACTTGTAGCTGCATCCACAAATAAAATTCTCCTATTTGCAGTGATGAAACACTTTCAAAGCATGTGAAGACAACAAAAAATAGCTCCCAAAACTAAATATTGTAGAATCATAACCATAAAATGCTTCTTAGTAATCTCCCTATGCCCCCGTGACTCTCTTTTGCTGGCAACAAAAGTCTTCACGGGCTCATGGGGAAACAATAAAAATAACATAAGATATTCAGCCATCCAAATGAAATGTCAATATTAAAACTCTTCACTCCTACTGCAATAGAAAGTCGTTCAATGTAAAAAAAAAACTTTGCTAATTCAAATTGAATCCCTCAACAAGCACGAGGGCAACTCACTTATTAGTATTGCAAACATCTCAAAATTTGTACGCCACCCTCATGATGCCCCTACTGCATAGAAATTTATGTTGCACTATCAAATTAACATCCTTCCTCATCTAAACACAAGCTTTTAAAGAACATTGAAATGCCAAAGGTACCCAGTTAAGGAGTCCTTGCTTCCTCGCGAGACTTGCTCATGGCAGCACTATAGTGATTCGGGCTCACGGGCAAGGCTACCATGAAAAAAATTGACTATAAATTTTAAACCTTATAAATCATCAAACATTAAAAAATACCCTAATTTCTCTTTTCTGCCTTTTATAGATATTTAAATACTTAAAATATCTTAAACACTTGCAATTTGAACATTAGAAAATTATGAAATGTTAATTTTTGTTGCATCCCAAATAAGAGAAATTCATTCTGAGAAAATCAGGATACCTAGAGCCATGAAAATTTTCATAAGGACATTATAATTTATTTAGAAAAAACCTATTTCTTCAAAACGTGCATCACCAAAATATTTCAAGTAACTCCTTTGTAAATTGGCATGTCAGATACCTTTGTCATGACCGATATGCATTAAAATAATGCATCATACAACCTTCACATTTGATTAAAATGGAGTTGGGGATGGTTCAAGCCAAAACAAGAAATGTGTTTTCCTTAGCTTTGCAAAATTTGACACTTTCTAGAACACCATTTTTGCATCGATTAGAGTAAGAAAATATTTAAATAACCCATCGAAACTTATCCTAGGACCCTAACACTGAGGAGACATGTAGAAATTTGACCCATGAATGGACTGCAACAATCATCTCAGGGAAAAAATTCATGAGGTGAAAAATATTCAAAATCAAAGCGGCCTACTTAAACTTTTTCGTAGCTGCTCCTATTTAAAACCAATTAAACCTCTCCAAGTTGCCAATCTGAAAAAATATCAAATCATATTCTAGAGAACTACCACTAGACACACTAATTCATTTGGTTCCATTGAGTGTGTGTGCAAGAGGTATGTCCTTTAATCATCATTCTTCACCAAATATTAAGGGTCAAACTTGACCACATTGAAAAGTTTTGAAAATACAAGTGAAAATAGAGCAAACTGCATTTGCTTTTGGCCTAGTAAAATAGAAAATATGATCATGAGGCTTTGAAATCAGATGAGGGAGTACATGAATGCCAAGGGAATGGAGAGAAAAAATCTATTTTATATTAAAATCAATTGGCTTCAAATTGTGACCCTTCAAAGTAGGTCACTTGGAGATATTTTGGAGGGGCATGTCTAAGTGTGCAAAGGCAAATTTTTCAATATGGGCAATTCAAATTTGAAGGTGACAATAGTTGCTCCAACTAGGGATGTATTCCCCTTGTGGGAATAGCAATAAGTTAGATCCTTTGGGAGAAGCATACCATATGTCAGAATCATTGGGTGAAAGTCTTTATTAAGATATTTAACTTCACTTGATGGCCCTATGCCACCAAATGAAAAAGGGCAGCCAATTCTCAGCTCTATCAAACACCAATATGTTAAAAGACCTGACCTCTTTTAATCCATACTTTCCTCTGTCACACCATATCAACATGAGTGAGTTCACTCTTGCAAAGATAAGTGTCGGGCTATCGTTGAATTTAGCTTTACTATCACATGTCAACCAAATTACATAGGTTGCATCAATACCACTCATTCCATTTTCTGATTCTATGGAAAGTGACAAAATGTAGCTATCAAGACTATCTGAAAGCAGGATCTTATCACTTTTAAAAATTCCCTCACGATGATCAAGGTCAAAAAGGATACCAGGCCTCAGAAATAGTGTGAAATATTTATATGCATTAAGCAAACAATACTCACACATATGTAACTCTTTCAACTAGATTGCATCATAGTCAAGTATATCATCATCCCAACAACACAACTCAATGGTATCACCATATGTCTCAATGTCTTGAAAACAAGATTCACTAACACTCATAATACCTTCATCCACAGTAAAATCATGGCATTAAAACAATGCACCAACATCCCAAATAGTGTTTCCCACTTCAAGCTCATAGACAAGATTGCCAACATTAGTAATGTTACCAAACACAAAAGTTTCAAGAGAAAGCTCAGATGACTCAGAATTTAGTTCTGCAATAAATCCTTCACAATGACTATTTAAAGCACATTTACTACTACAAGAAGTACCATATTCAACACCACCTCCTGTTGCATCAAGATGACAATTTGAAACATACTGCTCAAGAGGAAAACTATGAGTTGCAAATTCAAAGAAAAGATCAGCATATGCATCCATGTGATTGACACAGTCGCATTCTTCAAGTGCAAACTAATCATAAAAAAAATCATTAGTTGTACCAATATTTGTCACTATATTTCAACTTTCATGTACAACTACATCAATGCTATCCTCATGCAAACATTCAGTGATAAATTCAAAGTTAGCAAAAGAAGCAAAAGAAGGTAAAGCATCAAACAAAACACAAGTTCCTTTTTTATCATTATCAACATATCCATATTTTTCATAACCACCCACTTGAATTGATTCATCCAATGAATCTCTTGCATACATATCCCCTTCTTTGTTCACACTGTTGCAGCAACCAACAAAGCTACCTTCTTCACTATCAAACTGAAAACTTCATTATAACTACTTGTGAATGATTGCTTTAACTGAAATTCATTGCATACCTTGTCAGTTCCATCATAACATTGTTGATCACACATTTCTTCTTCAAAGAGTTTGTTCAATTCATATCAATTATCTTGGTCATGTGAGGCTTCAAAATTATTTTCATCATCCTCAATGGAATACTCTTTACTTAAGGAGATCAATTCTACCTCCTCCTTGGGAGAGGAATCACCATCATAAAGGCTACAAACAAACTCACAATCATCTTGATAATCCAAACAAGAATGTGCTTCAGTTGATTGCACATTTACATTTGCAACATCATTTTTGTCTTCATGAAGACATGAAACATCAGAATCAACATACCCTTCAACTGTATATTCAAAATACGTAGAAGAAAAAATACTTTCATTATCATATGTATCATTGTAGCTTTCTTTTGATATAGAAATTTGGCTTTCTATTTCTGTATTTTCAAAGCAAATAGAAGAAACCTCACACATTCCACCTATTTCATCAGGACCATAATGGCTTCAATCTTCATTTGTATATATTTATTTTTTATGTTGTTTAAAAACAACTTCATCATCACCTAATGATGCAGCATTCTTGTCTTCTACTGTACCATCTGCATCCATTGGACTAAGTCTTCAAAAATTTCCATCACATAATTAAGTTAGGAGATTACCTCCATATTTATCTATCATTTCCTCAATTATTGAAAGGCATTGATATATGCATTTAAGGCTATGGGGATTCAAGTTAACTAGCATGGTACTTAGACCTGGCTCAAGTTTTTCACAAAACAAATCAATGCAAAATGATTCATCAAGTCTTTTTGATTCTGGTATAGCAAGCAGAAATTTCATGAATCTATCATGAAAATCATAGATGGATTCATGCTCCAATCTTTGTATATCACACAATGCATCAATAAGTGACATAAATTCAAAATCATTTTCATATTTCTCTTCATATTCTTCTTGGGTATGCAGATTTCTTTCTTCAAACAAGAATTCATCATTTACTTCACCAAAATCGTCCATGAACAATTTCTCAAGCTCTTTCCATGAACATATCGAATGCATTGGTAAACTAGAAAACCAATATTCAGCAGTATATTCTAAAGTTCTCACAAAAAACTTCATGACAACATTCTCTTCTTCAATTTGACAATCTTCCATTACATCAAAAAAATATTATTCATGATTTGATGTTGATTCTTCAAAACCTCCTCGAAACTTAAGCAAACATTCATTAATTCTTCCTAGGATAGAATGTGGGTAACCTTGGATTTTACGGAAATCCAAAGGGTCATACCTCTCACTGGAGAACACTTTCTTTTGAGGACATGGTTGTATTCTAGGCATGATATTACAACTTGTAGAGGGAGAACTAGGATAGCAATACATTTTGCAAATAAAAACTAGGTTCCCTCTACAGCTAATTTCTTCTGAAGATATCTTTTTAGAATAACTTACTTTCTTATTTCCCTTTCTACTAGTATCTCAGAATATTGAATAAGGGATAATATTAACTAGAACATCTTGTTGAAAACCTTCATACATGAATTTTACAATAGAAAAATACCTAACAACTATTGCAACCAACTCTTTTGATGATTTGCAACATTATGTAGAGTTGCCACCTCTTTGAAAGAGGAAAAGATCTTCAAGTAGCAGAAATTTTCTTCCAAGATCTATGTATTTCTGAGTTCTCTCCACCAGCAGAGCACCAATCTTCAAGAATACTTTAGAAAAATTACAACAATGGGTATGTGTAGGATCATCATAGAAAAAATAGGCCCTTAAGTGGTGATGGAAATTCAGAAAATAAAAGTTAGGAAACTTGACATAAAAATTTGAGTAAGTTGACCATATTATTTAAAAAATATGTAAAAATATAATCTATAGAAAATTGAATATAGTCTCTAAACTACTAGGTTTATTTTTTTTAAAAGAAAATATATTTGGTGAAAATCAAAAATTTCAATTGAGTAGTACTTAAAGTTTAGGGAAAAAATAAGAAGTAGGTGTCTATCTAACCACCATAACCACAATAAAATGATAATATTTTAGATATAAGTAGAGGACTCATGTCTCGATGTGATGTATATTTTTTTGTAATTTTTTTCTAAGTAAATAATTAATTATGAATTTTTTATTACAACTTTTAAAAAATATTAAAAATCGTATGCGTGACCACCTTAACTTGGTAAAAACTTCATGAAATTCAATACTTTTTTTTTTAATCGTATAGTATGCAAAGCATCGAATGTTGCACATGTTTTGGATTCAAAAAATGTGATACCTTTTGAAAGCTATAGATATTTTTCAATTAGCCTATTAATTAGGAATTTAATCATAATTCTAATAGAAAATAAATAATAATTATTTATTAAATTGAAATACCCCAATCTCCTTCAAGTATGCAGGTTCTTGGATCATCTAACCAAAAACTACAAATCAACAAATAATATGACTCTTTGATAAGACAATTTGCAACTAGAGATTAAAATTTCTCTCTTGTAGAGTCGCCAAATTGTTGGTTATTTATCTTGCAACCTTCAACCCTAAGGAGAAACACAAATTCCTAAACTAGGACACTCGATATTTAGGACAACGAATCTACACTATCAATAGGTTGAAGACAAGAAAATCCAACAAATAAGGCTATGAAAGCCTTCTTCACTTTGAGCTCCATAGGACTCAAGAGGGCGCTCCTAATTGTAGGCTTGAATGTATGATAAACCTGTGCCAAATAAGAAATAATAGACCTATGAAAGTGGATAGTTCTCAGGTATATGAGTGATGGATATTTTATATTCTACCTGGTTCAAGCATAATCCCATTTGTATTGAACATTAAACTAAGAACACATAACTTAGATATCTTCATCTCAAACACCATGAAGATAAAGGAAACTATAATAACATAAACATGAAAGAAAAATGACCAAAGTAATAGAGATTTAATATGATTATATTGCTTTTGAACATGATCTGGGTAATATCACAAATCAATCCTTAATCCTAAGGCATGGATTCAAATCTAAGCTCGTGAAGGTAAACTTAAACAACTTATATCAAATTAGTGGCTCATTGACAATTAATGCTTTACATTAATGTGACTTCTCATATTATTGGATGATCATACTTAAAAATCCATTTCATTTCCCCAAACCCACAATAATCTACATAAAAAATTAATTCTTTACTTGAAGAAACCCATAAACAAATTAGACAACTGCAAGAAGATTGCAATGACAAATCAACATATCCTTGATATATTTAATCCATATGCAATTTGAGAATACAAAATAGGGACAAATTTTGTAATGTTTTTCATCAAAACATGTTCAAACTAATCAACACTAATGTAGAACTCTATACATTCATTCACTGTAAAATAAAATTCCAGCTCTTAGCTAAACATTCTCTATTTCATTTTCCTAAATTATAAGTTTAGAACCTATACAAATGAGAAAAAGAAAGAAGATATAGAAGAAGGAGAAACCCTAAAACTACATCTTCAATTGACATCTGGCATCTTCAGCTCCGTTGATTTGTAACTACCTTTGTTAGAGTAATTGGACATTTACTTTATTAATTAAACAATATTTGTTTAATTACGTAAAGTTTCCTTTTAACTCTTTTTCACTTAAGCTAACATTAGGTGCATAGTAATTAATTACTTTATTAATTATTATTGTGCAAGCCTAGGGTTTTCCTTTTTAGGGTTTTCATCTATATGTAGTTGAAAACTATCTTTTGTATCATTAATTCATTTTAAATTTTCAGGTGAATACATTGATCCACATTCTTGAGCATTTACTTTGTTGCTTCTCTTTGTTTCTCCTTGTAATAGGTTATTTGCTTGCAAAAATCTTTTTGGCTTCTACGGTGTTCTATCTTCTCAACTCCAACATGGTATCAGAGCTTCAGATTTGTAGCTGCTTGTTCTTGTTTTGAGATTTTTGCATTGAAAGCAAATCTAGGGTTCTAAGGTTTTTTTTGGGTGGATTCAGCATACTCTATTTTTTGGGTTCACTTTGGCTCAAATGGATAGTGCCATTGGATTCGTAGCACCCAAAAACCCCTAAATCGACTGTTAAATCATCAATTTTGGTTATAGTCAATTTGGAAGGAAAAAATTTTTTTGCCCTAGGGCCGTACGGAGCAAAAATAGCAAAAAAACAATTAAAAAAATTAAAAAATCTATGGTTTTTTGATTAATTTTTGCACGGATAGTTGAATTTTTTTTGCCACCCAGCGGCCACCAGCTCCAGCTCCGCCGAGCTCACTGGCCACCCACCCGCTCTACCGCTGTCGACCTCGGCCTCCGCCACTTCCTCCGCCACTGGCTGTGTCCGTCGGGCTCTGCCTGGCTCAACCCATCTGGTCGCTGCCAACTTTGCCGACACCACGCCTAGCTCACCCAGCTCGACCCACCGACTTCGTCCAAGCTCGCCGACCTGAGTCGGCCCTGCTAGCCCTCGCGGGCTCCAAGCCCCTGGTCTGCCATGTGCTCTAGGGCCATCGACTTTTAAGCCCTTGAGGGCTATTTTTTCTCTCCGACACCCCTATTATGTATTTTTTGGTCAAACGCGCATAACTTCGGCATCCTAGCTCAGTTTTTCGAATGGAAAAAGGCATTGGAAAGCTAAGAATGGTAGTGATCTGATGGTACAGGAATATTTTTAATTTTTTTTACCAGTCTGGATACTTTTTACTATTCAAAGTGAGGTCTTCTTTCTTCACTTCCGAGGTCATAGAAGATGCAAACGGACTCCGTTTTTCAAACTTGAATAGGCAGTGGAAAGCTCTCAACATGCTCTATTCAGTAATGTGATTTATTCTCTCATAATTTTCACCAAGTACATGAGAATTTGTTTTGAAGTATTTTTTACTTATGCATTGCTTCCTTCTTCTCAGTTTGTACTAGGGTTTGGGTTTATCTTTTGTGGGGGGTGTTTTTCTCTTGCTTTCTATCATTTATATGAAAAAATCAGAACACCAAAACTCTAAAAAATACAAACCCTTCTGCATCTTCTGTCTATTCTAAAAGATCACATAATAATAAAAAATACAAGTAGGTACAGGTGCATGGTTTCATGGCAGACTCTTTAGTTGAGCTACTTACATCACATAACTATCACACTTGGAAGTCTCGTATGATGAGGCTAATTAGGTCACGAGGGTTATGGTCTTGTTTAGATTAGGTTCTGCCTCAGTTGCAACATCCTTTTGAGATTATGCAGCATAGGAACAAGATGGATGAGGCTATAGGTTTGTTATGCATGCATATTTCAGACAGCCTTTTCTTTCACCTTGATACTTTGTTCACTCCTCCAGCCATGTGGCTGAAGTTTGAGACACTTTTTGGGGCCGTTAATGAGTTTTGTGCATTACAGATTGAGGCAGAGCTGACTTCGTTGTTACCTGATTCATTTCCCACTATTAAGGATTTTTTGAACAAGTTCAAAACTATCCGTACTATTTTACAGGGTTGTGGGTAGAACAAGACAGACACAGAGTGCATTTACTTGATTCTTTCGAAGCTTCGTGGTCCATTTCAGATATTTGCTTCCTCCTTCTACTCCATTATGGATGGTTTGGGTGCCAGTTTTACCATGCCTTCCTTTGACCTATTTTTTGAGCGATTGTCTTGGGAACAGTCTCACCTTTCTCAGATGGATATGCTCTTAGGTTCAAAGAGCAAAGTATTGGTTGCTCAGTCACCGAAGGGGAAATAGAAGTAGAAACTGAGGCCCAAGAAAGATTTTACAGGTAGTGAGCATTCCTCCAAACCGCCTCCTAAGTCTGATTCTAAACCAACATTTAATCCAAAACATGAGAAATCTTCAAAGTCTAGTGAGTCTTCCTCCAAGACTAAGGAGAAATCAGGAGACACTTGCAGTTTTTGTGGCAAACAAAGTCATCCAGTTTCCAGGTGTTGGAAATGATTAGAGGCTTTAGAGGAGGCCATGTAGTAGCAATACATCTCCTCATCTCAGTCTTCTTCTTCTTCCACCACAGGGAAGGGTCATGCTCTCACTCCATGAGCATCGACCAATGGGTCCACTTGGATTTTAGACTCTGGTGCTTCTCACCATATGACTCACACTCAACAATTGGTCACTTCTCTTGCCTCTCGTGGTACTTCACATATTGCAGTGGTGACTCTTCACAACTTTCCGTCTTGGGTTCAGGTTCTGTCTCTTGGGATGGGGGCACTCTATAGGATTTTTTGGTTGTTCCTGACATTTCGACAAACCTCTTGTCCATTTATCAGATTTGCCACACTGGCTCTGGTAAGATAGTGGAGTTCTCACCACATGATGTGGTTATTCGGGACCTCCATGATTCTAATTTGGTTGTGGCAACTGGTAGTGTTGATACTGCATCTCGTCTTTATAGATTTGATGGATTTGTGTCTTCTGAGGGTACAGGTTCATCTCTTATAGCACATGCAGATTCGGTGAGTCAGCTTTGGCATGAGTATTTGGGCCATGTCAATTATAGATATCTTCAGCAGATGAGTACATAGTCACTTGTTCTTGGTCTTCCAGAGATCTCCTACACTGATGGTGTTTGTCATGGTTGTGTGCTTGGCAAGCATCACAGGGATCCCTTTCCAAAGGGAAGTACCACTCATGCTTTGGCACCCTTGGAGTTGATTCATAGTGACCTCATATCATTTCCCACTCCTTTTTCAGGGGCCAAGTATGTACTCACATTCATTGATGACTTCTCTAGACACACATGGTTGTACTTTCTTAAGTACAAATCTAATGTCTTTGATTCCTTTCGTGTCTTCAAGACATTTGTAGAGAAGCAGTCTAGTCTTTCTATCTGGTGGATACATATAGATAATGGGGGGGAGTATGTGAATCAGGCTTTTAGAGATTTTTGCACTGAGCATGGTTTGCAGCATCAGTTTTTTGTTCCCTACACCCCTCAGTAGAATGGTATTGCCGAGCGAAAGAACAAAACTTTACGGGAGATGGCTAATTGTATGATTCAGTCCAGGTCCATGGATTCATCTTTTTGGGTTGAGGCAGTCAATTGTGCCAACTATATTCAGAATCGGATGCCTCACAAGGCGATTCAACATATGACTCCTGAGGAGGCTTGCTCTCATGACAAGCCTGATATTTCATCATTTCAAGTATTTGGTAGTAAGGCATGGGCTTTTATTCCTGATGCTCAGAGGAGAGCTATGGAGTGGAAGAGTTGACACCTCATTTTTGTTGGTTACTGTGAGGATGTTAAGGCATACAATTTGTTTGATCCTAATTCCAGAGAGGTCCTATTTTGATGGGATGTTCAGTTTGATGAGCACCTTCCTCTAGTTGATGCCCTATATCTAGTGTCCACTTCACTACCTACTCCACCCACTACAGCTCTTCAGGATTATTTTGAGAATGAGTCTGATGAGGATATTGATGATCCCCCATCTCCACCTCTGCTTGCTCCACCTTAGAGGCCCAAATGGGCTCGCTTTACTATTGAGGCAGTAGGATCTATGGCTAGTGATCCTTCAGACACTCATCGTACCCGTTCTCATACTATGGGTTCTAGTCTTTTGACTCATGCTCTTTCAGAGGATCCTCAGAGATTTTCAGAGGCGACAGGTCACCCTGAGTGGGATTGTGCTATGGAGGAGGAGTATTGTTCTTTGATGAGGAATAATACATGGGATCTCTATCCTCTTCCTAAGGGAAGAAATATGGTTCGGTGCCAATGGTTGTATCACACCAAGTATGTTGCTAATGGTTCTATTGATAAGTACAAAGCACGTCTTGTTGCGAAGGGATTCTCATAGGTTGGGGGTATTGATTACTCTGAGACATTTGCCCCTATTTACTAGATGAATTCTATTCATTTTGTATTATCACTTGCAGCTTCTATAGGATGGCTCATTTTTCAGATGGATGTGAAGTGTGCCTTCTTACATGGTGACCTACAAGAGGAGATCTATATGGAGCAGCCTCAGGGATTTGTTTATGATTCTTCTTTGGTTTGCAAACTTCAGCATTCATTATATGGTCTCAAACAAGATCCTCGGGCTTGGTATGAGAAGATTGACTCTTTTTTTCTCTCCACTAGTTTCACTCGTTGTCATTTTGATCACACGGTCTATATTCAACATATTGAGGGTGAGATCTTGATTTTTGTGCTATATGTTGATGATCTTCTCACTACAGGTAGCTCATCCTCTATGATTCAGCATTCTCAGCTAGCCTTGATGGAGTAGTTTGAGATGGTGGATCTTGGCCTTCTGCATTATTTCCTTGGTCTTCAGGTGATTCAGTCTTTAGAGGGGATCTCCATTTATCAGTAGAAGTATTCTTTTGATATGCTTCAGTGCTTTGGCATGCTTGATTGCAAGCCTACTCCCACACCTTTTCAGTCAAGGGTTTTTTTGACTACTACTTGCCCCACTCTTTCAGTAGATTCTACACTTTGTAGGCAGTTGGTTGGCAGTTTATTGTACCTAACTCACACTCATCCTGATCTTTCCTTTGCGGTTGGTCTTGTCTCTCGATTCTCACATGATCCTCATGAGAGTCATTGGAAAGCTGCCAAGCATATTTTGAGGTACATTCAGGGCACCACCTCATATGGCATTCACTACACATTAGGGGATCCTCACATTGTTGGCTACACTAACTCAGATTGGGCTGGTGTTGTCAATGATCGAAAGTCTACTTCTGACTTTGTTTTCTATCTTGGCTTTGGTCCTATCACATGGTCGTGCAAGAAGCAGACTGCTCATGCATTATCATCTACAGAGGCTGAGTATCAAGCTGCTGTGCTCACTAGTCAGGAGATTTTATGGCTTCGTTAGTTGATGACTGAGTTTGGTTTTCCTCCTGATAGTCCCACTATTCTTTGGTGTGACAATAAGAGTGCTATACATTTTTTGTGCAACCCAGTGGAGCATCAGCGGACGAAGCAGATTGAGCTTCATATGCATTTCGTCAGACAGTTGATTCAGGATGGTTCTCTCATCTTGGAGTATGTTCCCACTATCGAGTAGGTTGCAGACATCTTCATGAAACCTTTTGCATCTCCACACTATTTTCAGTTCTGCTCTATGCTTGGGGTGAAGGAAGTTGTCCTTGGGGTGTTTCATGAGGCCTTCCTTCCTTCATGTTTCTTTTAGCATGTTGTTCTATCTCTTTTTGGAGAGGAGCTTTTCCCACTGGGTTTTCTCCTTTTCTGCATTTCATAGGGATTTCATTATACTTGGGTACCTGATCTGGCCTTGTTTTTGGGACCCATTGCTTTTGATTTCAGTAGCTTCTTCTAGGTTTTAGCTCCTCCCTATGTCTATCTTAAGGGGGGTTGTTAGAGTAATTGGACATTTACTTTATTAATTAAATAATATTTATTTAATTACGTAAAGTTTCTTTTTAACTCTTTTTCACTTAAGCTAACATTAGGTGCATAGTAATTAATTACTTTATTAATTATTATTGTGCAAGCCTAGGGTTTTCCTTTTTAGGGTTTTCATCTATATGTAGTTGAAAACTATCTTTTGTATCATTAATTCATTTTACATTTTCAGGTGAATACATTGCTCCACATTCTTGAGCATTTAGTGTGTTGCTTCTCTTTGTTTCTCCTTGTAAGAGGTTATTTGCTTGCAAAGATCTTTTGGGCTTCTGTGGTGTTGTATCTTCTCAACTCCAACAACCTTTTCTTGCTAAAGAAGTTTCAATCTGCTCCCAAAGTAATGCATCTTGCATTTTCTCCTCTAACAAAAAATATTTACTTCATAATGGCCATTTTTCATCCATGCCTTTCTATAGAAAATATTTCTTGACGACGAAAAGAACCCTTCACTCTGAAAAGTACCTTCATCGTGAAAAATCTTCACCCATTTTTTTTGCCCCGAAGTTAGAAATCTACTCGTCCATTTTTACCCTGTTGTGTGAAAATGGTGCTTTTCGTGAAAAACCTCTTTTCCATCAAAGAAAATAATTTTACACAATGAATAAAATATTCACTTTCTAAAGTTTCACCTGTGTTTTATTACTTTGTAGCTTATATTTTAAAATCTTGATTTTAAAATGACGAAGGATTTTTTTTTTTAAATAGGCACCATAAAACATTACTTGTGCATTTTGATTTTACTCGATCAACTAAAATATTTGCCCCATGTCGCTTTTACCTTTTAACTCTCGTTAAAACTTTTATATTTTTAAAAGGAAGGATTTTAAAATATTGTAATCAGAAAACAAAAAATTATCGCCACCCACCAAGTGTTTGCTCCAATACCCGTTTCCCTGATGCTTTTTCTCATGACATCAATATTTCATTTAGGCTGGTGGGGAGCTTTGAAACAAAAAAATGTAATATTTTTAAAACTTAAAATATTTTATTTTGAGGAGCCAATCCCCATGCCCCAATAGTATTTAGGAAAACAATATTTTATTTTAATGGGTTGTCGGGGAAGTTACTACAGCCAAATAAAGTATTTACTTTCATGTACCACCACAACTGTTTTCCTCACGTCATCCTCACTTTTTTGGGAAATTTGGAATTAGTCCCTATTACTCCTTCTCTATTTGCTAACGATCAAGCTCCCCTGTTGTGTCTTTCAACGCTCTCTAACTTCTCTTCGACAATGGATGAAGGCATCAAAATCTGCTCACATTACTGGGTCATTTTTTTGATATAGAGGCATTTGAATGGCTATCGGCAACCAAACAATGCATAAAACCTTGCCCAAATTGTCTCCTCAATATGAGAAATAGATTGGGAAATTTTTTGTATGAAGAACCATTCATACCAAACCTCCAAAAACTTTGAAAATTTATCTCAAATACAAAAAACATGATTACAACCACATATAGCTCTATCCACAAAAAAAATTATCCTATAAATACAGTGATGAAACACTTTCAAAGCATGTGAAGAAAATAATAATTAGCTCCCAACACTAAATCTTACAGAATCATGGCCAAAAAATGCTTCTTGCTAATCTCCCCTTGGCCCCGTGACTCTCTGTTGCCAACAACAAAAGTCTTCAAGGCTCATGGGCAAACAATAAAAATAGCATAAGATATTTTCCTACCATCCAAATGAAATTTCAACATTAAAATCTTTGCTCCTACTACAAAAGAAAGCCATTCAATGTAAAATAAAATCTCTATAAATTCAAATTGAATCCCTCAGCAAGAGGGCAACCCACTTATTAGTAGTGCGAACATCTCCAAGTCTATACGACACCCCTCATGATGTCCCTACTATGTAGATATTTCCATTGTATTGTCAAATTAACATCCTTCCTCATCTAAATACAAGATTTTAAACAAAATTTAAATGCCAAATATACCTAGTAAAGGAGTCCCTGCTTCCCTATGAGACTTGCTCACTGCAGCACTACCGTGCTTCGGGCTCATGGGAAAGGCTACCATGAATAAAATAGATTATAAAGTTTAAACTTTATAAATCATCAAACATTTAAAACATGCCCTGATTTCTCTTTTCTACCTTTGATAAGTAGTTAAAATAATTAAAATATCTTAAACACTTGCAATTTGAACATTAGAAAATAGTGAAATTTTAATTTTAACTATGACCCAAATAGGGGAAATTTGTTGTGGTAAATCAGGACACCTAGAGCTGCAAAAATTTGCGTAATAATATTATAGATTATTTAGAGAAAACCCATATCCTTAAAACTTGCAACGCCAAAATATTTCAGGTACCTCCTTTGGATATTCGTTTGTCGCATGCCTTTGTCATGATTGATATGCATTAAAATAATGTATCATACAACCTCTTTATTTGATGAAAATGGATCTAGAGATTTTTCAAGCCAAAATAAAGAAATGGGTTTTCGTTATATTTACAAAATTTGACACTTTTTGGAACACCATTTTTTGCCCGATTGCAGTCAGAAGATAATTAAATAACCCATCATAACTTATCCTGAGACCCTAACTTTGAGCAGGCATGTAGACATTTAACCCATGAATGGAGTGCAGTAATCATCTTAGGAAAACAATTCATGAGGTGAAATATATTTAAAATCAAAGTGGCCTACTCACACTTTTTTGCAACTGTTCATGTTTAAAACCAATTAAAGCTCACCAAGTTGCCAATTTGAAAAAATATCAAATCATCTTCTAGAGAACTGCCATTAGGCACACTAAGTCATTTGGGTCCAATGAGTGTGTTTTCAAGAGTTCAATCCTTGAATAATCATTCTTCCCCAAATTTTAAAGGTCAAACTTGACCACCTTGAAAAGTATTGAAAATGCAAGTGTGAAAACAAAGAAAACTACATTTTCTTTTGACCTAGTAAAAATAGAAAATATGATCACGAGGCTTTGAAATCAAACCAAGGAGTACATGAATGTGGAGAGAAATAAGAGAAACAATCTGTTTGACATAAAAATCAACTGGCTTCAAATTATGACTCCTCAAAGTAGGTCACTTAGGCAGATTTTGCAAGGGCATTTCTAAGTGTGCAAAGGCAAATTTTCAAAATGGGCACTTCAAATTTGAAAATTTGAAGGTGCCAAGAGTCATCTCCATTAGAGGTCTTGGTGGAGAATTCAAAGAGCCAAAAGTGGTGAAGAAAATTATTAGAACCCTTCCTAAAGGTCACAATCATAGAGTTTTTGGTTTTGAGGAATCTCAAAATCTAAATCATTATTCTAGAGATCAATTATGCAGCTATTTAACTACATTTTGAAATCAGATTTTGGTACTAACAATGGTGTGAATGTTGAGACTACTTTTAAGCTTTCAAAACAAAGATTCAGACTAAAGAATTAGATCAAGATAATCTTGATGATGTGAAGGCTAACTTTGTAAGAAGAATGAAAAGAGGTACTAGAAAGTAAAAGGTAATTTATCTTTAAAATGTTTCAATTGTGGAAAGATAGGTCACTATGCTTCAAGATGTCCAAATAGAGTTGTGAATGATTAAAAAAAAGAGAACAAAGGTAAGATAACTAAGAAAACCTATTATGTTAGAGAAGATGCAAGTATTTTTTATGATGAATTTGATTATGGAGATGATGATGATGATTATTTTTTGTTCAGGGCTTTAAAATATGAATTTGTTTCTTCTAACTCTAAATAGTGTGTGAAGGAATACCCTCCAGAGAGAAAGGATAGGGCTAAAGGTACTTTGGTATATGATTTTCATGGTAGACATGATAAGAACTATTGGATAATTGATAGTGGTTGATCTAACCATATGACCAAAGACAAGAGTAATTTTTTTAAACTTTAAATTTATGGTGGATGGCTTGTTATATTTTGTGACGATTAAAGTCCTAAGATATGTGGAATAGATTCAATTAGTTTTGATGGTGATCATAATACTGATGATGTTTATTATGTTATGGGTTTAAGGAGTAATCTCTTGAGTGTTGGACAAATGTGTAGCTAAAAGAATACAATCTTATGTTTCAAGATGATGGATGTGAGATTAGAAAAGGGTTTGAAACAATGATGATGGTCATTCCTTCATGACTTAGATTAATGAAAGTTGGTTATGGCATAAGTGGACATGTCACATTAATTTTGATAATTTTGTGAGAATCAATGGGTGAACCCATAGTAGTGGGTTATAATTACATTGAGGAAGGAAAAACATATTTTGGGTGGGGAAAACCTTTAGAGGAGTTCACTAAGGGGGGTTCACTAGAACCTCTTAAAGGGTTCGCTAGAAGGGGGGCTCTAGCGAACCCCCTTTTTCTCCCTTCTCCCCCTCCTTTAACATTTTTTATAGAATTTTGCATTTCCAAGGTCACGTTGAGGATGCAAAAGCAAGAACCTTCACAAACCCAACTCGATGATGGTAGTCCTCAAAAAACCTATCCATCAAGTATAATTTTAATATATTTTGGTTTTATTATTTTTTTTTAGTTTAATTAAACATAGGTTTTTCATTGAAAATCACGCTCTCTGCTCTGCACATGTGGGAAAATAGTATATTATCAAAAAAATCTGAAAAATATATATGCACTAGTTATTGATGTCCTTGATCCAACAAAAACATTGAATTTCAATACATACAAAAAATGCTATGTGTTAAATAAAGTAAGAGATGTCTAAATTGTAACTATGAAACCAAATGCATGCACTAGATATCGTAGTTACAAATCTAAATTCAAAAATTGGAATTTTATCCTTCGTAGAAAATAAATTATGTGTTAGCAAGTACACGTCACTCTTTAAAAATGGTGTTTACTGTCAAAAAATAGTTTTTGAATGAGATGGAAAAATAAATGTAATTTGATTCCAATTTTTTTAAAAATATATATTTAGAATCTATAGAAAAAATATCAAAAATCACTAGTTTGCATCATCTTAAAATTCCTCATGGTTTAGCAACTTTAGGTGCCCAGAAGTGAAAATTTAGTTAAAAAAATTAATTTAATGTCATGTTTGGCCAAAAAGTGTAACCCACTATTGTGGGATCACCCTATTTCAATTCAGGTAGTGAGAGATCTTCCAAATATTACAAAGCCTATCAGTGTTGTCTCCAAGGATTGCTAGATTATAAAGAAAACAAGAAGAAGTTTCAAAGGAAAAGAATAGTCTTCTACCAAATTGTTGTAATTAGTTCAAGGTGACATGCATTTCATGATTTTGATTTACAATTATTCTAGAATGACATGGGTTTCTTAAAGAAAAATCTAAAGCCCTTGATAAGTTTAAAGCATTTAAAGTTGTGGCTGAGAATGAAGTGGATATGAAGATCAAGTGTTTGAGGTCTCATCGAGGTGGAGAATTCACATAAAATGAATTTAATGTGTTTTCTGAGAATCATGGCATAAAGAGGCACTCATCTGCCCCTAGGAATCCTCAAAAAAATAGTGGTTGAAAGGGAAAAATAACTATTCAAGAAGCTACAAGGACTATGAAGAAATAAGCTAACCTACTTAAAGTCTACTGGAGAGAAGAAATTTATACTATTTTTTACATACTTAACAAAGTTCAAGAAAAATAAAATAGCACAAAGACTCCCTATGAGTTGTGATATGGAGGGATACCTATTATGAAGTACTTCAAAGTGTTTGGAAGTAAATGTTATATTAGAAGAGACATGAATAAAATTCAGGAAAATTTGATGCAAGGTGTGATGAAGGAATCTTCCTTGGATATTCTATTAAAATAAAATACTAGCCATGCTACAACAAAATATTTTAAAGGTTTGTTGAAAGTGCAAGTTCCAAGGTTGATGAATATTTTCAGAACCTAGTGGTGATTGATGGATATGAATCAGTTGAGCCTAATTGTAGAGAAAAAGAGAAGGATAAGGAAAAATAAGTGAAAATTGAAGAGGAATAAGCTTTAGAAAATATCTTTAGAACCCCTAATCATGTGTAGAGAAATCATCTTGAAGAATAGGTCATTTGAGATAAAAGCAAAGGAGTATTGACAAGAAATAAATTTGTTCAAGATGAGTTAAATTTTTGTTTACTTTACGAAGTTGAACTTAAAATAGTGATTGAAGCATGAAAATATGAACATTGTATGAAGGCTATGGAATAATTGAACTACTATATCTTAAGAAAAATCAGACTTGGGAACTTGTCCCAAGGCTTAAAAACAAAAATATATAATCTGATCTAAGTGGGTCTTTAGAAACAAACTAAATGAGAATGGAGAAGTGGTAAGGTACAAAGAAAGGTTTGTGTGTAAGGGCTATTCACAAGTTGAAGGAATATATTTTTTGGAGATATTTTCCCCAATGGAAAGAGTGGAAAATCTATTAGGATTTTTTTGGTTTTTTCAGCACACAAGGATTTCAATTTTTTTCAAATGGATTTGAATTTTTCTTTATTGAATGGGGAATTGGAAGAAGTATAGATAAAACAACTAGAAGGATTTTAGTTATCAGATATACCTAATATGGTGTGTAGATTGAATAATTCTAATATTATATGAATTGAAGAGAGATTATAAAGCTTGGTTGGAGAGATTGGATAAGTATTTGATACAAAAATGGATTCAATAAAGCTACCGTATATAGTAATCTTTACTTTAATGTTGAAAAATATCAAATATTGATTGTGGTTGTATATGTTGATGACATTGGAAGCAATGAAGCTATATTTAAGAAGTTTGTATGAGATATGTAGAAAGATTTTGAGATGTGTATGTTTGGGGAGATAAATTTCTTCCTTGGGCTACAAATCAATTAAACAAATAAAGGTATATTCATTTCACAATAAAAGTATGTCAAATAAATGTTCAAGAAGTTTTAAATGGAAGACTCCAAACTAGTATTTACTCCTATGGTTAGTGGTTTCAAACTAAGAAAGAATGATGAATCCCCTAAGGCTGATAAGATAAAGTATAGATCAACAATTAGTGGACTACTATATATAACTTCTACTAGATTGGATATTGTGCATGTAGTTTGTCTTATGGCTATATTTCGAGATCATAGAGAGTCACATGTTGCAACAGTGAAGAGAATAATAATATATTTAAAGGGCACTCTAAATCGTTTCTTGTGGTATCCAAAGCATACTAACTTTAGTTTGAGTGCTTGCACGGATGTAGATTGGGCTAGTTATGTTGATGAGAGGAAAATTACATGTGATGGTGCATTATTTTTTAGATGTAGAATGGTATCATGGCTAAGTGAGAAACAAGATTCAATATATTTATCTATTGTAGAGGTTGAGTACATTGAAGCAACATCTCAGTGCACACAAGTGTTATGGATAAGGAAAACATTGAAGGATATCAAAGTGGTGTATAATGGGCCTATTCTTATCATTTCTAACAATACAAGTGAAATCAATATTTCAAAAAAATTAGTGATGAATTTAAGGAAAAAGAATATTTCAATTCGATATCACTTTGTGAGAGAGAAGGTTATGGATAATGAAGTGAAGCATGAATATGTGCCTACAAAGGATCAATTTATTGATATATTCACTAAGGCTCTTCCTAAGGACACTTTTGAGTATCTCCAGGATAATTTGGGTGTTATTTCCCCTCCTTTGAACTATATTCATAAGGAGATTCATCAATCCAGTGTATCTCAAGATTCATTCTTTATTCTAGACTACTGTTGGTGCCTACCTCTCAAGGGTAGTAATTAGTAGAATTATTGATTGTTGAAGACAAAAGAGTGTACGTTGTCATTGTGTTGTGGTAGCTAATTTTGTATAGTTTGGTGTGTGATACGAAGGAGGAGTATATAAAACAGTAAAGGAAAGGTGTTGCAGAGCAGTAGTAAGCATATTGTTCAATATCAAAGGAAGAAAATAAATGATAAAAATATTTGTTCATTTTCCATTGATTCCAAATGGGGAGAGAGAAACATGTGAAAAGGAATAAGTAATAAGAGGGAGAGAAATTCATAAGCCTTTTAGGGAGAGAGAAACAAGTTGTAAAGGGGAGAGAACAATGAGTAAAATATAAGTTATTCAAGGAGAGAAATAATATAAAGATTTGTAGTTTGTTTTTATTCAAAGTTATTATGTCTTTGATGGTTTTTCACATCATGTGTTGCCATCAATGATACGTTTGTGTTGTCATTAATTTCAACAAAGATTGTTGCAAGATCAAGTGAGTAATTGATCTTTGATTAGTTGCATTATGTTATCATTAGTAAAGTATCGGTTTCGATCTCCAGTGTTGCTTTGATAAGTTTCTATCTATTTATGACTAAGTACTAAAGATGATGAGGATATGCGTCTAGTGCTTTATTTCGAAGTTCTTTTGAAAAAAAATGATAAAAGGAGGAAATCGTGTGTTAAAATGGTGTTCTAGGTGATATAGGTGTGTTCTTGTGTTACTCTATATTTCTTCTAGGTTGAAGATCCACCTATGTGAATCAAATATGTCAGTAAAATATTTTCAAATATTTTTTATTCAAGATTTGGTGTGCTAGATCATTGTACATAATAAGTTGTGTTCACAAGTGTGTGAACTGTGCATTATAGATGTT
This sequence comes from Sequoiadendron giganteum, assembly GCA_007115665.2. Lineage (NCBI taxonomy): Eukaryota > Viridiplantae > Streptophyta > Pinopsida > Cupressales > Cupressaceae > Sequoiadendron > Sequoiadendron giganteum. Next base: position 743,958,608 of record CM021102.1, on the reverse strand, counting down.
TCTAGGAGAAATGTATTTCCTATGAATTTTTTTGCAATTATGTTTTAGGTCTTGTGATTCTCAAGGTGTGTTGATGATGTTGGTAGTTTACCTTAGTCAAGAGGGTCTGAGGTTTGGTGCTTCAAAAGATGGTTTTCTAAGTTATAGTTTATGGTAGAGTTGTTTGAGTGTACTAGGTGTGTAGATTCTTTAGGTGAAAGTTGTTGTGCATGATTTTGTTGGATTTCATAGTGGTTGAGGAATATTCTAGATCATGTCTAAGTGTGGTGTGTGGTTTCCAAGTCATCCTTTGATTTTAGGAAGTGTCTACTTCAAATTTTAATGGTGTTTGCATGGATAACAAACGACCTTGTGCTTATACTACGTGCGATGGATAGTCATTATTTATAGAAATGTGTTGCTGAGTGATGTTGTTTGTTTGGGTTCTAATTAATGTTTGATTTGGTTCTCTTTCACTTCTATCCACCACATAGGTCTTCTGGTGTTGACCTTGGAGAATGGTTTCAAGGTTGAAGATGTTATAAGTATGAGTTAAGTTATTGAAAGATGTTAAGAAAGATGCAATAGATGCAAATGATGTGAGGTGCAGAGTATTAGAGTGTGAAATTAAGTAGTGCAGTGCAAGATTTCATGTGTTAGTTTATTGGATGTAGTGACCCGAAGGTGGCTATAATTCTTCAATCAGACTGTGCAGGTGTTGGTGACATTTTGGTGGATTTTTTGTTGCATTGAGATTCTTTTCTCTATGTAACATTCATTCTCCATCTTCCTTTCAATTTTGGTAGTGATCCTTTCTTCTTTGGCTAATGAGCCCTCAGGTAGTCAGCCCTATTGTATTCAGTTTTAATATTATTTATATTATGAGCTAATCCTTACTTTGGTTTTTCCCTTCTTTGGTTTTCCACATAAATCTAGGGTGAGTGCAAGATCATGGGGGTCCAAAAAGTGGCGATATGGAAAAAATGAGGCCAATGACTTTTTTTAACCAAATTTGATGAAACAAAAAGATTTTATTGAGAAAATTGTCAGCTTTCAAAAAATATAAGATATGTCTTATTTGGAATTAAGTAGATAATTATTATTGATTTTATACATACATTTTGACTATAGTCCTGATTGATAGGTTGATTGAAAAATATCTATAATTCCTTAAAAAATTCGTATTTTCTGAATCCAAAACATGTAGCGCATTCTATGCTTCCAATACTATAGGCTTAAAAAAGGAAAATTTGAATTTCTTAAATTTTTGACCAAGTTAAGGTGGTCAGAAAAACAAGTTTTAATAGTTTAAAAAATTATAATAAAAAATTATAACTAATTATTTACTTGCAAAGAAATTGTAAAAAAGAAATGTTGCACATCTAGGCATGTTTCCTCTAATTATACTAAAAGGTTTGAATAAATATATTACTTTTTTCTTGTATTTAGGTTTCTTATACGTACACCTTCTTTTTCTTTTGAAAATTTAATACAACTACATTGAAATTTAAAAATTTCACCAAATAGATTTACCTTTTTCCAAAAAAGCAATGGTACCTTTGAAACTACATTCAATTTGCTACAAATTTTATTTTTACATATTTTCCAAATTATGTTAATAACTTGTTCCAATTTTTATGCCAAGTTTCCTAACTCTATTTTTTGAATTTTCATTTCCACTTAAGGGCCTAGTTTTGACCCCATGATCTTGCACTAACCCTCTAGTGTTCTCTTGTGTATGGTGTTAAGTTGTGTAGAGCCTCTCATATTCTCATACTTTGATACTACTTTGGTGTGTGTGTTTGTTTTACTGTGCTTTCTGGCTATGTTCTAATGCATATTTGATATTGTTTTTGACATCTTTTATGCCATGTGTTGGGCATGGCAGATAGTTATGATTATTTGCTTATGATAGTTGGACTTATGTGTGGGATACTCATGTTATGATGACATTACTTTGTGAGTTATATTGATGATGTGATGCTTAGATTATGTTTACTACATTTGATTCGGGTGAAAGAGACAGGGTAGCATTGCTCGTCCATGAGCACCCTGCCTCACCGTAAGTCTTCTTCACAATGTGGTTGACTATGAGATATATGCATTTGTATATTTTGTTCGTTGTTTTGTGTTATGCAAGAATGTAGGTACCGGATGAAGACTCCACCCACATTGTTGGGTCTATGCACATCTTATATACCCAATGGTTGATGTGGTTAGGGATTTGGTAAGAAAGTACCCCCGCCTATGTCAGTGGTTGGTCCAAGGATTGTTCATGTTATGTCTATAATTTGTTCATGTGGGTATGGTTGTTAATTAAATAATTTTATTTCATGACTTTAATAGGTGTGTTTATGGCTTGGTCTAGTGCTTTATGACTTGAATTAAATGCTAGTCTATGATACAAAATATTAAATTAATTAAATGTTCAATGTTGCTTATGATATCAATACTTTGGAAAATTATGGTGTACATTAGCATTTTTTTTATATTTTATAATGTGAAGCTATACTTTAATTTAAAGCATTAAATTGGGTTGGGGCCCTAGCTCGATTAGCTAAATATTTCCTGTTACAGGAGGTTTATCACGAGGTCTAGTCTCCCACACCCCCGTTGTACCGGAGGGCGTGTCATGCCAACATTGTTGACCACGTTAAATTTTTTACTAGGCACACTGCAATTGATAGGGGGTCGTGCTACCCGATTCTTGCAGTCTAAAAAAACAAAAAATTAAAGCATTAAATTAAATAAATAGTTAGATAAGTTATTATGGATTATTTTAAAAGAAATAAAGTTAAGGAAATCATTATCATATTTGTTTGATTCGAAAAAGGTGATTTAATAAAATAAATTAGTGAAATTTTGTTTAAAAACTATTATTAGTTAATTGTTTCTTTTTCAAAAAGTTGATTAAAATGAAATTAAAAGATTTAAAATGGCATATTTGGTGTAAATTAATTATGGAAGATTCTCTTCCAAAATTGGAAAATGGCAAAAATGGAGTGTTAAGTGGAATTTGAATGGGAAAGTTGTCGGAAAATTTATGACAACATTTGATTTGGATTTCTTTGCAAAAAGTATATCTCCAAATATTGTTTTTTCGAAAAAGCAAGAGGGAGGAAATGAAAAAAATGAAAAAATGTCTGCAACTCAAAAATTGTTGAATTCTTTTTTGAGAAATTAGATAATCTGTGTGACATTTCGTCAATTTGATCTAAGAAGATTTGATTTTGTCTTGCATTGGATTTTGTTGTCGAATCTATTGTTGTTGGGATCCGAATCTCTAGTTTTCAAAGCTTTCATCTCACTGGAATTACACAACTCATTCTCGAATCAAGCTTTGCATAGGACTCCAGGTAATTCAAATTTCATATTCTGATCTCTATAAATTTGGTTTTTAAAAGAAGAAAAGAAAATGTGTTGATGTGTGTGTTTGGGAAAATCCTCTTCCTGTGTAGTTGTTAATTACCTACCTATAGATTTCCCTCTTCTTCTCTATATTTTTTTTTGGAGTTTTCCTTGAAATCTCAATTCCCTCTCTCTTTGGAATCCTCATAGCTTTAAATCTCTGTAATTTTCGTATCGATCTGAGAATCCTCTTATTCCTTGTATTTTCTTTCCCCAATTTATTTTGGGAAATTGTTGCATCTCTTTTGTTATAGTGCAATTGTTTTCATGAAAACATGATGGATATAATATATACATATATTACTATTAATATTATATTAAATCCCTATTTTGATTGGGCGCCATATGATGAAAAGTGAAATTGATTATTTGCTAGGCATATTTTCCCCTCATTGGGGTTTATTATTTGTATATGGGGATGGTTGGGGGAGGCATTTCCTCCCACTACCGCCCCCATATGGGGATAACAATGTGGAGGTAGAGCCTCCACTACCCTCTCCACTCTTTCTGTGTAGTTGGGGAGTGAATAGGGGTATGGCTATGTATAGCCGCCCCTCCGCCAATTCACACATGCCTTTGTGTTTTCTTCCTTATGACTTGCGCTCTATGAAATGTGGTTTTTGATTTTATTCCACTCTAATGCAATTTTAGTATTGCATAATATATTCATAGATATGATATTTTATTATGTTCTATAGTTTTTAAATATAAATGTGGAAGTATTAATATATATATGTAAATATGTATATATGCATATATATATATATGTGCATGTGTATATATAATCTGTGGAAAATTGGTATATTTTGTTATTACTATGTTTTGATTTTTTAGCAGCATAAGATGAATTGATTTATATTTATTCCAGTATTTATATACATATATGTATATATGTATATGCATATATATATATATATATATATATATATATATATTTAAATATATATATGTATGTGTGTATAGTGTATAGACAAGAAATGTGAGAAAATAATGAAATGTAAGAATAAGTTATTCCTTGGAAAATTTTATATTTAATGAGGAAAAATGTTATTTGTAAACTCTATCTGAAAATGCATTTTAATTTAATCTACATTTAGCATCTGAGGAAAACGAAAATTGGGATTTAAAATATACTCTCGAATTTGATTTCATTATTTTCTAGTTTAACTATATTTATGAAATATCATATTTGATATAAAAATTTAAGTAGTACAATCAGATTTTGAACTTAGTTAATTAATAAATCAAATCTTCTTTTTACTTTGAACTTATTTATAAAATAAAGATTAGATTTCCATTATCTTAGAAAAATTAGAATTTAGAATATTTTGTGTGGAAAATAATTAAAATCAGAAAATAAAATACAGTTGAAGAATTGAAAATTAGTGAGTGATTTATAATTGATTTTTAATAAATTAAGTTAGTATCTTTAAATTTTTATTTTTTAAAACTTTATTTTATTATGTTTAAATAAATAATGGAATTGTCACTATTGTTCTTAAATTGGCCTTTTAGCAAGTTTGTTAATTTAGATATTTAATTAGTGAATTATTTAAATGTACGAAGATATTCATTAAATTGAATATTGTTTTTGGGTTAAATAGAAATATTAGCGAGTTTTCTTATTTTGATTTTAATCAAGATGATAATGGTTATTTGACGGAGACTTAGATGATTAATTATTTAAAAGCCTTATAGTTAATGATGTGGTGTTATTTAATTGAAGGTGATATTTTAGTGTGTCTTGTGTGGATTTAGTGTTATCTCCAGAGGTTAGGGAAGGTGTGAATGTCTTTCTATGGTTGCATCTTTTTGGCTTATGTTGATACTATGTGGGTAATTGTAAGTGGTACCTTGTTGTGAGTTAAGATCCTTTTTGGTTATAAATTATTGTACCCATTTCTTGGTTTTGGTTTTAGGGAAACCATAGGGGAGAGTGGCTCTTCTTGGGTCCAGTGTACAAGTGGTCACCCTTGAAAGAGTTTCCCTAATTAAGTGAAAACCTAATTAATTTACCTAGTGTGTTGGGATAGTTATCACATAATAAGATAAAAATATACACCTCACCCCTACCATTAGTGCTCTCAAAGGCTAAGGACAGGTGGGAAGACATGGTTGGTAAGGTCACTACCTTGTCACCATGAAAGGTAAGTTGATTTGGATGAGTCACCCTATGGGGTGGTTCCTGTAGATAGGTTTCCTAGTTAACCATAGATAGAGGCAGTTCCTAGTGTTAGGTAGCCTAGATAATCCACAGAGTTGGAGTCAGTTCCTAATGTTAGGTAGCCTAGTTAATCCATGTAAGGTCATGCGATCAAAATTTTCCATTGTGCCCCTTTGTTTCCCTTGTTTCTTGTGCCTCTAGAGTTGTGTTAGTTGTTTATTTACTATTGATGTTTATTTTGTTTTGTGGGCTTGATTCTTGTGATGTGTGCCCTTTATGTTTGAGTCTGTGCCTGAGGGTTCTTTCTTATCAACTCCTTACATGGGGTGTTTTCCTTTGGGTTCACATGATTAGGTGGAAACATGCAATGCACCCATTGGGTCCCTAGTTGTGTTCATAGCATGTATGCAGTTGTAGTGATCTCAGAGCTCGTTTGAGGAATATTGTACCTATGAAGAGTTATCTTTCATTATTGTACTTGTGTATTATGATTTTACCCTTCCCAATGTTATAAGCGAAGTGGCCTTGTAATGTAACTTTGATTATTTATTATGTTGTATGTATGGAAATATATTCCACATTTGTAATTCTGAACTTTGTAGTTGAATATAATACTATATGATTTATGTTTCTAAGTTTATATATTATTCTTGTTAATGTATGTCATAATTATATCATGTTTTATTCTCGTTTCTTTCTTCGGCTCTAGTTAGTATCATATATCATTTAATTGTGGGTTAGTTTAAGTAATGCACCATGTACCCCATAGGATTAAGTTAATGATATATGATTATATCTATGTTGTATAAATGTGTAATCATTATTATCAAATAAATAAAATAATTTTGTTATTGTTATAGTGGTCCTATGGGGTTTGCATGGTGGGGCATTAAAACTTGGTATCAGAGCATTGGGTTCATACACTGGGCACTTTGGTTACAATGAGCCCATTATTTAGACCCAGTGTGTGTACTCATGTAGTTATGTTATCCTTTGTTCAACATTAGTGGTTTACGACCTTAAACATGTTTTTATGTGGCATGTGGTTCAATGGTGCGGAAAACCAATAAAAGGGATAGGACCCTCGATGTAGTGTGTAATGCACTGATATCCTTTCTTTCAGAAAACTTATCATGGACTCTTGGGGTTCCATGCATGTTTCTGAGTAATGTGAATTATGTGTATGTAAATAATATGTTTAAAATCATAAGTATAGTGATTCACCTTTGAGTATGATCTTATTTTCATTTCTATCACCCTCACCTAATTGTTTGCGACTCTTTTCTTGGGTGGTGTGTGTAGGATGCCTAGGGGTTGCGGGTAGGCTAGAGGTCATGGTAGAGACTTGGGAGGTGGACATGGATTTAACCATCAGAACACTTCTTTTTTGAGTCCCCATGAGAATGATCATGAGGAGCACCTAGGTCCTCAGTTATGTTCCTTTCTTGAGGAGATTCTTACCCAGCCAGGTCCTAGATAGGAGGGTGGATGACAAGTGTTGGGGGAAAGAGAAAGGTTTGCAAGAGGAGAAATGTTTCAAATTTAGGGAGACTTATGATGGGCATTTTGAGGGCACATTCTTCATTCATCAATAGTTCGAGTGGTAGTTTGGAGTGTGAGAATTGGATGGTTGGTGTTCATTTTGGTAGGGCGTCTCCAACACGCTTTGGGGTCTAGGGTGATCATCTTATGTTTAGAAGGATCTAGAGTTTGTTGTGAGCCCAACTCCATTATCGTATCCAGGAAGCATGGAGCACACATGCTACAATGGGTAGAGGCACATGTTGTTTTTCTTGTAGCTGGTAGGGCCACATAGCTAGATGATCCCCTCAAAGGAACACACATGAATCCAGTCAGAGACTGGTGACCATGAAGCCAATAGGGAATGATGCAAAAAGGTTCCATAGGGTGAGTGCAGTGGTTGATAACCATCAGGCAAAGAATTAGGGCACAAGTGTGGAGATTACTAGTAGTGGTCAAGTAGTTGAATTAGGAGCTCATGGAAATCCTGTAGTGCAGGAGATTGAAGAAGTGCCTTTCGTGTTGTTTTCTTTACTTTGACTCTTGCTATGATAAGTTACGTGTGTGAGACCTTGTAGGTGGTTGTTACACCATGTTGGTTTGGTTGAAAATTCAAATGACTTGGATGTTTATGACATTTCTTCTATTGTTTATATCCAATTTTTTACTTTGAGACCTTATAATTGTTTGTTTCACCATTCTACATGGTGTTGGATGACATTTCATTTGATTTTATTGAGTCTTCAGTGACATGGGAGGATGCATCCTGCATCTGAGATTCTTTTCCTTTTTTTTTTTTCTGGCTTCGAGGAGTAAGCGTAGTTCTAGGGGGGAGGATGTAATGCCTCTCATGTTTAGATACTTTGATACTACTTTGGTGTGTGTGTTTGTTTCAGTATGATTTTTGGTTATGTTTTGATGCATATTTGATACTTTTTTTGACATCTTTTTTGCCATATGTTGGGCATAGCAGACAATTATGCTTATTTTCTTATCATAGTTCGACTTATGTGTGGGATACTCATGTTATGATGATGTTACTTTGTGAGATATATTGATGATGTAATTATTAGATTCTCTTTACTATATTTGATTCAAGTGGAGGAGATGAGGTGGCATTGCTCATCCGTGAGAACCCTGCCTCACCATAACTCTCCTTCACAATGTGGTTGACTATGAGATATATGCATATGTACATGGTGTTCATCATTTTGAGTTATGTAGGAATGCAAGTACCAAATGCTAACTCCACCCTCATTGTCGGGTATGAGTGCATCCTACATACCCAATGGTTGATGTCGTTAGGGAGTTTGTAAGAAAGTACCCCCGCCTATGTTAGTGGTTGGTCTAGGGATTTTTCATGTTGTGTCTATATTTCGTACATGTGGGTATGGTGGTTATTTAAATCATTTTATTTCATGAGTTTTATAAGTGTGTTTATGGCTTGGTCTAGTGCTTTATGATTTAAATTAAATGCTAGTCTATGATGCAAAATATTAAATTAATTAAATGTTCAATGTTGCTTATGATATCAATACTTTGGAAAATTATGGTATAAATTAGCATTTTATTGATATTTTATAATATGAAGCTATCCTTTAATTTAAAGCATTAAATTAAATAAATAGTTAGATAAATTATTATGGATTATTTTAAAAGAAATAAAGTTAAGGAAATCATTCTCATATTTGTTTTATTATAAAAGCGTGATTTAATAAAATAAATTAGTGAAGTAGTTTAAAAATTATTATTGATTAATTGTTTATTTTTCAAAAACTTAATTAAAATGAAATTAAAATATTTAAAAGGGCATATTTTGGGGTAAATTAATTATGGAAGATTCTCTTCCAAAATTGGAAAATGGAAGAAATGGAGTGTTAAGTGGAATTTGTATGGGAATGTTGTTGAAAAATTTATGACCTCTTCTGATTTGGCTTTTCTGGAAAATTATATTTCCAAATATTGCTTTCTCGAAAAGCAAGAGGGAGGAAATGAAAAAAATTAAAAAATGTCTGAAACTCAAAAATTGTTGAATTTTTTTCTAAGGAATTAGATAATCTATGTGGTTTTTCATCGATTTGATCTGAGGAGATTTTATTGTGGCTTGCACTATATTTTGTTGTCAAATTTGTTGTTCTTGGGATTCGAATCTCTGGTTTTTGAAGCTTTCATCTTGCTGGAATTACACAACTCATCCTCGAATCGAGCTTTGCATAGAACTCTAGGCAATTCAAATTTCATATTCTAATCTCTATAAATTTGGTTTTTAAAAGAAGAAAAGAAAATGTGTTTTTGTGTGTGTTTGGGAAAATCCTCTTCCTTTGTAATTTTTAATTACCCACCTTTCTTTTGAATTTTTAAAAAGTTTTAATCATTCTAAATTTTAAAAAGGGAATCCCATTTATTTTTTCGACACTATTTATTATATTTTTTAATGTTTTATTAATTTAGAAAAACAAAACATAATTTTTTGAAATATTTTTTATTAATTAAAAAATATAAAAATATCAATGCTCCCAACTTTAGAGGATCTTTTAGTGGTTAAGTAAACTAGAGGTTAGCTAATTTAATTTGGTGGAATGCTACATTTGGAGAAGTTTTAAATTGGTTGGCTAATATTTATATTTGGTAGACCGCTAATCTTGGCAGCAATTCCACTAAATTTGGCAGATTTTTTAACTCTCTGTTGATGCACTGATTTTTGAAGGTCAACTTTGAATTCTCATAACTCGAGTTATACTAAAATTTCTTTCATGAAAACATGATGGATAAAATATATATTTACATATATATATTACTGTTAATATTATATTAAATCATTGTTTTGATTGGGCGTCGTACGGCAAAAAGCGAAATTGATTATTCATTGGACATATTTTCCCCATATTGGGGGTTTATTGTTTGTATATGGGGATGGTTGGGGGGGGCATTGCCTCCCATTGCTGCCCCCATATGGGGAAGATAATGTGGAGGTAGAGCCTCCATCGCCCTCCCCACTCTTTGTGTGTTGTGAGGGAGTGAATTGGGGTATGACTGTGTACAGCCACCCCTCCCCCAATTCAGACATGCCTTTATGTTTTTTTCCTTATGACCTGCGCTCTATGAAATGTGGTTTTCGATTTTATTTGGCTCTAATGCAATTTTAGTATGGCATTATATATATATATATATGATATTTTATTATGTTCTATAGTTTTTAAATATAAATGTGGAAGTATTAATATGTATGTATGTATATATATATATGTGTGTGTAAATATATATATATATATATGCATATATATCTATATATATATGTATATATACTCTGTGAAAAATTGGTATATTCTATTATTACTGAGTTTTGATTTTCAACAGCATAAGATGAATTGATTTAAATTTATTCCAGTATTTATATACATATATATTTATATATATATATGGGTAAGTGTACCAATCTATGACACAATTTTGGCTCTTAAGATGCCACTTTTTTTCTAAAATCAGGAAAATCTGATTTGCATGAGAAAATGAAGATAGTTACGCTCAAAATTTCAAGATGCGGCAAAAACAAAAATTGAAGTGCTCTGAGTCTAGTTTCTAAGCTACTATTGTTCTTTGAAATTAATGAATATTAAGGGTCTCAAAAAAGGGGAGGGAGGGGGGGAGAATAGGTCTTGTTTTTATAAAAAAAAATAGCATAGCACCTGAGGGCTCCCCCCTTTTTGGTTAACTTTTTTTTTAGAATTTCAAAAATCCCAATGGTGAGAAATTAGCTAACACCATTTAGTTTATCCTCCATCTTTTGGATATTTTTTTTAATGAATATATAATATTTTATGAATTTTCAAAGTGGACACACCCTTAAAAGCTGAAATTTGAGCATGCTCCCCCCCAAATGTTTTGCAAAGTAATCGAAAATTGATTTTTATTTTTCATTTGTAGAATGGAGTCTAGTTTCAAAAAACATAATTTGTTTCATATTCTGATGAACATGTAAAAATTTATCCTAAACCTAGCAGATGTTGGTGTTTGACCAAAAACAAAGGTATTTACAATAAAAGCCATGGATCAAAACCTTAACTAAATCAAAATGAAAAAATAATTATATATTTAGATAGTTGAGATAGAGGTTAACACTATCATGGTTTTTTTTATAAACTTGCATTGAAAGATGTGCAAATGAGATGGGGAGCACAGTCAAAAATATGAGAAAATTTAGCAAAACCTATTAATTAGCACATCTAAAGCCTTTTGGCGAGCCCCAAATGACTCATCACATTTGGCATGTGCAAGTTTTGGCATGCGCCAAATGTGATGAGTCATTTGGCATGTGCCAAATGTCATTAGTCATTTGGTGAGCACCAAATGGCCTACTTTGCACAAAACTAGATTTTCTCTTTCTCTACTACGGAAAATATATACATTTACTTTCTTATACTTTAATTTATATTTCATGTATATATAGGTAGGATTTTTTAGAGTGGTTTCAGATCTCTAAGAGTTATAATGCAAATTCTCTTTTTGGAAAATCTTAAACATTTCAGACTTAGTCAAATTTCAGTAATTAGCATGTCAAATTTCAGTAATCAAGAGGTCAAATTTTAGTACTCAGGAGGTTGAATTTCATCTATCTTAGTCATTTCAATCTCTTATTCTCTATACCTCTCCCTCTCTCACTATCTCCATCCCTTTATCTAACAATATCTTCCTTGAGCTCAAGAACTATGTCTCTACATGTCCATCTCTCTCTCCTTCCCTCTCCAATATCTATCTCCCTCCTTCCTTCCCTCTCTACATTTTTCTATCTTGCATCCCTCTCCTTTAATCTCTATATATGTCTCTTTACTCTGTATACCTATCTATCCCTCCCTCCCTCCCTCTACTCTCTTTCTCTCTCTCTTTCCTTCCCTCACTCTCTCCTCCCCTCTCTACTCTCTATCTTTTCATTCTCTTTCTCCTTCCCTCTCTAGTTCTCTCTATCTCACTTCTCTCTCCTTCCCTCCCTCCCTCTCTAATTTTCTCTATCTCCCTCTCTCTCTCCTTCCCTTTCTACTTATCTTTATATCACCTCTCTTTCTCCCCCTCTCTCTCTCCCTCTCTCTTCCTTTCACCCACCTTTGCTCTCTACTTCTCTCTATCTAACCTATATCTCTATACATCTCTCTCTCTCCCACCTCCTTCCATCTCAATCTCTACACCTTATTTCTTATCTCTCTAATTTTAAGCTCCATCACACATCTCTATCACCTATATCATTTCTCTCTTTCCCCTTCCCTCTCTACTCTCTTTCTCTCTATATCAC
>CM021102.1:743814617-743944407 GCA_007115665.2 Sequoiadendron giganteum | reverse complement strand
TATCCCCTCTCCCTCTCTTAGGTCTCTCTCTCTCTCTCACTCACTCCATCTATCTCTCTCCCCTCTACCCTTAACCCTAAACCCTTAAACCCTCTACCCTTTATCTCTCTCTCACTCCCTCCCTCCTACCCCCTCTCCCTCTCTCAGTTCTCTCACTCACTCACTCCCTATATCTCTCTCTCCTTTACCCTTAACTGTAAACACTAAACCCTTAACCCTTAAACCTTTAAACACTCTACCCTCTACCCTTAATTGTACCCTCTACTTCTCTTAATCTCCTCCCACCTCTATCTACCTAGACCTCTCTTTATTTTTTTCTCACCTCTCTCTCCATCACTACCTCTCCCTCTATCTCTACTTTAATATTTACTTCTCTCTACCTATTGGTCCCTCTATACCTATTTCTCTCCCACTCCTTGCCTCCTCTCTCTCAATATCTATACCTTCTTCCCTCTCTACCTCTCTCTACCCTAAACCCTAAACCCTAAACATTAAAACCCTCTACCCTCTACCCTCTATCTCTCTCCAACTCCCTCTCCCTCTCTCAAGTCTCTCTCACTCACTCAATCCTTCTATGTCTCTCCCCTATACCCTTATCCCTCTACCCTTAAACCCTCCACCCTCTATCCTATATCTCTCTCCCACTCCCTCCCTCTCTCTCTCAAGACTCTCCCTCATACCCCGTCTCCCTCTCTCAGGTCTCTCTCTCTCTCTCTCACTCACTAACTCACTCCCTCTCCCCTCTCCCTTCTCCCCTCTACCCTAAACCCTTAACCCTTAAACCCTAAACCGTCAAATCCTCTACCCTCTACCCTTAACCATCTAACCTCTATCTCTCTCCTACTCCATCCCTCTCTCTCTCAAAACTCTCCCTCGATCTCTCCTTCCCTCCATCCCACCTTCTATTCCCTAATCCCTCAACCCTATAACCTAAACCCTTAAAACCTTGAACACTCAAACCTATACCTTGAACCCTCAGCCCTCAACCCTTAAATCCTAAACCCTTAAACCCTCTACCCTCTACCCTCAACCCTTAAATCCTTAAACCCAATTAAACTCTCTATCCTAATCCTTCAACCCCTGACCCTTAAACCCTCATCCCTCAACCCTCTACCTTCAATCCTAAACCCTTAACCCTAAAACCTCAACCCCTATACCTTGTACCCTATATGTTAGACCTTGAAACCTAATCCATCAACCCTATACCCTTAACCATCTATCCTCATCCATAAACTCTTGACCCTCAACCGTTAAACCCTAAAACCACTAAAATCTTAACCCTCAATCCTTAATCCTCAACCCTTCATCCCTTAATCCTCAACCCTTAAACCCTAAACCCTGAACCCTTATACACTCTACCCTATACATTAGACCCTCAATGCTAATCCTTCAACCATATACCCTTAAACCTATAGCCTAAACCATCTACCCTCAACTCTAAACCCTTAAACCTTCTACCCTCTACCCTCTACCCTCTACCCTCTACCCTCTACCCTCTACCCTCTACCGTAAACCATCAATCCTATACCCTCAATTCTCAACCCTCTATCCTATACATTAGATCCTCAACCCTCATATATCTCTATCCCTCTCTCCTCTTCTCTCCTTCTCTCTATCTCACTTCTCCCTCCATCTCTCCCTCTATCTCTCCCTCCATCCTTCCCTCCCTCTCTACCCTAATCCCTCAACCCTATACCCTCAACCCTTAAACCCTTAAACACTCAACCCTCACGCTGATACCCTCTACCCTAAACCCAATACCATCTACCATAAACTCTATACCCTCAAACCTTAAACACTTAAACCTAATTAAACTATATACCCTAATCCCTTAACCCTCAACCCTTAATACCTTGACCCTAAAACCCTCTACCCTCTACCCTCTACCCTCTACCCTCTACCATTTACCCTCAACCCTCAACCCTCAACCCTCAACCCTCAACCCTCAACCCTCAACCCTCAACCTTTAGACCCTCTACCTTATAAATTAAACCCTCAACCCTCAATTATCAACCCTTGACCCTTAATACCTCAACCCTAGGTAGGTAGGGGAACATAGGTGAGATACTGAGTGATGAAGGGAGAGGTAGGTTAAAAAAGGGATAGGGGAGATAAATATAGGTAGAGAGGGTAGGAGATGTAGAGAGAGGAGAGATAGAGAGAATTAGAGAGGGGAGGGAGGGACAAGTAGGGAGGAGATAGAGGTGTGTGTGTGTGCGAGAGAAAGAGAGAGAGAGAGAGAGAGAGAGAGAGAGAGAGAGAGAGAGAGATGGTTGAGATATAGAGTGATGGAGGGAGAAGTGGGTAAAGAGAGGGAGAGGGGAGATAAATATAAGTATAGAGGGAAGGAGATGTAGAGAGAGATGATAGATAGAGAGAAGTGGAGAGTGGAGGATGGTGGGAGAGGAAAGGAGGAGATAGAGGTGAGTGTGTGTGAGAGGGAGAGAGAGTGAGAGGAGAGAAAATGAGGGGACAAAGGAAGGGGGAGAGAGAGAGAAATATATTAGAGAGGGAAGGGGGGACAAATATAGAGGAGAGAGGGAAGGAGAGAGTAAGAGAGAAAGATGGGTGAGGGGGAGAGTGGGAGGTAGTGGAGTGAGAGGTAGGTAGAGAGGGACGGAAAGAGGAAAGACGAGAGAGTGATATGGAGAGAGTGGTGAGATAGAGAGTAGAGAGGGAAGGAAAGAGGGAAGGTGGGAGAGTGATATGGAGAGAGTGGTGAGATAGAGAGTAGAGAGATAAGGAGAGAATGAGAAATAGAGATAAAGAGAGAGAGAGAGGGAGGTTGGAGGGAGGGAGAGGTAGAAAGGGATAAGTGAGACATAGAGAGGTAATGAGGTAAAGTGGGATAGAGAGAGAATGGTGATTTAGAAAGGAGGGAGTGAGAGGGAAGGAGGGAAACTGGGAGAGAGGGAATGGTGATTTAGAGAGGAGGGGGTGATAGTTAGAGATAGAGATAATGGTGAGATAGAGAGGATAGAGTGAGAGAGAAAGAGATGGATGGAGAGATAGAGAGAGAGGTAGGTAGAGGAAGGGAGATGAGAGATATAGAGTAGAGAGGGAAAGAGGTAGGGAAGGAGGCATAAGTGAGATAGAGAGAGATGGAGAGAGAGTGATGAGGGGAGAGGTATGTATAGAGAGGGAAAGTGAGAGGAGAGATAAAGAGTACATAGGGGAGGGGGAGGTAGGGAGATAGAGGTGTGTGTGTGAGTGAGAGAGAGAGAATGGTGAGATAGAGAAAAAGATTGATTGAGAGAGAAAGAGCGGGAGGGAGGGAGGGACAATAGTGAGAGATTTGGAGGAGAGACAAAAAAAAGTAGGGAGGGTGAGGTCGAGAGAAGTGGGTAGAGGATAGATAGAGATAAGTAGAGAGGGAAGGATTAAGGGAGGGAGTGTTAGTGAGGGAGATAGAGGTTTGTGTGAGAGAGAGAGATAGAGAGAGTGGTGAGATAGAGAGGGGAGAGTGGGAGGGAGGGAGAGAGAATTATGAGATAGAGAGGAGAGATTTAGAGAGAAATTGGGGGAAGAGAGGGATAAAGAGTGAGAGAGAGATGTAGGTAGAGGGAGGGAGAGGAGAGATAAAGAGTAGAGAGGGAAAGAGGTAGGGAGGGAGACATAAGTGAGATACAAAGTGATGGAGAGAGAGATAGGTAAAGAAAGAGAGAGGGGAGGGGGCAGGCAAATGTAGGGAGGAGATAGAGGGGTGTGAGAGAGAGAGGGGACAGAGAGAGAGACAAAGGGAGTGGAGAGATAGAGAGTAGAGAGAAGGAGAGAGAAAGTTGATACAACTTGCTGACTACTAAAATTTGACCTCCTAATCACTGAAATTTGAATTGTTGATTACTGAAATTTGACTAAGTTTGAAATTTTTAAGATCTTCCAAAAACTAGAATTTGCATTATAATTCCTACAGATCTGAAACCACTCTCAAAAATATTGCGTATATACATGTAATATAACTTAAATTATAAGAAAGTAAATCTCCATATGTAAATGTAAACTTATACTTAAATGTTTATTTCATGTATATAGTTTGCTAGGAAGAGAAAGCGAAAATAAAAGAGTTTAGAAAAATGCATTCCAAAATTCATTGCAAAAGGAAAGAGAACTCACATTTGTTCACTCATTGCAAAATTCAAGCCATTTAGTGCTCGCCAAATGGTAAAGCCATTTGGAGAGCACCAAACTTGGCAATCGCTAAATGTGGCAGTTTACAAATTTGGCGAATGCAATATAGATTATTTTGGGTTTTTTTTTGCAATTTGGCATCAAAATTGTTGCACAGATTGGTGCACTTACCCATATATATATATATATATGCATATAGTGTATAGATAGGAATTGTGAGAAAATAATGAAAAGTAAAAATTAGTTATCCTCTCCAAAATTTTATATTTAATGAGAAAAAATGTTACTTGTAAACTCTCTCTGAAAATGCCTTTTAATTTAATCTATATTTAGCATCTGAGGAAAATGAAAATTATGATTTAAAACATATTGTGGAATTTGATTTCGTTATTCTCTAGTTTAACTGTAGTTATTAAATATCAGATTTGTTGTAAAACAATTAAGTAGTACAATAAGATTTTTAGCTTAGTTAATTAATTAATTGAATCTTCTTTTTACTTTGAACTTATTTTTAAAATAAAGATTAGATTTCCATTATCTTAGAAAAATTAGAATTTAGAATATTTTGTGTGCAAAAGAATTAAAATCAGAAAATAAAATATACTTGAAGAATTGAAAATTTGTGAATGATTTATAATTGGTTTTTAATGAATTAAGTTAATATCTTTTTTTTTTTAAGTTTATTTTATTATGCTTAAATAAATAATGGAATAGTCATTGTTGTTCTTAAATCAGGTTTTTGGCAAGTTTGTTAACTTAGATATTCAATTAGTGAATTATTTAAATGTAGGAAGATATTTATTAAAGTGAATATTGTTTTTGGGTTAAATAGAAATATTAGGGAGTTTCCTTATTTTGAGTTTAATTGATGATAATGGTTATTTGATAGAGAGTTAGATCATTTATTATTTAAATGCCTTATAGTTAATGATGTGGTGTTATTTAATTGAAGCTTACATTTTAGTGTGTCTTGTGTGGATTTAGTGTTATCTCCAGAGGTTAGGGAAGGTGTGAATGCTTTTCTATGGCTGCATATTTTTGTCTTATGTTGATATTATGTGGGTAATTGTGAGTGGTACCTTGTTGTGAGTTAAGATCTTTTTTGGTTATACATTGTGATACCTATTTACTGGTTTTGGTTTTAGGGGAAACCATAAGGGAAAGTGGCTCTTCTTGGGGCCAGTGTACAAGTGGTCACCCTCAAAAGTGTTTCCCTAATTAAGTGAAAACCTAATTAATTTACTTAGTGGGTTGGGATAGTTATCACATAATAAGATAAAAATATACACCTCACCCTTGCTGTTAGTGCTCTTAAAGGCTAAGGATGGGTGGGAAGACTTGGTTGGTAAGGTCACTACCTTGTCTCCACGAAAGGTAAGTGGCTCCACATGAGTCACCCTATGGGGTGGTGCCTTGAGATAGGCTACCTAGTTAACCATAGATGGAGGCAATTCCTAGTGTTAGGTAGCTTGGTTAATTCATAGAGTTGGAGTGGGTTCCTAATGCTAGGCAGCCTGGTTAATCCATGTAAGGCCATGCGATGACACACTCCCATTTTTGCTCCTTTGTTTCCCTTGTTTCTTGTGCCTCTAGAGTTGTGTTAGTTTATTTACTATTGATTTTTATGTCGTTTCATGGGCTTGAGTCTTGTGATGTGTTTCCTTTATGTTTGAGTTTGTGGCCGAGCGTTCTTTCTTATCAACTCCTTACATGGTGGGTGTTCCTTTGGTTTCACATGATCAAGTGGAAATGTGCAATGCACCCATTGGGTCCCCAGTTGTGTTGGTGGCATGGATGCATTTGCAACCATCTTGGAGCTCTCATTGAGTAGATTGTACCTATGAAGATTTCTCTTTCATTATTGTACTTTTGTATTATAATTTTACCCTTCCCAATGCTATAAGGGAAGTGGCCTTGTAATGTAACTTTGATTTTTTATTTTGTTGTATTTATGGAAATATATTCCACATTTTTAATTCTGAACTCTAAAGTTGAATATAATATTATGTGATTTATGTTTATGAGTTGATATATTATTCTTGTTAATGTATTCCATACTTATATAATGTTTTATTCTCATTTCTTTCATCCGATTTAGCTAGTATCATATAATTTAAGTGTGGGTTCGTTTAAGTAACACACCATGTACCCCATAGGATTAGGTTAATTCTTTATGATTATATCTATGTTGTATAAATTTGTAATTGTTGTTTTAAAAAAAAAAATATTATGTTATTGTTATAGTTTTCCTATGGGGTTTCTGTGGCAGGGCGTTACAAGTTGTTTCAATTTATGTTATTTTATTTTCATGTTAATTCATCAAAATAGATTTAAGGGTTTAATGAATGGATGTGGATTTGATTGTTAAGGGTATTTGCAGGATCATGATGGGCCAAAAAGTGGCGATATGTAAGTGATATGATGGCCCATGTGGCTGACGACTTTTTTTTAACCCAAAATTAATGAAACAAAAAGGGTTTTTAGAGGATATTTTCAGCTTTCCATCAATATAAATAATTCTTTACTTTGAATTTAATAAATAATTATTATTCATTTTCTATTAGAATTATGAATAAAGTCCTGATTGATAGGTTGATTGAAAAACATTTTTAAATTTCAAACAATATCACATTTTTTGAATCTGAAATATGTGTCACATTCTATGCTTTGCATATTATAGGATTAAAAAAAATTAATTTCATGAAATTTTGAACAAGTTAAGGTGGTTAGACAGACGATCTTTTATCTTTTTTAAAATTTGTAATAAAAAATTCATAATTAATTCTTTAATTAGAAAAAAATAATAAAAAAATATGCATCACATTGGGACATGAGTCCTCTACTTATATATAAAATATTATAAAAAATATTATCATTTTATTGTCGTTAGGGTGGTCAAATGGACACCTACTTCTTATTTTTACCCTAAAATTTAAGTACTATTGCATTGAAATTTCAAATTTTCACCAAATAGATTTTAAAAAATAAAATAAAGGGCTAGTATTTTAGAAACTAAATTCAATTTTCTACATATTCTATTTTTACATTTTTTTGAAATAATATAGATAAATTATTCAAATTTTTACATCAATTTGTCTAACTCTGATTTTCTGAATTTTTATTGCCACTTTAGGGTCTGTTTTTTCCATGATGATCCTGCATATACCCTTAAGGATGGTTTGGATGTTTTAAGACACAATTGATTCACCCCCCTCTCAATGCTCTTGTGCATTAAACAACCTTTTTAAGTGTTTCAATTGTGGAAATATAGGTCATTATTCTTTTGAATATCCAATCAAAGTTGAAAATTATAAACATAAAGATCATAACTTAGGTAGATTTATCAAGAAGAGTTATTATGTTAAAGAAGATAGTAGTGTATATAATAATGAGGAATCTGACTATTTGGATGATGGAAGTGATGAATGCTTGTTTATGGATTTAAATGTTGGAACTAATTCTATTGATCCTAAAATATGTTTGAAGGAAATTTCTCCACAAATAGATCACAATATTAAAGGAACTAAGTTGACTAATTTTCATGTAAGAGAGGAGAAAAAGTAATAGATAATTGATAGTGGATACTCAAATCATATGGAAAGTCATAAGATATTTTTTTAAGCTTGAAAAGTATGATGGTGGTCTTATTAAGTTTGGTGATGATACATCTGCTAAAATCTATGGAAAAGGTTCAATTAGTGTTAATGGAAAGCATAAAATATATGATGTTATCTATGTCAAGAGTCTCCAGTCTAATCTTATTATTGTAGGAAAAAATTGTAGCAAAGGATACAATTTGGTATTTTACAATGATGTTTATGAAATTAGAAAAGGAATCTCTAGAATATTGGTTGCAGTTGGAACAAGGACAAAAGGAAATGTTTATCAATGTAAAGGTTGTGGTGTTATGCGCTTCAAGTCTCAAATAAATGAAAGTTGGTTATGGAATATAAGAACTAGTCACATCAATTTTGATAGCCTACTGAATATTAGCTCTAGTGATCCTATGAGAGATCTACTAAAGATTACAAATCTTATCAATGCAATTTGCAAGGAGTGTCACTTTGGAAAGTAGAGAAGAAAGAGGTTCAAAACTAAAGAATATTCTACTAGAAGACCTTTGGAGTTGGTTCATACAAACCTATGTGGACCTACCAAAATACGAAGCTCTCAAGGTAACATGTGTTTTATCTTATTGATATATAATATTTTAGAATGAATTTGGTGATATTTCTCGAAGAAAAATTAGAAGCTCTAGATAAGTTCAAATCATTTAAGTTTATGGTTGAGAATGAAATAGATTTGAAAATATAATTTTTAAGGTTTGGTAGAGGTGGTGAGTTCACCTCCAATTATTTTAATATATTTTATGAATATCATGGGATAAAGAGATATTTATCAGCACCTAGGATTCCTTAGCATAATGGAGTTGTGGAAAGAAATAACTGGATTGTTCAAGAAGTAGAAGGAACCATGATGAAGGAATAAAATCTATTGAAAGCCTACTCGAAAGAATCTATTCATACTAAAATGAAGGAAAATAGGATAGGGAAATTTCCCAAATTTGAAAAATTGATCCAAAGAGGAAAAAGGGCATCCTACTTCTCTCAATTCATTAGGAAATTAGAATCTCCACACCAAGAATTGACTTACAAACCTTAGGTGATTCAACCCAGGATGTGAATTTGAAAATTTCCCTTTTTACTAGGATGGGGGTCTAGGTAAAATAGCACTTTGGGGAGAAATATTTAAAATAGAAAAACAACTCCAAATTTAGATCTGCAAAGTGAATTTAGGAGATTTAACAGAAAATAGAAGGAATCAATTACTTTCTAGAGAATTTGAAGGTAATAAATGGGTAAGTGCACCAATCTGTGACATAATTTTTGTGCGAAATTGGAAAAGTTTGCAAAAAAGGCGAAAATTGGCCATTTGGTGCATGCAAATTTGGCGTGCACTAAACTTGGTGCATGCCAAATGACTTAAAGTCATTTGGTGTGTGCCAAATGTAAAAGTTAAATAAAAACCAAAAATTTCCTTTCAAACGCTCATTTCATTTCAACCTGTCGTTTAGCTTGGAGAATTTGAGGTATGCAACTCGCACTCATGAATTATCATCCATTATTTGCATCCATAGCTTGTAATTTTTCACGACGATACTCCCAACACATCAGAGAGGTCAAAGATTGGGAAGAGGTATGTGTTTTTATTTTATTTATTTCAAATTTGATTTAGAATGCAAATTGAAATAGGTTTTTACAATAAAACTTTGTTCTAATTCTCAGGGAATGAATCTCCACCAAGAAACATTGAGAATTCACAATCACCCCCTCACAAAGAGCCTCCTATACAATAAAAGCTTAAAACCCCTCCATCAATTCATAGGTATCCTCAAGGAACACAAGAAAATACTCTAAATAAATTGAAAACAATAAAAGAGGCATTGAACAATTAATTGGAAGATTAACTGAGCATGTTGAAACCCACCTTTATAAGAGAGGGATTGTTGAATCATTGAAATTAGTTGTAACTCATATAGGAGAAATGAGCGAGAAAATGATTTTTTGGTCAAATAAGAGGCATGAGATGAGACAATTTTATTCTAGTGGTTTGTAATATGAGATGTCAAAAAAATGAAAATTAGTAAAGTCAACTTGTGTACCCTATTTATAGACCTGGGAACCAATGCACCTTTGTCTCATGCATGCAGAAGGTTCCCCATCCATTGGTGCCACCATGAGTTAATTAAAAATAAGTTTTGGGAGTGTTGGTGGATGGTTTTTGACCAACCTCCATGCAATAACCATGAGGTACCATCATAATTTTTGAGGAAAATCTATTATTAGTTTATCCTCAATAAAATGCCAAACTATTTTGACATCCTAGACTTTTGGGGTAGAGATGGGGTCTCCACACATGATAGACCTATTACACAACATAATCCATAGTTGGCACCAAGACCCTTGGGTAGACCCATGGTGGAGCATGCCATTTTTCCTTCCAATGTTAAGGATAGCATAGAGGTGGACACAATGGAGTCGGTTGACTCACTCACCTAGACAGTTTTCCAATGTGTAAGGCCTCTAGTAGAGCCTAATGTGGAGGAGACATCTATACCCCGAGCTCCACCCCACCATTGTTTCTCTTGTGGTATTTTTTTCACGTACAATTATCAGAGTGCTCATAATGTAGCTACACAACCTACATCAGCTATAGATGTGATGGATTTCACAAATGACTTGTTGAATGATACATTCAACATTGACACTTAGGTAAAATTCAGAAAATTCATTTAATGTTGTTTATTAAATTATATTTTAAAATTTAAGAATAACTAAATTAGTATAATTTTGATATGATAAAATTTCAAGGTCGAACTGTTTGTGAGACATGCTCCATTCATACAGAGCTTTATTCATTCTTGATGATGAGTCCACAGGTATGCAACTAGTATTAAAAATATTATTATTCCATTTGAATAGTTGAATGTTATATTTGAATGGTTGTATCATAACATGCATTGGATTTCAAATGGTTTCTTAGTGGACCTTCGACCTCCACACATTACAATTCATTTCCTCAAATAACTTTCACTCAGGTAGCCTTTATTCATTAATGGTGTTATAAGACAATGTTAGCTAGTGTTCATAATTTTGCGTATACAAATCTAAAAAAATTATCAGAAACAAAAAAATTACATTTGTATTCCTTTATTTTGTCACATTATCTTCTCATAATTCAATTTTTTCCATTTATTCCTTCATAATCCCATCCCATTAACATTTAATAGTTCACCCTATTTTCCATGATCCCCTCCTAACCTATCTCACTAATATCTTCTAGTCCATTCTATGTGTCATTATGCCCTTCTACTCCCATCTTATTGTACCCATTATTATTTCACCATAGATGTTCCATGATCTCCTATGTTCCACCCTATGTTCCTTTATCCATTATATGTTATACCATATTTATCCACATTTCATCCTAGATAACTCTTCTCTATTAAGGCTACACACATGTCAAGTTCACACTTCATGTAGTATAGTCAAACCCTAGACACCTCCTAATTCACCTTATGTTGTATTATTCCCTACTAATCGCATCCCATTAACCTCTAATTTTCCACTCTATATTTTTTTATCTTATCCTAGCCCATCCTATGTTTGATTAATCCCTTATATTCCAATCCCATTACCCTCTCTTATTTCACCTTATGGTCCATTATCCCCTCTTGGTCTTGTCCCATTATCTTTCCCTAACTCACACTATGCTCCTTTGTTCCCTCCTAATCCCATCCCATCAACCTCTAATAGTTCACGCTATATTTTTTTATCCCATCCTATCCCATCCCATTAATATATTCTAGTCTGTCCCATATTTCATTATCACATTTTCAACTCCCATCCCATTATACCCTCTATTATTTCGCCATATGTTCCATTATCCCTTGTTGGTCTTGTCTCTTTATCCCATCTATGCTATAGCACCTCCATCCAAACTTTATCCTATACATTGTTATAAGAAATAAATTTTCTTCTACTCAGTATTTACCAAAGTTGTTTTCTCCATTACTATTGCACACCTCAACAACCAACTTCATGTGGTTTAGTAAAACCCTAGACATGTCATAATTCATTGTATGTTCCATCATCCCTTTGAAAGATTCTAGTAACATAGTAATCCCCACTTCATTCATGTTAAATTCATTGTGGCATTATCACTATGTTGACAACATGCCATCATTAACATTAGTTCATTAGCATGTGCAATAAAAATCTCAATGAGCACTAAACTTTGGCATTTTCAAGAGTTTGGACTATCCTAGGGGACTTATTAATTTCACCATTTTGTGATCTATAAGCACTATATTGTAGTCTCAACTGGTGCCAACCATATACTCTTTCATTTATGACAATTATAAAGGCACTACGAGAACTTCTTTATATTGATGTTAGATCATTATTTCATTTGTAGATGATGACATTAGACAGCCCTAGTGACGTTCGTTGCATGATTAACCATGGATTTTCTACATCAATAGCCAGTTATGATCCATTGAGAGAGGTATGCAACAGATTAGTCGATTTGACATTATATTTACTCTTTAATGGTCTATTATATAAATTTTTCATGATACTTTTATGTAGTTTAATTTCTATCTTGATGGTTGCTACAAGTGGTTGTCACTCCAAATCGTGGATGTGGTAATTTTGTAAATGTGCATGATGACTATATGTATGTGGTAAGTGATTATATTTTTTTATATGTCATTCCACAATTGAATTTCTATGTATTAATATCTTCAATTTGTATTGTATTAGTTGAAGGTCCAAAGTGAAGGGAGGAGGACTAGCGAGCATGTTCGAAAGACAAGAAAAACAATAGTCACTCCATCCAAACAAATTCTAAAGGAAGAACGCAATCTATTTCCTTCCCCTAGAGGGACATCAATATGTATTAGAGTTTTTTGATGTATACCTATATGGAATTTAGGAACATATGTTTTTTTACTATCGATATACACGTGACATTTTATGTCTATATGGCTCCTTTGTACTAAGCCTGTATGGAATTTTTGGATATATTTGGTGTAGGGGCACCTACACCTTGGAATAAAATGGAAAAGATTCTTGAAGGTTCAAAAATTGATTTGAAGGTCTTTAAATCTATATGCAATGAGGAAGTTTTAAAATATGCTAAACTAGTATGCAATGTAATAAATGTCAATCAATGTCAATATTGACAATGAGGTCTAGGTGGATAGGGTATAGAATATATTTGGTTTTCATGTTTTACTTCATGAATAAAGTCTCAGTGACCATTTAATATGTATTTTAAGGCTTTTTGGGTCTTAGTAAGTCTATCAAGATGCAATTACAAAACGAAGTTGTAAATGAGTGGTTAAGAACACAAATTGTCAAAATTTCCATTTAAGAGTCAAACAAAAGGTGGTTAAGGTAGTTGGTCGGTTCTATATGGTAGTTGAAGGTTGAAACTATTAAAAATTGATATAATCCTTCATGTAAATGGTTGGTGATTGTAGCTAGAAGAAGGTGGAATAATAAATCCCTATTTTTTTGAGCAAATTTTGTGTTGTAACAATGTTTTCATGTTATTCTTTTACTGTATGGCTCAATACTGCAACTCAACTCCTTGCAAGCCTGTGGATATTGTAATAGGAATGGATGCACATGTAATACATTTTTTTTTAGTGGTTAAAGGTTATTCTGGTATAATTCTGGTTCAAATCCCTGCATGTGGGTGTCTTGCCCTATCAAGAGTTTTGAGACCTTAAAGGATGATCTGAGCCCATTCCATGAACTATTTCCACTATATCTAAGTGGAATGGGCATGGAAAGTTAGCTTTAGATGGTAAATTCTGAAACTTGAGTTTTGTGAAGGGTTCTGGGGTGAGAAGAAGTGATTATCCTAAAGCAAGGGTGTGAGTTTGGGTAAGTGCATGATGGGAAAGTGAGAGAGATGGGGAAAAAATTGTGTGTAAAGACCAAGTGATATTCTTTTGAGTTTATGTAGTCTATATACAAAAATTTTGAGGAATTTATAGGATTGTGGGAGTGTGGGAACCATTAGAGTCAATAAACCCTACTCTTTATGCTTATGGAATGAGGGTTTTGTGGAACCGTAAATAAAAGAAGGGATATGCTCCTGAAAGTTGATGAATTAGGAAATTGGATACCTATTATTAAGGTTTGGGTAGTCATCATTTTTTGTTTGTAAGATTGAGGGGTACTCAATTTAAAAAATTGACCTATATAGGCCTAGTAGGACAATAGTGGATGTATAATGGGATCAGGTATTTCTTCCAAAGAAGCCTATGTTGGTTTTTGGATATGTTGGAGAAATTAAAAAAGGGTATTTATAATAGTGACCTTTTTGTGATTTTCTTTTGAAATTTTAGTTAAAAGATCCTTTAGACCAAGCTTGGAGTGCTACTAGGTTAGTCCTAGTCAAGAATGGAATTTTGAAGAGATTTTTGGATTTTTCTTTGGAGACTAATTGAAATAAACTTGATTATCTTTCTGAATGGTTTTAAATCCCTCTCTGCATCAAAATTGTATATACTTTTATCAATATATAGCATTGTGTATCCTTACAGATTTTTGATTAAAGAAAATCCTATTTTGCTATTGCCATTCTTGAATGATTTTATCATGTGTATCTTGTAAATTGTATGCTTGAATGTTGTAGGCATGGATTTTTCTATATCTAATTCTTAATTAATTACTGTTGATTGCTCAATAGGCCTCATCAAAATCGTATTGTGTAAATAAGCTCCATTCCTGGTGGTTTGTATCCTTTGGAATGCTTCAATTACTTATGCCTCACTTACTGACTTGTATGTTTCACTTATTCACATGTATGATTCATGCTTCCAATGCATAGAAGCAAAAATATTTTGGAGAAAAAATCAACAAACAAAACGTTTAAGAGTTTTTGAAAAAATTGGGAAAAAATCATATTTACAAAATGTAAAATATTGTAGAACAAGAGAAAAAAACTATTTTTTTGAATTTGAAAGGTATTTCCATGGCATGTAGAGATATAGAGAGAAAATGAAATAAATATTTTAACAATTGAATTGTAAAATATAGATTTTTGTAGTTTATATTCAAATAGTTGATTACATTGCATTGCACATCTTAGAAATTCAAAGCATTACTTCACATTGCATATCTAATAACTAGATGTTGATAGATAACAAAATTTCAACTACAATATAGTTTCTACAAAGTCAACCAAAGTAGTTATGAGATTACTTCACATTTCATAACTAATAACTAGGAGTAGCTCTACCAATTGAATTTTATGTTCATGGCATTGTATGAGACCAAATTTCTTTGAGGTATTTTTTCAAATAGTTCACTGCCTTGTCCATGTTACCATATTTTTCATACATTTCTACCAAAAAATCTTGTCAAACAGCTCATTGCATTCTTGCTATGGCTAAAAGCCTAAAACAAGTTATTTCGAACAAGCTATGGATGGTTGGAAAAAATATATCAAAAGCATAATAGTAAGAAATAGCATAGACAAGGAAGTGAACTGTTTGAAAAAATGCATCAAATAAATGTGGTGATGGAATGCCATGACAACCCATAAACAAGGCAATGAACTATTTGAAAATATGCCTCAAAGAAATGTGGTCTTAGAGTGATGGAATTCCATGACAATAAAATTTATTTTGATTATCATGGCATTCCACCACCATGAGACCTCATTTATTTGAGGATTTCTTTCAAAGAGTTCACTCCCTTTTCTATGCTACCACATTTTTTGGTGTAGGAGAACCATTGAATAGAAGTTGTCAATTTAAGGTTTTCAGGAGTAGGCTTTAGGTTTTAAGGTATTTTTCCTAAAATAAGGTCAATGAGACCATTTTATATTGTAATGCATCATTTTAGTTGATAGCTAGGTGTTTAGAAGGTCAAGTTTGCAAAGAGGGCAAAATATTGAAAAAAGATGTAAAGTTGCTAAAAGGTTGCAAAATTGCATTTTTAGGGAAGGAAAATGGTCATAGCATTTCAAAAAGAAATTTTAGGCATTACCATAGTTATTTTGGAGGGAAAAATCATAAATAAGGTGGAAACCATCGATGTAAGTTGGGATTTTGAATATTTGGAAGATTGGAACATTAATTATACTATATTTTTCTCCACTTTTAATGTATTTTCTGAGTTTGCAATGATAGTACGGCCCGTACAATTGCATAATGTTCTAAATATATTTTTAATTCATTTTAAGGTGTGATTTGGTCATGTATTTCATTTTATTTGAGCATACAATAGTGGATTTGGTGTAAGTTTGAGAAAATTCTTTGTGATTGGTTTTATACCTTGTTTTAAGGGTTTCTAGCCTTTAAAATGTAAACTCAATCTGTTCCAATTTTTGTGGCTCTTGTAACTTGTGGAATGGGACTGAAAAATCAATAAAAAATTCAGATGATGTTGAGAGAGTGCAAGGGAGGCCTTAAAATGTGTTGGGCATGAATACCTAGAGTGGAAAATTGTGTTTTCCAAGTGGAAAAGAGAGATTTTTATATGGTAATGAGTGAAATAGGTTGGGGAAGCATTTTTTCTTATTCAATTGAGTATTTTAAGAGGTTTCTAGACTAGTTTGAGGTGGTGGAAAGTTTTATTGAGGTTTGTAAATATGATTTCCATTAAAACCCTTAACTTTTAGATGTAAAAGAGGGTTTTGAGTTTAGGTATCTTGGAGGGTGGCTGTATAAGAAAAAATTATGGAATCTTTGGTTTGGTAACTTTTAGAGAGCTACCCAATTTAATTTTGAGTGAAAGGGAATGTTTAAGGTAGAGTCCCTTTGTAAAAGTGACCTAATTTGAGGCCTAGTTGGTGTTAAAAGCTTGATTTGAGAGTGTTGTATCAAAGTAACCTATTGAGTGGTTGTGGTATGTTGTTGAGTACCTTGATGAGTGTTTGAAACCATAATGATCCTTATTTGAAAAGACAACACCAAGGAGATATACCCGATTGAGTGAGTTGCCATGCTACAAGGCATAAAGAAGGATTGCTGAGATAAAGAGTATTTGAGAACTTATCACTTTAAAGTTGTTTTTTTTTTGTGGAATTATGTTGTTTGGTTGTATGAACTCCCTTGGTTGCTATTATTTTTCATACAAAACCCTCATTTTTAGTAAGTTTACGGTGGGTTTATTGAAAATTTTATTGCCACAACTCATAACACCTTGATAAAGAATTAAACATGCTTAAAAGTCCCTCACAAAATATTGTCCTTGTTTACGCAAAATTTTGTAGGTAGTAGAAGTCTCATGGGAAACTTAGCTATAGGGGGACATAGTGCACTAGCTATGTGACCTTCGGGGTTTTGTCAAACTCAGCTCTTCATTTTAGTGGTGGAGGTAAAGAGTTAGGAAGATAACTAAAATTGTTAAATCTAGACTAAAGGTGATGCACCAAGTCATGAACATAATTACCTCAGCATAGTGTTGGATGCAAAGGCTCGAACCACTAAATGCTATTTTTTAAGTAAATTTTCTCAAAATCACTTTAAAACATAAGAACACCTTCTAACTACATAGCATTATCTATTATAACTTCAGCCAACATAGAGGAGTTCAAAACATGATCTGTATTCATTCACCTATACAACATTACAAAAGCTGAAGAACAAGCATTCATATATCATAAGAAAATAAATGCACAGTCTAATTATATTATCAAAAAAATGAATAATAGGAAACTTCAAAGTGATTGGCACAGTCTGTAGATTTCAAGCTCTACAAAATATTACAAAGGCTATTCCCAATGCTCGGGAGTTTTTTCTATCTAATAAAAACAACCTAATAAAAGAGAAGCAAGGTCGTTTATATAGGTTGGCCCATTGCCTAAAAAACACGGATAAAGATGCCTTGATCAAACATCGACACCCCAGATCTTGTTGAACCACCACTAATTTCAAAAATCCCTCAATGGTGCACCAACAAAGTCATCACAGAGAATAGAAGGCCATGCAACAGAAAAAATGAACACGTGGCACCAAAGAAGAAAACACGCTGGCAAGTGAGAAAAATTGGAGTAGGCAAAAACCCCAAGAAAATTGGCACACAAAAATACACCATGCGTTGAGCAAATGGAGCTTGGAAAAATAATGAGGGGTGTCTTAGCGAAAAGCTCTGAGAGGAAGCCACGTGGGCAATGCCAAGTGAAGATAACTGTAAAGTGGGGCCAGCTTAGAAAATGGCCAGAGAAATCCACGCGTGATGCATATGCAACTCTGAAAAAGGAAAGTGATATGGAACAACATAAATCTTTGTTTGGCAGCCACATGGCAAGCGCCGAAAATTTAATATTGATAAAGGGTAAGGCAAAGCAGCAAATGAAAGATAACCGCCAAAGCTAGCAGTTCATGAAATAATGTTCACAGTTTGGTGACTCATAGGGACATTTCACCTGTAGAATGAAGAACCCCAGAAACCTTGGTTCAGTATCCCATTATCACTCATAGCTTAGAGAGGGTAGTTTGCAGACCAGTCCATACTTCATTTGATGGCGTAGAGAGAGCTTGCATATTTTTGTGCACCAACTTAAGATCGATGATTGCCTTAAAAGGCAATCCACAAGATACCTTCGCCTCCAATTCAGGCTGGAAAAATACTTGTGCCAGCTGATGCACGATGCTTTCAATATTTTGGGAGGTCAGATATTGATCAAAAGATTAGAAAACAGAAAGGTCATGCTTCTTCTCCTCAATCATTGCAACAATGTGCTCAAAACTTGCTACCGCCTGATATACGATGAAGGGTGAAGGGAGGCCTCTTTGAGTTAAGTTAGAAAATTTTGCACACATGTCACTGGTAATTTGGTTCAATTTGGCCCTACACTCTGCTACGTGTTGGATGGCCTCATGCATGGAAATGAGGATGTTTATGCCCATTTCCATCATCGTTTGATCTGCTATACAGGTAAGCCGCTCAAAGCCTCATCGAAAGTCATATACAACTTGCCCAACAAAATCTTGGCCTTTAGAACTTTGTCAAAAGTCATCTCCCGCTCTTGCTTGACTGTTTCACTGACTGTTTCAGATAGGCTAGTTGCCTGCACCATAAACTTCAAGGTGGGCTATAGAGTAAGGCATAATTCCTTGACCTTATCCCAGTATGATGTGTATAACTCCTTGGCAATTTTCAATGTGCTCATTTGTGGTGTAGGAGGTTGGGCTCTCAAAATATCCAACTCCGCTATTTTGCTACTTAGGTTTGCCTTTAGCTCTGATAATCTTCTATCCAATGTGGATAGTTAGCTTCTTAGAGTGGAAATTTATTTCTCCTTCTCTTCCAAGGCCAATTCGGCCTACTTTCTCTTCTCAATTTTTGACTCTAAAGCAACATTCATCTCATTTACTTCATCACTTGTGCTCTTATGGAGTTGCTTCATACCTTCATTCAACTATAGTATGTTAGCACAAAGTTTTTCTTCATTCACTTAACTCTACTCAACCTCATTTTGTACAATCAGAACAATATTTGTGCCTATAACCTGAAGCTCCTTGATTTTTCTTTCAAAAACGTTCCTCTCCTTTTGCAAGTGATTTATCTCATTGAGTTAAGCAGGAAAATTTTGCATGCATGTCACTGGTAATTTGGTTCAATCTAGCACTGCACTCTACTACACGTTGGATGGCCTCATACATGGAAATGAGGATTCTTATGCCCATTTCCATTGTCATTTGATGCCCTATACCTATGTTGCTCAAAGCCTCATCGAAAGTCGTATACAACTTACACAATAAAATCTTGGCCTCCAGAACTTTGTCGGAAGTCATCTCCTGCACTTGCAAGCAATTTATCTCATTTTTTTGGGCTTTATACTTGTTTATCTAGATATCAACCTTTCCTTTTAGCTTTGATAATTGCTCCTCTCTTTTCTTGCTTGGTGATTGAGCTTGAGCTAATAAGTGGTAACTATCTTCTGAGTCTCCTCCATCAACTCGACCTTATCCTGCGGATGAGCTTCTGCAAGTCCATCCCAATGGTGTTGATAGAGTAGTCACTTGGCAGCATTTCCCCTACCAATTTAATGACATTGGGAGTGATCTTTGAAAATATCAATGAATTTTGACTCTCATTGAAAATAGTTTGTAAGAGAGGTTCTTCCTACCAACCCGCATCCTTTTTTCTCCTCTTTTGAATTCAGCTAGCTTGGAAGCTCTTATTTGCATCTACCTATGAGAAATATTCCTGAGAAGAGATACCCAACCCAACAGCAAAAGGAAACTCCTGAGGGACTACTAATAGGAAAGATAGCATACTAAGAACATTGGTGCATTTGCTAGGCCTTGTGATAATGGACAAGGAAAAAGGTGGGTTGTACTAGCCACTCAGAGATGACGAAGATATGATAGGGGCAAAGGTAGGGGAAGCATCAATTGATAAGCTGGGCCTTAGGGATGAAAATTGTTGGCTCATAAGCTCGGGACTGGTGTCGTATTGCATTCTGAGTAAGGAATGAAAAGAAGAGGATGAAAATATAAAACTAGGAGGGAAAGGATTGGACTGTCCAGGATATCCAGTGACAAACAAAGTTGGTGCAGATGAAAAAGCTGGGGCAGACGAAAAAGATGGAGCAGATGAAGAGGAGACTAGAGACATAGTAGAGAGAGAAGAGGGAGGAAATAATACCCGAGGCTCTTGAAGAGCTACAGAAAATACAACTGCTTCTTCTTGCTACGAATCCTCCTCTTTTGTGAACTCTCTTGTTCACAGCCGCTTCTACTCTGAAGAATCTTCAAGGTTCCCAATAACCTTCTTCTTAAGAGTGGTACTCCTTGGCCTCTTCCTAGTCCACTTAGAGGATCTGTAAGGCTCCGATGTTTGTTTGTTTGGCGAATCCTCCTGCTATTTGGGTTGTCCACTGACATCTTCCTCATGCGTTGGATATTTTCTTGCAATAGGGGAATTATGGGTTACCTCTTCTTTGGGCTCTATGGCAGCTCTTCCCTTCTCATAGTATTGCACTAAAAGTGAAGGATTCAAGGAGTTCTTTCTGTCTAGATTTTCATGAACCCAAAGGTCATCAAATTTGGCATCCAAGTCCACCTCTTGATAAAGCCTATTTTTCGTCTTTATCCCCAACTGGTATATCTAGAAGCCTCGAATTATTTCAGGCTTCCATACGAGATTATTCAACTGGATGCACAGGTATGGGCTTATCTTTTGATTTGGGTTGGGCCTCCCAACAACATGGTAAAAATTCAACCATGGAAGTCACTCCTCTTTGGTAGCCAAATATTCAAGGTGTACATAAAATTTTAAATTCCCCTCTTCGACATTTCTCCGAGGGTCCCAGAAGGGCCGGAGCTAGTGCATAATTTTTATGCATATCTCCGATAGATTGTTTTTTGGGTTGTATTTCTAGATGTCATTGATAACCATCAGCCAAACGTGACCAAAATTTGAGTACAAAATCTTTGAGGTGTTAACCTTCGAAGTCCTTTTCTTGACCAGCGACATGGAACCAAACATGATCGGTTGCACCAAATAGGAAGTTAAATACCTTCCTCCCTAGTAGTCATTCTCACTATTACATAGCTACCATAATGCCTCCAGGGCTAACACTCTATTAGAAAAAAAATGTGGGAGGCCGAAGGGTTCCCGGGTAAAACCTCGCATGCGGAGCATAGTGAAGTCTATGTCAAAGAACCAATCGCAAGACAACAAGAGCCCCTTTAACCATGATTTTTGTCTTGGCGTCAATTGCACGAACATGCTAATCCTAGATCTATCCAAATCCTATAAATTCAAAGCTGTGAAAGAATCCGTACACACATAATAATCAAAAAAATTCAACAAGATGGGAGTCCATGTCGAAACTAGCTTCCTTGTGCCATTCTCATCAAGAACGGCCAGGGACATAAATTGCTGGAAATAGTCAAGATTCTAATGTAAGATCAAGCATACCAGGAAAGAAGAATACCTAAATCTAGAACCGAACTGGAAGTCCTATAGCTTCTATATCATCCCATAAACTATAACCTTCATGAAATCCATCACTGGAGGCACATTGTTCTTCCTTAGCATAAAGCTAAGACTCATTTGGAATTCAAAAACTCCCTTGTCTATATCTAGCCCACAAACTAGGGCCAACATAGAACAAACGGAAGAAGACCTCGATTTTAAAGCACCTAGAGGAATTGGGAATTTGGGAGGTGTTGAGACATTTGTCGGGTGAGCGTCTCGGTGTGGTAAGACTATTGTGCCATCCAAAAATTTCCCCAGCAGTCCTGCATCTTTTACATGTCAAAATCTTCAACATTTTGGGTCAAGGGGAATAGGATGCATAGCATATCCTAAAGGGCTTGGGGGTTGATGACTACCCTTAAGTTAGGGCCACTTATTACTCCAGTCTAAGGGTCGAAGTTCACTGTGTAGGCCACCACAATTTCTGGGCAATAATGCACCAAAGGAACCATGTACTAGGGAATCCCATAGTCCCATTAACATTTATAGACACAGTCTGATAATTTATTCATCTTCTCACATGGAGCTTCCCTAAGGCTCTTGGGATTCTAAGATAACTGAGGATCCAAAACATTATCCCAATCCTTCAATACTAGAGCTAGGTTTCTAGGATAAACTATGCCAAGTGTCTTCTGGTGTGCTTGACTGGTAAAGGGCCTAGATGGATTTGTTGGGATGCTTGGAGTAGCATAAGACTCTTGGCTATAGATATCTACATAGGGTGTCGTCAATCTTCACTCATTAATGCTCTCAAGGACCACCACCTATGTTGAACTTCCTACAATTTCAGCCATTTATTTGTATTCACAATATGGTTCACAAAATTTGCAAATGACTTAGCTTATGAAAGAATCTTTCTCTCTTTGCGAATGTCTTAGCCATTTTTTTATTTCTATAAATCCTTACAATAAATGATTTTTGCATGTCTAATCTGATTTTTTTTTTTGTGAAAAATGTCTTGGCAAGTGTACGTGCCAGCCTTTCACATTTAGCTGGTACATGCATCACTAGCTTTTCATGCGTGCGAAGAGATTGCCAACTTGCCAAATTACTCTCCATCTTTAAGCGACACAACTTCGCATGAGGTGGCACCTAATTTTTATTTGACAATGGACCAAGATAGCCTTTCCATATCTTTTGCAAGCTCCTCTGCA
Source organism: Sequoiadendron giganteum (assembly GCA_007115665.2). Taxonomy (NCBI): domain Eukaryota; kingdom Viridiplantae; phylum Streptophyta; class Pinopsida; order Cupressales; family Cupressaceae; genus Sequoiadendron; species Sequoiadendron giganteum. The sequence continues at coordinate 743,921,606 of CM021102.1, read as the reverse complement.
TTTATTTATTTCTTCATTGTACTCGGGCACATCACCCAACGACTTTACCAAAATATTTTCCTTGATTCTTTCGGGATAACAGCTTCTTATGCAGACACCTGGCCTATCTTATCTTGATTCGTAAACTTGAAAGAAGCAAGTTGCAACTGTACCTCATCATTCCCATCACTTCACATGTCACGACACTAAATAACAAGGCTTGTTAGCACCATTTTCTTTTGACGCAATCATAGCTTGCATCATTGCGTATACCCTGACCAATCTATAAATAGGACCCTTAGAAACCTTTCTTATCACAATTACCTTCAACATTTCTATTATTAGGCCCTATTTAATATTAGCATTTTAATTCTTCAAGTTAGAGTAGCAAGAAATAATGGAGATGTTGATTAGATTAGTCTGCAGAAAGACCTAGGCCACATTTTTAGGGAAGATTAGGCGCAGGCACCTTAAGCGCATGACAGGTATAAACAACCTGTTATATGTGAAAGTGATCAAATGGCTCCTCGAAAAAGACTACATGGAATATGATGACCAATATAGGGTAGACACTATCATCTTCTCCCACTTCGTCACTTCGCTCTTGGACATCAGCGTCTCTAAATGCAAAATTTTGAAGCTGACCAAGTGGGTGTTTCCTCTGCATTACCTTGGATATCTAGAGCAAGTAGTGTGGTCTGCCATATTTGATTGTGCAGTCCCTTATGTTCACAAATTGCATTAGTTATTTCTGCATGGGGGACCTATGCCAACTAGGCCCTTCCTATTTGGCTTTGAGCTCAAAATGCATGAATAACATCGTTCCAAGGTTCATTTCGGCAGCTACTTCTTCATGCGGATTCATCACATTGAACCCTTCTGAAACATGTAGTGGTACAAGGAATTCAAGCAGATGGTGTTTCCTTACCCTATGCCATCGGATGCTACTGTTGTTGGACCCTCTTCTTCTTGATAACTGAGAAGAAAATAACCACAATGTTACTCCTTTTTCCCTTTTTGCTAGCCTTCCACCCTTTAGCAGATGTATATATATTTTTTGATACAAGGCCATTGGCCTCTATCGTATGTAATGTAAATGTTTTGGCAATAATATAATACTCATATTTTTTATATCTTGGCTCATTTACATTGTATCTTAAATTTTTGCAATACTGTTGTTCTTTTTCAAAAAAGTATTGAGAAAAACCCAAAACTTAAAGTAGAAAAATAATTACATATTTACAATTCATAAACCCACAAAATGGGCAGAACTAATTAAATTTCCTAAGATGTATCCCATTAACTGGAATACTCAAAGCATTACCTTCAATGTATTCTAACTCAAAAGAGTTAAACTATTTGCATTGAAATTTTTTGAAAGGCCCCTCCCAAAGACTATCAAACTTTCCATGTTGGCCAGGCTTTGCCCCACGCTCATTGAACTTGAGAACCGAATCTCTGCATTTTAGCTCTTGGTCAGACATCCTTGTGTCAAACCACCTTTTTACCACATAATGGCGGTTGTTAATGGCCTATAGAGCATGTTCTCTTTTCTCTTGTAACTAACTCAAAAATCTATACCTCCATTGCTTCGTTCTATTCAATTTGCAGATATTTGAGTAGCTAGAGAGCTAGGATTTCCATGGAAATAGGCAGCAATGCCTCTTTCCCATACACCATCTCGTAAGGAGATGTCTTTAATATTTTCTTGGGCATGATATGGTCTTCCCATAGTGTTTTTCAGAGGTTATTATGCCATTCTCTCTAGTGTTTCGATCCTATCCTCTTGATTAACCTGATGAGGTTTTTGCTTGTGGATTCCACGAGGCCATTTCCTTGAGGGTAATAATTAGAGGAGGTTTTCAAGAAAACCCCATATTTCAATGCAAATCGTCTCATCTTGGAGCCGAGAAAATCCTTAGCATTATCCAAAATAATTTTTTTAGGTGGGTCAAATATGGCAACCAACTCAAGAAAATTAACAATTTATATTTTTGTTGCATTTTTTAGTGGCACATCCTCTACCCACCTAGTGAAGTAGTCATTTGTTGTCAATATCCGTCTGTGTCCAGCTAATGAAAAAGGGTTAATCATACCAATGAAGTCTAGACCCCATTGATTAAAATGTTCCTCTACTACTATGGGTCTTAGCGGCATAGCAACATTCTTCCTTTTTCTGACATAAAATTGGCATTCATTGCAAGACTTTATCAATGAAAATGCATCATTGAATAGTGTTGGCCAAAATTAACCAGCACACATAATTTTAATTGTCATAGTTCTTACATAAAATGGTCCTCTAGCTCGGTCATTGTGGTATTGATCTAATATTCAACTGGTCTATTCTTCATTCACACACCTTAGTAGGACACCATTAAAATTTATTTTGAAAAGTATTCCTTTTAAGAGAACATAACTTCTATTTTGCAAATGATAGAACCATCTCTTAAGAGAAGGGAAATTGTTTGGATACCTTCCTATTTGCATAAAGTTTATCCTATCCTCCATCCAATCTTTCTCGGATCTTTCTTCATTTGGTAGCACAGGTTCAAATCTCCAAGCTCTATCACTAGTTCATTGTTTTTGGCGATGTACTCGCATAGTCCTTTTCCCTCGACAATCTTGACAGGCCTGATCTCAATATCATATTCCATAATCTTGGTAATCTAGTTAGCTCTTTTCTTGGTGATCTCTCCTTCCATAATATATTCACGCACACTAGTATGCAAAACATGAACAATCACATTATTGTATGATATCATATGTCAGAAATTCTTAAGCCCTTTCACAATGGCAAAGGCCTGCTTTTCTACAAAATTATATCTTACCTCATACTCCTTTAAGGTGCACGAGTAGAAAGCAATGGGGGATTCCCTTTTATCCTCACTATCCTTCTGCATAAGCATGTTGGCAATATTGTCCCCACCACCAAAACATACATGAAAAATTATTTTGACATGTTTGGGTTGATCAATACAGGGGCCGAACAAATAACTTCCTTTATGAGCTCAAAATATTTTTTGGCTTCCATCATCCACTTGAAAGTCTGATCCCTTTTTAGCATCAGGGTAATCAACTGAATGATTCCTACAAAGTCTGCAATGAATCGGCTAATGAAATTGACCTTACCCAAAAGGATTGCACTACTTTCTTGTTTACGAGTAGAGGAAGATCACAAATCGCATCAACTCTTTTTGGATCGATGGTGTTGCCCTCCTTTGAGATAGCATATCCCGATGGCTTCCCTTGGGGAACACCAAACACACATTTCTTTAGGTTTAGAGAAATCCTAAATTCCTGACACTTCTGGAAGACAAGCTATAAATGACCAAAGTGATCATTGGCAGATTTGGAAAATATTGTCAATTCATCCAGATAGATAAGTATAATCTTGTGTATTAAATATTTAAAGGAAATATCCATAGCTCTTTGAAAGGTGACTCTGAAATTTGAGAGTTCGAAGGGTATCTTAGCATATGTATATGTTCCCCACTTTGTGGTGAACATTGTTTTGTGTTGTCTTCTTCCTTCACACGAATCTAATTGTAGCTCGAAAATCCATCGAGCATAGAAAACATTTCAGAACTAGCTACAGTTTGTAGAATTACCTCCATAGAAGGCAGGGGTAATGATCCTTGAAGGACGTCCTATTTAAGTCTCAAAAGTCTACATAGAGTCATATGTCACCATTCTTCTTCTGCACTAGAACCAGGTTAGACACCCAAGTGCCATGCTTGATTGGGAATACTATTCGCGATGCAATCAGTTTGTTCAACTCTTGTGACATGAATGATTCAATTTTTGGGTTCACAAGCCTCTACCTCTCACAAGCCAACTTCACTCCTTCCAAAATCTCAATCTTAGGCTGGATAATCCTAGGTTCATATCCCTTAAGATCATCATATGACCAGGCCACTATGCTTGTATATTCCTCACAGAAGTGCTCTAGTCTTTCTTTATTCTTCTGAGATACTTCCTTATTGACCTTGAGCTTTTTGTCTCCTCCAATTTAAAAATCAGTATAATCACCTTTGTTAGCTACCAGCTTCCTTTTATCCCTCCTTGCATCATCGTAGTCAAAAGGACTCTCTAGAGTGATTAGGTCTTTGGGAAGCTTGTTGGATTTCAACTGGATCACTTGATCTCTATAGGCTTCGACGATCTTTGGTTGCATTTGGTCAGAAAATTCCCTAGATGACTGGAGAAATGATGCAATATGAGTGTCACTATCGAACACTTTCTATTCTTGATCATTATTCAGAATAGTAGGTCGTACAATCACTCTCACTGCATGTTTTTTTTAACAGCTAGGAGGCTAGCTCAAATTGAGCCCCAACAATGGCCATCCGGTCAGCTTCGGAGTTCTTCTCCCTCAATATAGCCTGAACAATAAAAGCCTCAAAGATTTCAATAAGATCCCAGAACCTATGTTGGTATGATCACATCCGGACATTCATTGTAGCAGAAATCCCTCGGATTTGGTTGACCATCAATTTCAAATCTTTGAACACTCTTAATTACTTCATGCCCATATGCTCTGCAAGGCTCAAACCATGAACAAGACCTTCATATCTGCTTCATTTTTTATCATGCAAACTGGAAGAGATAAGACCTCAAGTTATTTTCCTCAGACATAGATGTCAAACATATTCTTTCCCTTCTCCTATTCTACATCTTGCTCCATCAAAGTGAAAAGTCCATAACTCTGAGGATGTTTCGCCTCCGGATTCCTTAGTAACTCTAGAAATAATATGTCCTTCCCTCATGTATGACATAGGTTCTGAGTCCAGTTGCATGATAATTTAGAAAATGGTTGGTGTCGATAAACTCATTCAACAAAGCTTCTTCATTTTTTGTCTAGGAGCTAGTTGCCTCTTCTTCTTCCAGAAATTCAACATTGAACCTTTCTTCCTGGGTAATCAAAGTATGTGCGACTTCAAATTTGAACAGGGCCTCATTAGTAACATGATCAGAATAAAAAAAATTTAACAATAGTTTCATTTTAGCTCCATGTTTGGTTCTCAAAATTAGGTGTGACCAATCTAATGCTAGATATCCTCCAACATTTTCCATGAACTCTTGGGACAAACATATCCTGAACAAATGAGGGACATCAATGAGTATGGTATCTTGATTCACAGTGATACTGGGGAATGTAAATAATTTCATAAGTAATCCCTTGATTACCCCGATGATATGAACCCTATTTCCATCTAGCTACATGACTCCCTTGTTCAAAGGCTCATATTTTAATCCTAAAGCATCAAATACTTGCTTAGGCATGACAGTGGTGCTAGCAACAGAGTCAATCATACAATTATGCAATAGCTTGTTGCCAATGATAAGCATTAGAAAGAAAGGCCTAGGTTTAGGCTTACTCTCTTTTCTAGCTCTGATCTTTTCTGGTTGATTTGTTAACACTTTCTCGAGGGCAGACTTGGATATATTTTCTCCACTAGGCTGCCCTAACATCTTCTCATCTTCCTCTCCCAATAATGCTTAGCACATTTTGCTTTGAAATAGCCATGATATCCCATAAAGAAACACTGGTAGATGTCTTCTTCAGGTTTCCCACCACATTAAACTATGTTCATGACTGATGAGTCATGATCATTTTCTCCTTAGGTCTCGTAGCTAGTGTATCCGGTTGTTTGGCAATAGCCAGGGTGATTGTAGGATTATTTGCCTTCGGAGGAGGTGGATTCAGAGAGTTGGGAGTAGCCACCTTAGACTGCTGTGGGACTAATGATGGGCCTGTCGACGGACTGGGCATTGAATGAGAGGGAGAATTGGTTGGCACAGATGTGAATTATTTGGTGAGTCTATGCTTTGAATGTGTGTTGTATTCATATTGCACTTGGGGAGCTTGAGTCACAGGAATGTCGTTCAGAAATGTTGATTCTTTTCCTTCCATTCATGAAAAGAGAACTTGGTCTAGAACTATTTCTGACTCTTGCTCTATGGACATTCCTTCCATTTGAACAACGCAGACCACATTATTCATCTGTTGAGAGGCATAAGTTTGGTTTTTGGGATCAGGCGCGCTGCTTTGGCTACGTTGCTCCTCTATCTTCTATTGCAGTTTTCCTTACAGATAATATTAGGGCATGTGTGCATCATTGCAAGGAAAACACCATGAATTAGTGTCTTCAGCTAGGTTATTATGTCCCGCAACAATCTCTTTGTTTGAACTAGGATGGACGGCCTACATCAGTAGGGTCACTGGAACAACTTGGTTATTCCATTAAGTCTGAGCATTGTCCCATGATCTATCTTGCCACTGATTTGAATAGTAAGGATTTTTTCCACCTTGATTGTTAAGCCAACTTTTGATAGCTATATTGCTATCGCTTCAAAGTTGTCAATTCATTTGTCATATTTTTCATCTACTCTCTCATCTCATTCATCTCAGCTGTCAGGGGGCTAGGCATAGGAGCTACAATTGGAGCCATTCCTAGGTACATGTACATAGACTGGGGAGGAGTTGCAGGAGCACTATTCAAATCTACTTCATCCTTCGTGGCATTGAATTTTGGGAAGAATGGTAGGATAGGTCTTGGCGCCAGCTTTCCAGTAGCAATCAGGTTGTTCTCCATAGTGACAACTAGACCATAAGCATCATGGAAATATTGGCATTAATCAACTTCAAGTAGAACATGAATTCCAAATCAAGAGGTGGTCGACTACCAATGGGGACTCTCTGCCAAGTTGAATGAAATCGAGCATTGAAATCACCTAGAGCCTCATGAGTAGATCGCTTTATGTTGGCCAGTTGATGATATAGAGATGAATTATCACCATCATTTGAAAAATACTAATAGAAAAAGGTTCCGAGATGGTCCCAAGTAGCAATTGTGTTAGCTAGAAGAGTTCTATACTAGTTCAAAGCCTTTTCTCGGAACAAGGTAGTGAGTAATCTTAGAGCCACATTTTCGTTAGAAAATCCATACACCATACATATGTCTACTACATCTTGCAAGTGCTCTGTCAAAGTCCTTGATTCATCTCCAGAAAATTTAGGAATAGCTTTTACAGTAGAGGACAGAATGGGAGCCCATGCTGGGGGAGGTATCGACACTGCCAAAGGACTACCAACATCTCGGGCTACATAATTTCTAGCGGCCATAGGTGGAGGGGAAAGTCTACCTTACTAATTGGCTCGGTGAACATAAACTAATGGTGGTATGAGTAGGTCAGGGAATCTTGCAGTTTGTGACCTAATTATAGGCCCATGGCTCATACACACTTATATAGTCAAGCGAATGTGCTAGTTGGTGGCCCACCGAGCATGCCATAAAAAGAACTATTGATAGAATATTTTGTAGGTAGCAGTAGTCTCATGGGAAACTTAGCTATTGGGGGACATAGTGCGCTAGCTAAGTGACCTCTGGGGTTTTTTCAAAGCCGACTCTTCATTTTAGTGGGGGAGGTAAATAGTTAGGAAGATAACTAAAAATGTTAAATCTAGACTAAAGGCGATGTGCCAAGTCATGAACGTAATTACCTAAGCACAATGTTGGATGCAAATGCTCAAACCACTAAATGTTGTTTATTAAGTAAATTTTCTCAAAAGCACTTTAAAACATAAGAACACCTTCTAACTGCATAGCATAATCTACTATAAAATCAACCAACATAGAGGAGTTGAAAACATGATCTATATTCATTAAGCTATAGAAGATTACAAAATTTGAAGAAGAAAACTTCATATATCATAGGAAAATAAACACATAGTCTAATTATCTTATCAAATACATGAATAATAGGAAAGGTCGAATATATTGGCACAGTCTGTAGATTTCAAGCTCAAAAAAATATTACAAAGGATATTCCAAGTGGTCAAGAGTTTTTTTTGTTTAATAACAACAACCTAATAAAAGAGAAGCATGGTCATTTATATAGGCCGTCCCATCGCCTGAAAACCACGGATAAAGATGCCTTGATCAAACATGGTCTCCCCAGATCTTCTCGAACTGCCACTAAATTGAAAGATCACTCAGTATTGTGCCAACAAAGCCATCGTATAGAATAGAAGGCCATGCAATAGTAGAAATGAACATGTGGCACCGAAGAAGAAAATGTGGTGGCAAGAGAGAAAAATTAGCATAGGTAGCAACTCCTAGAAAATCGGCGCACATAACTATGCCACACGTCAATAAAATGGAGCATGGAAAAAGAATGAGGGGCATCCCACTAAAAATCTCCAAGAGGAAGTCATGTGGGAAACACCAAATGAAGATAACTGCAAAGTGGGTCAAACTCAAAATATGGCCAAAGAAAGCCACACATCATCCACATGGAACTTGACAAAAGCAAAACGATACGGAACAACAAGAATCTACGTTTGGCAGCCACATGGCAAGCGCCAAAAAGTTAAGAGTGATAAGGGGTAAGGAAAATTTGTGAAGCAAAGATAACCGTGAAAGCTTGTGGTTTGTGAAATAATGTTCATAGTCCCAAAGAATTTTAACCATTTCCACTCTTAAACCACTCAATTTCACCAAAACTCATCAAATTGCAAACAAGGGCATCACACCAAACAACTCAACTCACCTTCTCTGCTCCATAAACCATGCATATATGTTCCCTACCCCTGATTATTCCATTCCATTGAGTTATAGTAGAATACAATGGGTGGAATGGCTAAAAAGTCATTTTTACACACTCAACTACTTGCATTTGACCACTTTTTCCCAAAGCAAGAATTCGCCACCATAGAAAAGGCCTCCAAAATAGAAAAAATCGGGAGAGGTTATTTTAGAGTGGCCCACCATGATCCCATATTCTTAGACAAGAATTTTTTAGGCATCATAGTGTCTGAATACGAGCATGCTAAAGTTTGGAGCCATTTTGCACTTTGGACTCTTAAGGGATTGTACCAGTTGAATGTAGCTCGAAGCGATTATGTGTGTTTCGGTGTGAAAGAGGACCATTCCTAGAGTAAAAATATCCTCTTAGATGTGTTAGAACAATCCATTTGGTCACATGAGTTGCAAACTAAAATTTTCACCACTTTGTAACTTTACACTACTTGAATTTGACAACATTTTCCCCAAGCGAGAATTCGCCACCACGGGAAAATGCCTTCGAGATAGTGAAAACCAAGAGAGGTTATTGTAGAGAGGCCCAAAGTGATCCCATCGGCTTAGATTATAAGTTTCTAAGTGTCATGGTGTTCGAATATGAGTGTCTTGAAGTTTGCAGTCATTTTGCACTTTGGACTCTTAAGGGATTCTATCGGCTGAATGTAGCTTGGAGCGATTACGCATGTTTAGGTGTGAAAGAGGACCATTCCTAGAATAAATTTATACACTTGGATGTGTCATAATATTATTTTTTGTCACACGAGTTTTAGAATGAAAGTTACACCACTTTGCAACTTTCAACTACTTGAATTTGACAACTTTTTTCCCAAGCGAGAATTTGCTACCATGGGAGAAGGCCTCCAAGATAGTGAAAAATGAGAGAGGTTATTGTAGAGGGGCCCAATAATATACCATAAGCTTATAATAGAATTTTTTAAGCATCATAGTATCTGAATATGAGCATGTTGAAGTTTGTAGCCATTTTGCACTTTGGACTCTTAAGGGATTTTGTTGGTTGAATGTAGCTCAGAGTGTTTCCACATGTTTTGATGCAAAAGAGGACCATTCATAGCATAAAATTACCCACCCAAACATGTTGGAATAGTTTTTTTAGTCACACAAGTTGTAAAACAAAAGTTGCACCACTTTGCAACTTTCAACTACTTGCATTTGACAACTTTTTCTCCAAGCAATAATTCACCACCACGGTAAAAGGCCTCTGAGATAGAAAAAACCAAGAGAGGTTATGATAAGCTTCTAAGCATCACAGTGTCTGAATATGAGCATGTTGAATTTTGCAGTCATTTTGCACTTTGGACTCTTAAGGGATTTTGTCGATTGAATGCAGCTCAGAGCAATTCCACATGTTTGGTGTGAAAGAGGACCATTCCTAAACATGACTAAAAAACTTCCAACTAATTTCTCCACAAACTACAATAAGATGACTCTTGAACTTCCACCATTTGACAATAAGTTGCAATTTTGACAACTTTTACATAATTTTTCAATTTTTGCTATATTTTGCAACTTAGACCTTCCTATAGCCTAAAGACCTATTAAATTACTCCTTACATCATTAAATAGTCTAAATGACCTTATTTTTGAACAAAAAGACTCAAATTCCCCTAAACAACCAAAAGAGCTCAATTGTCATCATTTGCATAAAATGCTCTTAGTGCCCCTACACCAGTTAGTGCTTAGGGTGTCTTAATATTTTTGGTCATGAATAAGGTCCTTTGTGATGAAATAAAACGGAGGTACACAACTATCAAAACACAAATTCACTTGAAGAAATCAAACTTTCAACCTTCAAAGCCTAACAAGGGTGACTCTTCTCAACTTCATTGTCCAGTCCTGTAGGTGTGCAACCTAGGTTTTCCTCTCACAACTTTCAAGAGACCATTCAAATCCAAACAAAAACTACCATTTTAGGAACCCATTAGGGAACTTTTGGTGCAGGCATACCTTTCCTCTAACTGAAATTTTTGTAATTTTTGAAACAAATTTTGAAATAAAACTCACTATTCTACATTTTTTTATGCTTTTCTCTCTTGTTTCTAATTTTGTACGACCTGCACAACAACACAAGGCCTTGATTTTCATTGTCTTAGATAGGATTTTTTTTGGTAGACACTCAAACTGAATTTGAAGGGTTTGCATGGAGTTTTAAATTTCTTTAGAGATCAAATACAAAAAATTGTGAGAAACCCTCAACAAGGGTTTGAGAGTCTTTTAAGAATCTAACCTACCATTCCATAGATGTAGGTGTAATAGATTAGTGGAATAGGATATTAGGAGGTGTGTTTAGATTTTTTTTATTGTGTGTGTGTGTTTTCTATTGCAGGAAGTGAAAAATACAGAGCCATGATTGCTGCCCTCATAGAAACTATATGTTTTCAAGCAAAAGTGGTGCCTACAAGTGATGAAATTAAGAAAAGACATTGGGAAAGGTTGAAGAATAGTGTAGTTAGCTTGTGTACAACATTTTCAAGTTTTTTGAACTATAGGTTAAGTGAAATAAGGTTCGGAAGGTATATTTCCATCAAACCCTTGTCATACTTGGTTTTAAAATGGCCTAAAGTGAGAGTTTGTGATTTGTGACTTTTGAAAGGGCTTAAAAGTTAGAAATACTTTGGATTAATAAGTTTTATGACATAATTCAATTCTTCCCAAGGGTTTTGGGTGTTAAGAGTTAGATTCATTAGTAGTTTCTTTGTAAATTTGGGCTAATTGGTGTATTTTACTAGTGGACAGCCTATTGGTTTCCATATATTTTCCAAAACAATAGTTTTTTATATTGAAGTATCTTTAATAAGGCTGAAATGGGTTTCTAAAAATGTATTTATTTTGTGGAGATTCAATGTGGATTGTGAGATACACCCAATTTAGTGTTTTGGGCACTTACAAGCAAGTTTTGGTCTTTGAGTGCAAGAATATGTGAATCTTGTACAACAAAGTTACGAGGCAATTTATTTGGTTTATTTCTATCAAAATATGATATTGAAATTTTTTCATGGTCTGATGAAATATTAGAGTCAAGATTTGGTGTTTTGGTGTCCTTTAGCCATGAAGAATCAAGTGAAAATGAAGGGAATTTTGTTGAAAGTTAAGAGACATTTTCAAAGATTTGTGTTTTAGGTTAGGGGTAACCATGAGGTCTATAAATTATCTGCATCAATTTTAAACATATCATAGAATCACATGTACTTACTTGGGAACCATATCATCAAATTGACCTCGAACGCTCAAAAAGGGGCTCTAATTAGCCCACTTTAACAAGTGAATTCTCCTTCAATTTATCTTCCCACTCAAAATACCATTGTACTATCCTTAAACTACATCAAAAACCAAAAATTATTCAACCACTGAGTCAAAACTCACTTGCTAAGACCCCTCTTTCATGAAACCCTCAGTTTTCACCAAATAAGCAGGGGTATATTGAAAATCCCATCCGCATACCTCATTCAACCTCAAAATATTTTCGAACACTCTTATTTCACCTTTCAAAAACTTAATTCACCTTCAAATTATGCTGCCCCCAAATTTATCACACATTTCCTTCTTAAAACCTCTCAATTTCACCCATTTTCACTCTTTGTTCAACTAGGGCTTCAAGCCCAAACATCCAAACTACCTACCATTCCTTTCCAGAACTTATATCACATCTAAATCCACCTAATAAAACTGAAACAACTAGGTTCTAACCTTCTTCCAAACTATTTCTTTAATCTTCTACTTCAAGCTATGCCTCCTAGGCCTAAATTCATGCTTTTTCCACAGGGGCATTGTGGAAATCTCCACCAAATGTCTTTTCCACCAATTTTATACTATTTTAAATTTATGGAATGGAATAATTAGGTGTAGGGGGCATGTGTGCATTATTTAAAGAGCAAGGGTGGCCATTTGTGAGTTTGGGCATGATCCCTAGCTGTCAAGAATGTGTGTTTTGAGTGAAATTTTGAGGTTGAGAGTAGGTAGTGATGGAAAACACTTGGGACAGCACTTTCTAATAGTTAATTAAGAAAGGGCATACATATTTGAAGGTTTTGGATGAATTTAAATATTTAGGAGAGGTGTGAAGGTGAGGTTTTCATTAAATCCCCCTTGAAACTTGTCAAAAGTGAGGGTTTTGAGTTTTGGAGTGTTGGTGAGTGTTTCATTGGAAGACGAGTGTTGATTTAGTGCTTACGTACCCTGGTCATGAATTTCCAATGGTGTTTAGTGTTTGGAAGGAATATTAAAGGGTATTTGGTTTGTTGAGAGTTTTCCACCTTGGTCTGCATCACTTTTGCATGTTTATCAACATAAAATTGATATTTTTTGAATTTCAATATGTAATGATAATGCAATATGAAATATGTAATGTGAGATAGTGAAATTTGTGTATTTAAACTTTAAATTTAAAATGTTAAACTTTACCATTGTTCTTCTCTTCAAAGTTGTTTAAACTATATAATTTAACCATAATATAACTAACCAATATATGACATAATTTAACCATTATTCATTATTTTTTATTGTGAACTATATAATATAACCATTATTTTTTATGCTATTGTAAATTTACATTTAACCATTGCTCAAGATTAAATTTTTTAATAGTTTAAACATGCACATGATGAAAAAATTATTTTGATTCTCAACTTCTATATATAAAAATCCAATAATCAAGTGTATGTCCTTATACAAAATTGGGATCAATGCCAACTCAAACATTTTTTTACAAAACGTGGCATATGTCATCTCGATATCTATTCAAAATATACATGCTGAAATGTCTATCTCATCCTAGACTACTGGTGGATCATCAAAATGGAGCCTCTTTAAAGAACTCTTTCACTCTGAAGTTAACTACACAAGAAAAATTCAAACCACAATTTTAAATTAGTTATATTATATAATTTAATTTAAAATTGAATAATTAACATCAAAATCAATATACATTGAATTATAATTGAACTCTAAAATTGAAATCTTGATTACCTCATAAATACATCTCTTCAAACCATCAAGATTCATACAATATATCCCTCTCAAAGAACCAATTATACCAACTTTTGCAATGTCAATCTATATATGTGAACAAAAACATAAAACCGATACAAGTTAGCATACAATTGTCGGTAATAGGAACATATTTACCAAACACAAAATAAAATAGACACATACCTCTTTAGGAATCTATTTTTCTTTATCTCCTTAGGCGTTTCAACACCTCCTACCTAAGGTGTTTCAACACCCAATCCTTCAAGTGTTCCAATACCCACTCCTTCAGGCATTGTGACACTTGCCAATGAGGATATGTAGTTCATAACCCAATGTACATAAAAATGACAAGTATATGAAACTACCAATCTATGTCAATGTATGCATAATTAATGTTGGAGGGAGATAATTGAGAGAGAGGGGGAGAAAGGGGTGTTGGAATCAAGGAACACTGAGAGGGGGGATGAATCAGTGTTCTACAATTTTTAAATTTATTGATCTGATCCTTCAGAAATTTGCAAAATTCAATCAAAAGAAATATGCATGAACATAAAGTAAACAACCACAACACCATAACACATGAATTTTTATGTGGAAACCCTATTAGTGGAAAAACCACAATGGATGGCCAATCCACAATATGATCTGAGTATACTCGAAAGAAAGTTTACAATATGGGAATGCACTTGCATTCAGACACACTTCCTAGAGCTCACTACTCAAAGAAGACTCATTGTATTACAAAGATAATCAGATTAAATCCATCTGAGAAAATGAGCTAAGATAATAGCATCTACCAATGTGTGATTATAATTTCGACTAGGCTCAATAATCAAATTTTTATCCTTCTGACTGATTTTGCACTTCTTCTTTGCTCTGCTCAAACTCGGATGATCAAAATATCCTTAATGCATAAGTGAAATTGTGCATAATCGCTCTTCTATACTTTTGATATTCACAAATCACACAAAAACACTTCACATCTATCTCTAAATGATACATTTTAACTCTTATATATATTTGTGACTAAGAATTTAACCGCTAACTTTTGACTCAAATAAAAGTAAAAATATATTCAAGTTGTTAGCTCAATCCATCTTTAATTCTTGATGTGCATCACCCAAGCTCAGCTCCAACATAGTAAGGATCTAAATGAACATTTTTTAACACTAAAGTACTTAAAAAAATACTTCCCAGACATTTGTGACATGTTATATCAATCGGGTCAGCCTTCACGCACTGATGAACAATAGATGAACTAAGCGGATCTTGAACCTTGTACACAGATCGATAAGAGTCACTAATATTCAATAGCAATAGAGATCATATACCAAACAACATTCTTTGAGATACACAACTCAAAATGATAACAAAAAATCTTCACAAGTATCGATGAACACAAAATTGTCGGATGCTCTGTTCTTCCTTGACTGTCTTTAATTTGTTTGCCGGTATGATCAAATGATGATGCAAGCATCTTATCACAAACTAGATTTTCCATCAATGACAACACCAAATGATATTAGTAGTTTCTCTTTCCAACAATCTCCCCCTTTGACATTGATGGCAACACTTAGTGAGAAAGGACTAAGTGTCAGATTAGTACCAACATGAATTATACTTCCATCTTCAAAATTCCAAAAAGACAAGTCTCCCCTAAGATTTTTATAGATTTTTCACTCTAATACTCTCCCCCTTTGACATAAATGGAAAAGGTAGGAATCCACATACCAAAAAAAGATCAAACAAAATTGTTATGAGTAGACTGTATATATAAAAGATGCTTCTTTAACTCACATAAACATGAAAAAATCTACACAATATTTCTTCAACATGACCAAATTTATCTCCCACATCCTTTTGAGACTCTCCAAAATGGTAATGTGACCATAGAATAAGTAGGATTATGTCTCTGTAGGCTCCAAGTTCGTTGGATCACTAACTACCATAACATCTTCACCTTCCTTTAGTGCATTTGACATTATCTCTATCTTCTGACTAATTAGGCCTCTAAGTTCACATGCTTTTTCTACAATTCAGTCATTTTCGTGTTTTAGGCTCCTTATCTTGTCAAGAAGAGATACTACCTGACCTTCTTATTTTCCAACACCACCAACTAAAGGATCGAAAGCTTCAAAAATATTAGTTAACTATTTTTCAAGATCCTTAACCTTCTTCTCATTGGCCTCAGTAAATTTTGACAAATACAAACATGATTTATAGATATTTCCACTTTAGGATAGAGCACTTTGAAATTTCTTCACACACGTAGCTAACAAAGTTTTATCTTTAGCTATCATTTCTTTCAACCTACTAAACCTTTTGGCATCAAATTCCTTCTGAACTTTGAGCATGCATGAATTCTCAAGTGACTCGAAAAGAGTACTTACAGAGTTAGTGAGATTCTTAATTTAACTGGAGGAGGAACCTAATGAATCTTTGACATGAGTATGCATTATTTTCTCTAGAACTCTAGATGCAAGGTTCAAAACTTCATTGTCCTCAATGTGACACCTCAAAAATTCTTCTCTAGCTTTCACCTCGAAAAATCATGCTACCTTCATTTTATGAATTAGAGACAAAGTGAATAGGTCAATAGGACCTTCAATCAATTGAGGATCAAATTATTCATGTTGTTTTACTAGAAATTTATTCATCACCTCTGCAATGTCTCTTGCTTCCACGCGAACTTCCTTTATATCAACTTTCTTTTCCTCAACCATTGTTTCCTCAACTACAAATTCTTGCTTCTCTTCAGGAATCTCAATTTTCTCATCCTTCTCAACTGATACAATTTTAAGATCTTCAATCTCCATAGGTATTTATGTATTTTCCATATCAAGAGGAATTTGATTATCCTTAGTTGTATATACTTTTTCTTCTTCTTCTTTTGGACCAAATGAGACATCTTTATCATGTGTTTCTTCAGTGACAACATCAATTTTGTCACTTAACAAAATATTTCTCAAGATTTGTTCAATTTCCTTTGCAACTTCATCTATCAGACCAATCATGAGCTTGGTCACCCTTGTCTTTCTCATGAATTCCTCTTTGGTTTTATTCAATATTACCTTCATTTCATTCATAGATATCACTAGACATAATTCTGCAAGAATTCTTTCTCTCATTTGTTCTTCTTTTGTTCCAGCATTTACTCTCCTCATTTCCAAAATCTCATACAAGATTTTAGGTAAGCTAGGAATTATTTCAATAAGAAATTTTATTGAAAATATTCAGATGCTTTATTGTTTCCTCCTCAAGATTTCTTTGACTATATTTATCAAAGGTTTCATACCATTTTTAAAGTGGCTTAAGATTGCCATCCTTGATCAAAGATTTTTCAACTTCTTCTACTAACACACCCAGTTTGTCAATTTTTGCCTTCTTCTTTGTTTTGACTTCTTCACAAGAGGATTTTTCTTTGGAAACTATTGTTGCCTTGGAACCTTGATGCTTGATTTCTCTAACTCCTTTATCTTATTCTATTTCTTCATCTTCAGAGATTGCCACATAAAATCTTTTTCTTTTATCCTTCTTTCTTTTTATTTCCTTACCAGATGTCTTCACTTGAGTTTGCACAAGAATTGTCTTTCTTGCAGGGGTGGATAGGGGTACAAAGCTCCTTGTTGACCTATTTCTAGCAAAGGGTGCTACAAAAATTGCAGATTCAATTTTTGTTTCCTCTTTTTCTACTTCAGCTTCTTCTCTTTTTATTCTAGCTTCTCTTACTTTGTTTGTAGATATGCCCATACTTTTGGCAAAGATTTTTACTTATTTTCTAACTCTTCTCACTAACACAAGTTTCTTGAGTTCATTGTTTACCTATATATTCTTTTCTCCAAAGGTGCTAAATATTTGTTTAGATGAATCTCAAGGTTTGCTGAATAGGTTTTTAGCTTACATTTCCATAAATTTTGTCTCAACCTCATATCCCATTGGCATGATCCACACTATTCTTGGATCGACTGCTTCCATTAGGCATTGATTAATATCAACCATAAAATAGATAGTGTGTTTATACTTCTCCACAATAGATGTGGGAATCCTCTCTCTAGCGTGCATCATACTCTGAAAACTTTTGAAATATCCCCAAATAGTGGCATTCTTTGTCTTAATGTGTCACGTATGGATTTTTATAGACTTATTAAATGTAGACATTAATTGTTATGTCGAATTTAGATTAAAATTAATAAGTATTTAAAGATGGTTAAATTGAAATTTGGAATGAAATGAAGTTGAAATTGAATTGAAATTGAAATGAAAATTATTGTATTTATGTTTATTTCAGGGTTTGTCATTACTAATGATAAATCAAGTGCAAGTGAATGCAGGAAGTAGGTGAACGAAGTTGAAGGCGAGAACAACGATCAGGTAGAGTTGTTTAGCCAGTTGACGCTTATGAATAGATGGGATTTCACACACTCACGTAGATTTATATTTTAATGTATTGTGTGTATATCATGCTTGCGAATTGAAAAATTTAGTTTTAGTGTGATTTCTCTAAAATTAAAAAAATGCATGTGATTGAATGATGATTTTGTTAAATTGATTAAATTTAACATAAATTAAATAGATGGAATGCTTGTTTTAAAATTTTGTTACTATTTGGAAATATTAAGTTGAAATTTCAAAATTTAAAATGAAATAGAATTTTCATTTTCGAAATTTGATTCAAATTAATTAAATAAAGTGTTTTAAATTTAAAATGCTATTTAAATTGAATATTGTGAAATTAATGGATTTTAATATTATGAGATAGAATTCATATAAATAAACTTAGTTAAATTGAGAAATTGAAAAATACATCTGTTCAAAATTAAAAATTGAAATTGCATTCAAAATATGAACTTTAGCTAAACTCAAGAAATGAAATATCTTAAAATATCATAACTGAAAGTTTAAATTCTGATCTGAAGATCAAAATGAGTAAACGGCGGATCTCAGTTCTGCAATGAATGCAAGAGAAAAAAAAAATATGAAGATGGAAATCCGAAATGGGACACACAATAGAATTTGGACAAAAACACAGAATTCCAAAATTGAAAGAAACTCGGAAAAATACTCCGCTTTGCTTAGATTTGGAGCAAATTAACCAAAAAAAAAGAAGAACTCTGTTATTGGAGGCAGAGTAGAGAGGGTTTTATTTTAGTTCATGAGCACACTGCTCATTCAAAACCCATGCAAGGCATAGGATTGAAGTTTAAAAAGAGTGCTAAGAGGTGAGGGAGAAACCCATGCCCACCTCACACTCCCCACGTAGCAAGGAGGTCTTCCACGCCTTCTGTTTACTTAGCCAGCTCCCCTCTCTCATCCCACGCAGGAATTAAGGAAACTCACGTAGCTTCTCTCTCCATGCAGTAGGAAGCTTCATTGTCCACCCTTCACTCCATGTGGAGGGAAGCCGATAGGTTGGAAGCAGGTGTGGCCAGGGAAGGCAAACGCAAGGAAGAAGGTGCGACCAACACCAAGTAGCCATGCACCAAGGAAAGGGGAAAGTGTGGCCTCGGAGAGGCAGGCACAACCCTCCCTAATCCCTTCTACACCTATGCGAAGGAAAGGAGGAGACATAGCAGCAAAAGACAACAAAAGAGCATAAAGTTTACTAGGTAGGTTTGTGAAAAATTCTCATAAATTTTATTGTTTTACTTAATTTTGTACTTAGTATAGAGAATTGAAAGGAGAGTTTTTGCTCTTTGAAAATCTTAAAGAAAAGAATCATTTTCAGTTTGATCTGGTAAATCATTAAAGAGTTTATATTTTATTTCAATTTGTAGAAACTTTTTAAATAGAATTGAACTGTAATTTAGAATTCTAGAACTTTGACAATTTAGAATTTGAGAGTTTAGTAAAAAATTTGATTCAATTCTTGAAATGTTGACATTGATCGAACTAGGGAATAAACTCAAAATAGAAAGCTAGTTTGGATTTTTTTTTTTTTAAACTAGGAAACATATTTAACTGAAACTTTATTTATTCATTTTGCTGAGAATTTGAAAAATTCTGATTTAAATCGTGTTTAAAACAGTAAACTGAAAATTAGAATAACGTATTAAATCTGGAAATGATCTTACAATTTAAAAAAAAATGAAACGATCATGAACAGAAATTAGTTAAAATATGCTAACAGAAAATAAAGATTGTTGACAAAAAATATAAAACAGAATCTTAATTTCAATTTTTAAAGACAAATTGTGAATAGAGAATTATTGAAACTTGCAAATCACGTTTTCTTGAAAACTATCAAAATTGAGAATTTTAAAATAGTTAAGTTTCTCTTGATAAATGATTTTTATTTAAATGCTAAAAATAGGATAAATTGGAAATAAAGCATTTTAAACGGAGTTTATGTTTTTATATGTATTATTCAACATACTGGAGCTACACCTTCATTTAAAATATTTTTAGATTATTAAATTACTATATTTAAAATATCAATATTAAGACTTTTTGTGAGTTTGAGCAATGAAAAGAAGCTCATTTATATATTGTTTCGTTTAAAATGATGTTTTTAGTTAATGTTTTGAAAGATTGTGAAAGATTGCATTTGATTGTTTGAACCATGCATGAATGGTAGATAATTTTGCATGTGATGTTTTGGGAAAGTTACCTTCCGAGACAAGTGCCAAATATGGGTAAATAGAGAGTGTAGTTTTGCTTTTCCAAAACTACTTTTTATTGTCATGGATGAAATTTTACTTGGCCAAGTAATTTTGGTACCATTGAAATAGATGGATTATTTGAACTCTCTACCATATCCTAGTACCGAACATGCTTCTTTCTTATCTGAATTAGAAAAATGAAAATGCTTGTGGTTTACTAGTAGTACTAGGCATGCACCAGATTCCATCTTGCTTGTCGACTCCTTTTTGCTAAGCAATTCATGCAGGGTCGGGTTTTTCTTGATTGACTAAGAAATTTCGGGGAAGCGTAAGCTTTGAGGTTGGGCGGAAAAGTGCTTGATTCTTGTTCTTGTCTTCTTTTGAAGATTTTCTTATGGATGGAAGATCGATAGACTGAATCTTCTTTTTAATGCTTTATTATTTATGATGTATGTAATGACGAGCTTATGGTGACTGAATGCCTAAGTCTCAAATTTCTAAACTAGATATGTATCATCCATTGTATTTATTATTTGAAATGTGTATTTTGACACTTGTAAGATTTAGATTGAATTATAATGAAGATATCTTTTCAACTTTTATATCGTTGTATGTAATCAACTTGTTCTTTTGATGAATGAATGAAGAGATGATGACTTTATTTGGAATATAATGTAATTTTTTTTAAGTATTGTTGATTTTTTCTTAAGGAGTTTTCTACTCTTTACATTTGGTATCAGAGCCCTAGGTTTGAACACTAGGGTCCTTTGTCCATTACGCTAAATGAACATTCCTTGATGCAAGAATTGTGAGACATAATGGGTACAAGAGGTAAAGTTGTTGCAAGCAATGAGACTGATAGGTTGGATCAGATTCTCAGCCTCTTGAATTAGTAGGGTTCTAGAATGGACAATTTGGAATAGGAAGTCTAAGGTGTGAGAGAAGGGAAAAACCCTTGAGTTGAAATTCCCCAAAATTAGGAACAACCTAACAATCATAACGCAAGGGTTGAAGTACCATATCCTCAAGCAAGGATTAAAGGGGAATTAGTGAAATATCTGAAAAGGGTAGCATCGCCCAAGTTCGATGGTAAGACAATAGGTGATGGAGCAGAAGCTTGGGTTATTGAGATGGAAAAATACTTCAAGCTCAAGAATATGTCCAATGAAACCAAGGTAGTTTGGGCTGCATACTAGCTTATTGGAGAAGCTGGTACTTGGTGGGATAACGAAAATACTGAGAAGAAGTTACTACCACATGGAACTATATGGGAAGCATTCTTGAACCTATTCGGGAAGAGGTGGCTTCCACAGTTTTTCTTTGACAAGAAGATGACAGAATTCCAAAATTTGGCACAAGGTGGTCTTACAGTTACCTAGTACTGGGAGAGGTTAACCAATCTCCTTAAGTACGTACCACAATACTAGATGGATGAATGATTTCACATCCATAAATTCATTCTAGGGTTGAGACCATAGATTGGAGCTGATGTGTACATTCACAATCCATTGACAATGGATGAGGTCTTTGAGAAGGCCATGAAATAGGACCAAAATCTGCAACAAGTAGCGAATTACAAGAAGAGTGTTAATGTAAAATCTGGTTTTGGAAACAGGAAATTTCAAAACAATAACAACAATAATCAGAGGGGTAACAACAACAATCGGGAGATCAAGAATCTTAAGAGGGGGAAAAACATCCAGGATAAAGGAGAAGGTAATATTGGCGGGAACAAGAAGGTGAACAATAATAACACCAACTTCTCCAATATCAGGAATAGGATAGGTGGTCAACAAGGGCCATAAGGTGGATGCTATACTTGCGAAGGAGATCACTATGCCTCCAATTGCACTCAGCGTACAGAAAATCAATGAGGTGGTAATGATCGGCGAGCACCACAACACTAGATACATGCAATGGTTGACAATCATCAAGCTGACTTTCAGTCTACACCTATCCAGATGTCAGGTAAGCTTTTCAGTCAATCTATTTCTATTTTGATGGATACTGGGGCTTCAGAATGTTTTATAGACCCTAAATTAGTTGATAGATTACCTATTAGACCTATTTTTATGTCACAATCATGGATGGTTCAATATGGGAATCAAGTAGAGAAGAGGGTAGATACATGTTTGTCATGCAATGATTTAGAATTACCTAACTTCCAAACCCAAGTTAACCTTTACGTAGCACCATTGGGTTCTTATGATGTGATCTTAGCATCAATTGGTTAACTGAGCATAAAGCCATAGTAAATAATGAGAACAAGGTTGTGAGTTGTTTGGATGATTTTGGACATCCAGTAGAGATTCTAGGATCTTGAGAGCCTCTAGAGTTGAGACACATCTCAGCTATGCAGCTTAAGAAGGCACATCGGAAAGGATGCTCCATGTATGTCATTTTGGTGAGTGATTTGGAGATTGCCAAGCAGATTCCACATGACTATCTAGTTCTTAGAGAGTTCTTGGATATCTTTCTAGAAGAACTTAGAGAATTATCACTGAAGAGAGAATCTGACTTCTCAATTGAACTATTACCTGGAGAGGAGCCACAATCCAAAGCTCCTTATAGAATGACAACTACTGAGTTGTTTGAATTGAAAGCTCAGTTGTAGGAGAAGCTGAAACATGGATTCATAAGGCCGAGTGTATCACGATGGGGTGCACCGGTAATCTTCGTTAAGAAGAAAGATGGAACCTTGCGACTGTGTATTGATTATAGGATGCTTAATAAGGTTACCATCAAGAAGAGGTATCCTCTACCTAGGATAGATGAGATTTTTTATCATATGAAAGGGGCCACTGTGTTTTCTAAGATTGATCTTAGATCAGGTTACCACCAGTTTATGATTAAGGATGAGGATATTTCGAACAGAGCTATTAGAACTCGGTATGGACACTACGAGTTCACCGTCGTACCTTTTGGCCTAAAGAATGCTCTAGCGGCATTCATGAACCTTATGAACAGTATCTTCAGAGACTATTTGGATGATTTCATGCTCATATTTATTGATGAAATTCTAATTTACTCTAAAACATAAGAGGAACATGAGAAGCACTTGAGAATTTTTTTGCAACGACTGAGAGATCGAAAGATTTTTGGAAAGTTTTCAAAGTGTAATTTCTTTTAAAAGAAGGTTCACTATTTGGGGCATGTGATATCTACAGAGGGAATCTCAATTGATCCTATGAAGATAGAGGCAATTGTAGACTGGCCAACACTAGGAAGTGTTACAGAAGTTCGTAGTTTCATGGGACTTGCAGGTTACTATAGGAAGTATGTTTAAAGGTTCTCTAGAAATGCAACACCTATTACTTCTCTTCTGAAGAAGGGAAAGAGATATGAGTGGATAGAGAAGTGAGAGGAAGCATTTCAAATTCTTAAGAAGAAGCTGACATCAACACCAGTGTTGACTATACCAAATCCTCATGGTCACTTCGTTGTGATTACAAACGCATCAGGTGAAGGTGTAGGAGCAGTGCTAATGCAGGAAGGAAAAGTGGTGACATATGAGTCTAGGAAACTGAAGCAGTATGATTTGAACTATGTGCCACATGATCTTGAGCTTATGGCTACTGTGCATACATTGTAGATGTGGAGACATTATCTCCTAGGGAAGCCTTTTGAGCTTAAGACTAATCATTTGGGACTTAAGTACATCTTCACATAGTCAAACCTCAATGCAAGAAAGAGGAGGTGGCTTGAGTTACTAAGCGAGTACGATTTTGGTATCGAGTATATCAAAGGTAAGGAGAATAGATTTGTTGATGCTCTTAGCAGAAGAAGGCATTTATCTGCTATGGTGACCACAAGGTGAAATTCAAGACATCAAGTGTTGTAGTATCTTCTAGTTGATGAGCATTATGATAGGGTTAGACAAGCCTTAGAGGTGGATCCTTCATATCATAGATTTGATGGTTATGTGATGGAGAATGATGGTATTGTTAGATGTCAGGGAAGAATGTATATCCTTGAGGGTGGAGATTTGAGGAAGTTGATACTTGAGGAATTTCATGATGCACCTTATTCAGGGCATCCAAGAGTTACAAAGATGGTAGCAGAGTTGAAGGCTTTGTATTTTTGGCCTAAACTTAAGAAAGATGTCATGGAGTACGTGGCTAGATTTTTGGAATGCCAGCGAGTCAAGGCTAAGCTTGTGTATCCAGTAGGACTTTTGTATCCCCACGATATAGCTAAGTATAAGTGGCAAGTAATCAGTATGGATTTCATCCAAGAATTACCTCTGAGCAGGAATAGGCATGATACTATCATTGACTTTTGCAAGGAAATTTGTGCAAGAGATATTCAGATTGCATGGTGTACCAGAGACCATTATCTTTGATAGAGATACCAGGATGACATCTAGGTTCTGGACTACACTGAATACAACTTTGAGAACTAAACTGAATTTTAGTTCTACATATCACCTACAAACTGATGGCCAAACTGAAAGGGTCAATCAGGTTGTGGAGGACTTGTTGAGGATGTGCTACATGGATCAGAAGTACAAGTGGGAAGAATATTTTCCATTGGTTTATTTTGCCTACAACAACTCATACCATTCTTCTTTGGGTATGGCACCGTTTGAAGCACTCTATGGATGAAAATGTCATACACCCAACAGTTGGGACAGGATCGAAGATAGGATCATTATTGGACCGGATATGCTCAAGCAAATGGATTCACAGATGATGTTGATCAAGGGTAGATTGAAGGAAGTAGCCGATAGACAGAAGAGCTATGTTGATAGGAATAGGACTTATAGACAGTTTGTTGTAGGAGATAAAGTCTTCTTGAGGGTTAAGCCTCATAAGAGCTCTATCTCATTTGGGAAATCATCAAAGTTGGCACCAAGATTTGTGGGACCATTTGATGTATTGGAATTTATTAATCCAATTAGATATAGATTAGCGTTACCACCTGCTCTTGCTCGACTCAATAATGTTTTCCATGTTTCTTTGTTGAAACCTTATCATTGTGATATGACTCATATTCTTGATTGGCGTTCATTACAAGTATAGGATCCAGGGGTGGTGCTAGTGGAGCCCATCTGAATCCTAGATAGGCATAGCATTAAGCAAAGTAACAGAGATAGTACCTAGTATAAGGTCCAGTGGGACTAGTATACTGAGGACAGTGCTACATGGGAGGATTTTGAGATGATAGACCATCATTTTCCTCATTTGCTTTCATAGATTAGCATTTGTTTTGTGTGGAGATACTTGATACTCTGGTTTTGATTCACATGTTGTGAAATTTGATAGTGTGGATGCTACTATATTTGCTTATGTTTATGTTGGAGAACAATGTTGCTAGTTACTATTTTATTATGCTTGATTGAGGTACTATGCTTTACTTACTGAGATAATATGTTATTGATTGAGATAGTATGTTTTAATAATAATGATGATGTTATGCTTATTGAATGACTAATAAGACATCGAGACGATATCTCTTCCAAGAGAGGAAGGATGTCACGTATGGATTTTTATAGACTTATTAAATGTAGACATTAATTGTTATGTTGAATTTAGATTAAAATTAATGATTATTTAAAGATGGTTAAATTGAAACTCAAAATGAAATGAAGTTCAAATTGAATTGAAATTGAAATGCAAATTATTGTATTTATGTTTATTTTGGGGTTTGTCATTACTAATGATAAATAGAGTGCAAGTGAATGCAGGAAACAGGTGAACGAAGTTGAAGGTGAGAACAATGATTAGGTAGATTTGTTTAGCCAATTGAAATTTAGGAATAGATGTGATCTCACACACTCACATAGATTTATATTTTAATGTATTTTGTGTATATCATGCTTGCGAATTGAAAAATTTAGTTTTAGTGTGATTTCTCTAAAATTGCAAAAAAGCGTGTGATTGAATGATGATTTTGTTAAATTGATTAAATTTAATGTAAATTAAATAGATGGAATGCTTGTTTTAAAATTTTATTACTATTTGGAAATATTAAGTTGAAATTTCAAAATTTAAAATGAAATAGAATTTTCATTTTCAAAATTTGATTCAAATTAATTAAATAAAGTGTTTTAAATTTAAAATGCTATTTAAATTGAATATTGTGAAATTAATGGATTTTAATATTATGAGACATAATTCATATTAAAACTTAGTTAAATTGAGAAATTGAAAAATACATCCGTTCAAAATTAAAAATTGAAATTGCATTCAAAATATGAACTCCAACTAAACTCAAGAAATGAAATATCTTAAAATATCATAACTAAAAGTTTAAATTCTGATTTGAAGATCAAATTGAGTAAATGGTGGATCACAGTTCTACAATGAATGCATGAGAAAAATAAATAAATATGAAGATGGGAATCTGAAATGGGACATATAAGAACTGTAAAATTTTGGATTTTTTATAGTCTATTGCATTCAAGAGTTTCTAGTATTAAGTCCTTATCATAAGCATAAAATCCCCTCTTTGCATTTTCTTGCTTATTCTTTGTCATGTGACTCATTAGAATCTGTCTAGCTCTCTGTATTTCACTGAAAGTCCCATATCGGCAAGACATAGTAAGAGTCTCCCCGACCTATTTTTTTTCTAACTAACATGTATTGTGGCTGACAATCAACAAGGCTTTTCTTTTGTTTCGGCGAATGAAAAGATTCACAGTGACAAAATAGGTGTTTCGAGGTAACATTATAGTGAAGTATTTTTCTTGCTGACCGGCATATAGAAAAAGGTATATCGACATATGCTGGGGCGTCATTGTAGTGTCACGGCGAATTCAATTGGTCTTGCCAACTAGCATGTGGAGGGGTCATTTCGGCTAAGCTGATGGGTATCAGCATGAAGTCATAATGAAATCATTTTGTCTTACTGATTGGCTTGCAAGCAAATGTTTCGGTAAGACAGATGTGCGTTGGGGAAGGTCTTGGTGAAGTGATTATTGTCTTGCCAAACTTAATGTGAGGGGATTCAAAAAGCTATTGGAGAAAGTATTGGGGTCTTGCTAATTTAAAAGATATGTCGATAGAGACATGCATCACGAGGAGAAGATCTTTTCGACATAAGTTTCACCGAAGTTTGAATGTTATACCGACAAGTAGTTCGGGGTGAGTTTCACCGAATAGGAGTAATCTGGATGACTGATTTCGGTAAGACATTTGGCATCGATATAAGTCTTCCTGAAGGTTTACTGTCTTACCATAGGTATTATTTTATTGGTAGGGTTTATTTCTTCGGTAAGAAAACTTGGTGGATACGCTGAGATGAGAGTTCATTGGTGAAAGGGTGATTTTTTCTCAGCAACTATGACTTGAAGAAAGCATATCGATATGACAAAATGAAGTCTATGTGGCATCTCCCCGAGTTGGGATTGTTATAGTGACATAAAAAAGGGAGTGACAGTCATCATTTTTTGATCCCAAGTGTCAATAAGACCACATTATGTCTTGGCGAGAGGTGTAATAGACGTTGTAGAAGGTTTCACCCCAAATTTGAAAGTCTCTCATCAAGAGGACATTTGATGCGACAGTGCCATTTTCAAATTAGTTTTCATTTGTGCTTCATTAATGGCACGATGGGATATAGCAGTAAAGTTTGTATCAATTCTTCAATTTCGAATTGATTGCAGGTGAATTGGCATGCTGAACAAAGAATCGGGATGTTTTTCAGTTTGAGGAGCTCGAGTAGAATACTCTAAGTGATTGTTTCTTGGTTTTTTATATTTTCATTTTGTAAGCTTGAGAATGGAGTCTTTTGGTTCTAGAAAGGGTAAGGGTAGAAAGTCTGGTCAAAAGGAAAGAAACAAAAGGTTGATACAGAGCATGAGGGCACTGAAAGTAGGTTGAACCAAGACCTTATTGATCAGCTACCTGGCTCGGGGCCTAAGGCTAGAAGGTCCACACAACTTAGGGCAGAAGTTGATAAATTAGATGACAAATGCAAGTTCATAGGTGATGTCTGGACTGCCATAAGAGGGTATGAGCTATTCAATTTCCATTACCATAGAAGAAGTCACTTTGAACCAGTCTGTAACCTATGGAAGTTGAATGTAGGCAAACTGGTGTGCCCTAATATTTTTGTAAATGCTGAATTAGTAAAATTGCTTGCAGATAATTATGATCCAAAGAATAAGGCTATATGTGACCCATCTAGAAAGCCATAGATATATGTGTCTAAAGAAGCAATACGCGAGGTTTTCAAATTGGAAGGGTTTTGCAATGACGAGATCAATTGTGAAGAGTTGGAAAAGGAATTTTCAAGAATGGATACAATATATAAAGGTTGGATGTTGCCTATTCATAGAATTAAGCAGGGTAACAAATTAGAGCCTCTACCAGATAGTGAGGGACCTCCTTATTATGTAGATTTGTTTGAGCCTTATATGAAGTACACATATTTCTCAGTGTGTCAAGTGTTGGGGATAGATGCCCCGGAACTCATGTCAATTATGCCAATGATTATCTTAGCAGATATGCAATATCACAACTCTAGGCCATTCCATTATGCTTCATACATTTCTAAGGAAACTGATTCAAGATTGGTGGCTATAAAGGGTGGATCTTCTATTGTTAATCTTAGAAATTATTCGTTGTTAATGCACTTGGTGCTGTATTTTGGACAGGAGTTGGGAGTATGGCCTCCAGAGATGAGATTTTCTCAAATTGGTAAGGAGGGTGAAGCATTGCCTATTCAGTTGTGGACTGCTATTTGGGACAATAGGTTTGCTAATTCTAGTTTCATCCACTTTGAAGAATATTTTGTGAAAACTTTGTACAAATTGTATAAATATCCTTGTAACAATTCATTGACTGATGAGATTAAAAGATTTCTTTGACCAAAGGATTTCAATGGGCCAATTGATCATAATTCTGGTGACTAGTATTGTTTGGAAGGAGCTACAATGATCAGAGTGTATGTATTTCAAGGTACCCCTTTTATTCTACCAAGGATAGTTCCAAACAGAGTTGCATATTTGGAAATTGTCAGACAAATGGATTACAACAATGTGATGCTTTTCAGTTCTTATGGCAACCAGGCTTTTATGCCTAGTACATTATGCTTTGGTGATTTCACTGTGTTGGCTAAGGAGGGATATAATTCAATCCATGATAGATTGTTGCATTATAATATGAAAATGGCACCACCCAAGAAAAAATTTGACCCTGAAGGATATATCAATTTAGCCAAAGTAAGGATTAACTTTGGAAGGTATTAGCATGTACCTTATCGTTTTGATGAAATGATAAGGAATTTGGATGAAGAGGAAGCAGAGGTGGTGGTTGAAAGCTATAACCAAGGGTTGTAGGATACGGGAATATTGCCTTCTAGGAGTGAGGAAACCCCAATGGATAAAGTGCCACAGAGCAGAACAGAGAGAGTATCTAGGTTAAGGACTCAGAGGTATGTTTTCCCAACTAGAGAATAGAGTATTGAAAGTGGTGATATTGATGCAAGGCATATAGAATATAGGTCATTTCTTTCAGATGATGAGTTTATAAATTCTCCAAAATTCAAAGCATTCTTGTACAAACAGAAGGGGAAGGAAATAAGAGAAAATGTTGGTGTTGTCACTTTTGGAAATGAGGAGCAATTATTGGGTCAATTGAGAAAATGTGTGGATGATGAAATGAAAAATATGACTCCCAAAAAGGGTAGGAAAATGTTGGAGAATGTTGGTGTTATGATTTTTCCTGGACTTGATTTGAACTCTGCTTTAGTTTTTGATAGTTTCTTAAGAGATAGTAATACTGCACACAAACTTGATAAGGAAAAGGTAACAGAGGTGTATGCAGGCTCTAAGTATAATAGTGATGAGGGATCATTGATGATATAGGCTTTGTACCCACCCCATAGGAAATAAGTAGTAATTGATACAAAGAAGGCATTTGTCCATGTTATGACCCTGAAGATTGGACAGGCTGATCCTGTGGTTACTACAAAGATTGGGATAGATATTGCAAAATTGAATAAAGCACAGATCCAGGCACTGATAAGAGAAAGAGAAATGTATAAGGGAAATAATGAGAGAATGCTAAGAGAAAATGATAGATTGAAAGATTTGGTTGGTATTCCAAGAGATCCAACCAAAATGCTCACTCAAGGAGAAAGCTCTCAGACAAAAGATCATTGGATAGGGTCAAGTGCTTATAATTAGGGAAAGTACGATGCAATTGTAGCAATTGTTAAGAGGAGGCAGGACAATTTGACATCTTGGTTAAATCAATTGTGGTGAAAATATTCTTGTACTTTGGATGCGTTGAAGGAGCATGAAAGGATGAATGAGTGGGTTATGGATAAGTTTCATGAATTGGTACCACGTGATGAGGCTAACAGTACTACACTTGAAGCTACAAATCATATTATCAGTCACTATAAAAAATTCTATGATGAATTCCAAGGGGATAAACAAGGATTAATTGCAGTTGCCAAGAAAATTGTGATCACATTCTCTGATAGTGGAGGGGAGTTGAAAGATGCCACTATGTGGAAGAATGGATGTGACACAGTGCTGAAGGAAATCATGAAGAAATCTTCTGCAGAGGATACAACATTAGAGGAAGTGAGTGAGCAATATGAGGAAATGGTCAATATGGAAATCATGATCCAAAATGTTGTCGAAGATGCGGATACATATAAGCACCAGGATTGTTTGGACCACCTTGCTAAAACTCACTTATGGCTAACTAGAGCCTAATTATTCTCTATCTTTATTTTGAGTTTTGTCTTTTCCTGTTTCTAAAAGGATGCGTCCTTTCGTTTTCTCAATGTATAAATGTTCTTTTTCAAAACCATATAAGAGGTAGATTTAGATAAGGATAGCGAACAGACAGAAATATACATTTTTTTTGGGAAAAGATGAGACTGGTTGCAGATGCAAAATGACGGAGATATCAATGAAAATCTAATTCGATGGTGCAATGTTTTCTAGTATCAGTTGTTTATGATATTTGTGGACAAGTATTATTAAAGTTGTCTCCATAATGGTGTTTTCTGGTTGTTCAAATTGGTGTAAACAAGTTTATACTTAGTTCGTTGATGGACATTTGCTGCATCTGTATGGTCAATTAATTGTTTCTTTCCATTAAAGATTAAATTCTCTGAATTGATCAGAATAATTATGCAATGTCAATTGGATTATTAAGAACTCAATAATCACAATTTTGCATGTTTATACAAGCTGTAAACCAAATAAAATTCTAAACAACTTGAATTTTTACGAGAATAAATAAACTCATTTCAGATTTCTCTTGACTCCATGAACCCTATAAGACATTGGTCTTTTCATTGTCATTCTTTGGTTTCTCTCACTTTTTTACATCTGTTATCTGAGCGTATTAGGGTTTAGTTTTGAATATTGATGTTTAATGTGTACTAGTTTTATTTTATTTTGTCCATTTCAAATTGCCATCTTGGAAAAATTAGGGCAATAGGAAAAGATCAAAAGTCAAATCTACTTAATTCAGTTATGTACACCCGCCTAGGTCTAGCAGCACCTAAAGAGTAGAAGGTTTAGTTGTTTCAAACCTTGTTTCCTATTACCCTAAAGCATTGTGAAATCTTGGCAACCTTTCATGGTTGAAACCTATGTTTTTGAGAGCTAACAAATTGGCGACTCCGTTGGGGAACAACGAAGAATATGCGCCTTAATCATAGAGTCAGAAGTCCTATCTACACACTCCACTGGGAATAATAAGTAACAATCTTTTTCTCACTTTCAAGAAGTGAGTGGCGACTCTAATTTGAACATTGCATTATGAATGGAAGAAGATCTCAATTTAGGGGGGGTCATTCTGGAGCTCCTCCTAGCAATAGTAAGTGGACGCATAAAGATGATAATATTGACAAGGGTAAAGGGAAATATGAGGAAATGTTTTTGACAAACAAAGACAAATCATTAATACCTTTTGGTGAGAATTGTTTTGACACATGTAAATATAGTTCAACTGAAGAGCCTTGTACCCCGAAAGATCAAAAAAATCCTTTTTATAACCCTCAGAAACAAGTTGAATTTGAAGATGGACTCGAATCTCAAAGACTCAGAATTCAACATGAATATGACCAAAAGATGCAGGGTGATAAGAATGGAATTACTAATCAGGAAATTCATCAAGAAGATTATGAATCTTTAACTTATGATGAAGTTAAAGCACACTTTGAATTTCAGAAAAGGGAGAGGGAAGAGCAAGAAAAGGCCCAAATGATTCAAGCAATAAGAGAATTCAAACTGCAGAAAGCTCAGAACATTCCTCACACACCTGGTTTTCCCCCAAAGTATCTACTACCCCATAAATAGAGTAATCATGGTGTTGGGTATTCTGAACCACCAAGGATCCCTCACCATCAAATTGTGAATCGATATAGATAGCAAAATCATCCACCACATATCCCCACACAACATATAAATAACTATCCACATCCTGGTCAACATCATGTGCCACAATGAAATCTACAATATAGTAACCCTATGTACCAGTATCAGTATACTACTATGATCAAACAATTTGATTTGGCAGGGTTTTAGTTGTAACCTTATCCTATGGATGGTTCTTGGAGAAATTTGGTGCCTAAATTCACTGAGAGTAATGCAATCATTGTCAAGGATCATTTAAGGAGTTTCAATGCTTTTATTCAAGATTTGGATGTACCTTATGAAGATTTGCATATGCGGTTATTCATGATGTCCCTTATTGAGGAAGTTAGGGATTGGTTTAATAGCGTGGCAACAACTTCTATTTATTCTTTCTAGATATTTCAAGATCAATTTCTTGAACAATTTGGGAATCTAAGTGCACCAGACACTGCTCTCCATGAACTAATGCAGATTCAGAAGGGACATAATGACTCAATCTTGGATTTTAACAGAAGATTCAATAAACTACAGAATAGAGTACCTCTCAGATCAAAGTTACTAGACTCCGTAGCATTAAGTGTTTACCTGGATGCATTTCACCCTAAAATAGGGTATGAATTGAGAAACAGGTTCCCAAGGAACTTAGCTAAAGCACAAAAGATAGCATTAACAATTGAGAAGAATAGAAAGGATATTGGGATAATGAATAAGAGAGACAACCCCCGAGCTCTTCAACAAAACCATAATTATCAATATAAGGAAGAGAACACATATAGGAAGGATAGGCCTAGGCTGCATGATATGCCTTATAACATAAACTAGAAAGATGAAAAATCTATGACAAATAGGCCTAGAGACAAGGATACTCCTGATCCATTGAGAAAGAAGGGAACATATATGGTGAATGACATTTATTTTTGTGAAGCTTGTGATAAACCACATTCCCTTGAGTATTGTTTTGTAGCCCAAACGATGCAAGAGGATGGAGTTTTAATGGGAGATGGTGGAGAAGATCAACAAGATCTACTTGACTTCAAATTCTCCTCACCATGTTGAGGAGAGATACTCATCTTCAAAGGAAGAAGGTTATGAATATGATGTTGCAGAACAAAGGTACAAAATCCATATGGCTGAGGAGCATGTCTTTTTTAAGTCTGAGGATGATTATGTAGAACCACAACCTATTGAGGTTCCTAATCACAGTAATGTGAGGAGACTTACTGATGAGGAAATAGAGAGATTAACTGTTGCTGCAATTGAAGAAGCAAAGAGGAAGTACTAGTTGAGAAATAGGATAGTAAATGAGAAGGAAGGTGTCCCTAGGGGTATCTTTATGAAGGATCAGAAAGTTGTACAAGGAGTTTCAAAGAAGACTGAAAACAAACAATGAGAAGAAAGCAAAAAAAATCCTATCCAGAAGGATGCGGTAAAAGAATTACCCAAAGAAATTCAAAAGACAGATCTGTCAGGCAGAAATGAAAAAGAAGAGAATAAAGGAGAAACATCAGAACAAAGGAAAGTGGCTAAGGCAGAAGGTTATTCTTTTGATTTCACTCAAGCCTTGTCTCAGGTAAAGATCTTTGTCCCACTCCTTAAAATGATGAAAATTAAAGAGTACAAGGATAGTGTAGTGCAATTGATAACAAATGAAGGTGAAAAACATTTAAGTTCTGAAAATAAAATTACTGCTAAAAATAAGCAGGATAAAGTAAATATCCCAGAAATTTGCTTAAGTAATATATTGACAAGTCCGCCACAAGTTGATCCTTTCTTTATTACATTACTCATAAATAAAAAATTATTGAGGAATTGCATGATAGATTCTAGTGCTTCCATGAATATTATGCCAGTACGAGTGATGAAATAGCTAGGCATGAGGGTGGATACATATGAAGGAAAATGTTATGCAATGGATAACCGACCTGTTCCTGTGGTGGGTGTAATGAAAGATGTAGAATTCAAGTTAGCTGCTTATCCTCAAGTAGCTTATAATATTGATATAATAGTGATAGACACCACTCCTCAATTCGGTATACTTTTATCAAGACAATGGACAACAACTATTGGTGGAAATGCCTAGTTTGATCTATCTTATGCAACAATTCTGGTAAATGGCCAAGAGGTGAAGTTGTACAGGGAACCAAGGATGAATCAACTTATTGATTATATGCCACAAGACCAAATCAACTATTTTTGTGATGTTGATCTTGGGAGTTTCAATATAGAGTTAGCACAACCAAAATTGACTAATAGTGATCCTATTGAGAAGCATGCTACACAGAACCACAATGGTGTGTGGAAGATGTATTTTGATGGAGCCCGCAACCAAGAAGTCAATGGAGCTGGGATAGTATTTGTTTCGCCTGAAGGTATTACATTTAAGTATTCATTCCTCTTAACTTTTGAATGTACTAATAATGTGGGAGAATATGAAGCTCTATTAACTGGGCTGAATATAGCAGTGAAGCATAAAATCAAGTTGTTGGCTATTCTAGGAGATTCAGAGTTAGTTATCTTGCAAGTTAGGTCAAAGTATATAGCAAAAAACAAGAGACTAAAGCAATATAGAAATGTTGTATGGTATACAATTGAGTTGCTTGATGCCTTCTCAATTAAGTGGGTAGATAGGTCAAAGAATATAATGGCAGATTTTCTAGCTAATGTAGCGTTGAAGAGAGATGATATTATGCTGGCTGGAGTGTCACAAATTGAATTCAAGAAAAGGCCTGTTGTGCTTGATAATATATATAGTTCACAATTTTTTAATGATGACACTGATCTTTTGAAATTCCTTCACTGTATAGACCAGTATGAAGCCCAAGAGATCGACTTCAATGCCTTTATTGAGGAAGTCGATGGAAAAGAAACAGCATTTGGGAAGGAGATTTTTCAGCTTAAGACAAATAAACTTGCTAAAGGGTTGGTGGCACTTGAGAGGGTATATGATGGAAATGATCGGTCTTTGATGAACCAAACACCAGTTGGAAAGGATGATATTGAGGAAATCAATTTGGGAACTGAGATGGCACCAAAAAAGGTGTACATTGGTAGAAAGATAAGTCTTGCAATTAGAAAAATGTTGATTGATTTGTTGAGAAAGTATAAACATGTATTTGCTTGGTCTTATGAAGATCTAAAAGCCTATAGAGAAGACTTGTATCAGCACGAAACACCATTGAAAATAGATGCTAAACCATTCAGACAAAAGCAAAGACCTATAAATCCAACTCTAGAGCCTAAAATGCAGTAGGAATTCGTGAAGCTCAGAAATGGTGGAATTATTAAGCCTATCAGACATTCAACATGGGTTTCAAATTTGGTCACTGTCAGAAAGAAAAAAGGAGATATCAGATTATGTGACAGGCTGTGAATTGTTGTCTATGATGGATGGATTTTCAGGGTATAATCAGGTCAAGGTTAAAGAGTCTGAACAATACAAAACAGCATTCATGACTCCTTGGGGAACATATGTTTATTTGAGAATTCCATTTGGTTTCACTAATGCAGGGGTGACTTTTCAAAGAGCCATGGATGTGGCATTTGCTGATTTGATCAATATTCTCATGGTGGTGTATCAGGATGACCTCACTGCTTACTCCAAGAAGGCTGAAGATCATGTTCATCATTTGGAAAAGGTATTTATAAAAGCTATTGAAAATTGTATTAGCTTAAACACCAAGAAGTGTAATTTTGCAGTTACGGAGGGTAAACTTTTGGGACATATTGTTTCAAAGGAAGGGGTTAGGATAGATCCCGAAAGGGTTGAGTCCATTGATAAAATTCATGTCCCTAAAAATGTTAAGGCAATACAATCATTCTTTGGATAGATAAATTTTTTTAGGAGATTTGTCTCTAACTTTGCTGAGATTGTTAAACCCATAGCAAGAATGTTGAGAAAAGGAGAGAAGATAGAATGGACTGCAGAAGCTTTGCATGCTTTTTTATCTATTAAAATAGCCATCAAGGAGGCCCCTATTCTTAAGTCTCTTGATTTTTCAAAACCTTTTCAGATTTTTTCATTTGCTTCAATGCACAATGTTGCAGCTATTATGCTACAAAAGAATGAAGATGGTCATGAATAGCTTGTATCTTTCTTCAGTAAGTCATTATAGGGATTTGAATTAAAGTATGATATAATGGAGAAGCAAGCATTTGCACTAGTGAAAGTTGTAAAAGCTTTCAGACCATATCTTGTTGGAGCTAAGGTAGTTGCTTATGTTCCTCATGCAGCAGTCAAGGATATTCTAACACAGTCTGAAGTAACAAGTAAAAGATGCAAATGGATCGAAAAAATCCAATAATTTGACAAGGAGATACAAATTACTAAACTAGTCAGAGGTCAGGGTTTGGCAAAACTAATGGCAGAGGCAAAACGACTAATCAAAAAATTCTTACGGAAACACATTATTGGCCAAAGGTTTTTAATGACTCTTTTGCACATGTGAGAAAATGTGAAGTTTGCCCAAAGTTCTCTGGAAAACTGAAGTATCAGGGACCTTTATCACTTTGACCCTTTCAGGCTGATGCCCCTTTTCATCAATGGGGAATTGATTTCATCGGGGAGATACAAGAAAAATCAAGTGGTGGACATAGGTGGATATTGGTAGCCATTGATTATTTTACCAAATGGGTAGAGGCCATTCCAACTAAACAAGCTACAAGTAGGGTGGTGACACATTTTCTGATGGATAATGTCATTACTAGATTTGGCACACCAATGAGGTTGATCACTGACAATGGAATGTGTTTTAGATTAGATGAGTTCATAGGATTTTGTAGCACATATGGTATTATCATTTCTTGTGCAGCACCTTATCATCCACAGGCTAATGGACAGGCAGAATCTAGCAATAAGAGTCTTCTGAAGATTATAAGAAGAATGCTAGATCACAACAAGAAGGCTTGGGATGTGAAATTAAGAGTGGTTGTATGGGCTAATAGAATTACGGTGAAAAGGGCAATCGGGAAGTCCCCATTTGAGTTAGTGTATGGAGCACAAGCCAGGATGCCTTTATAGAACTTGTTACCAGTCTACAAGTTTGTCCTTTAGGAAGATTTGGATATTCTTGAACCCATGGAGGAAAGAATGGAGCAGCTAGCTGAACTGGATGAAATAAGGAGAGTGGCTCAAAATCTGAATATAAAGTTCCACGCGTAGATGAAATATTTATTTGACAAAAAAGCAAAGGATAGGAAATTTGGAGAAAGTGATCTGGTACTGATGTGGAATGTGAGGCGCAAGGAGAAGGGAAAACATGGGAAGTTTGAAGCTTTATGGCTAGGGCCTTTTGTGGTGGTTGGAAGGAAAGGCGAAGACTCATACTACTTGCAAAATATGGCTGGTGAGGATCAAGAATTGCCTATACATGGGCAATTTCTGAAACATTTTTTCTCTTAAGGTAACACAGAGGATTGAGGGTTGCCAGTGCATGGACAACTCTTGATGATCCTCTTTAAAATTCTTTTCCATGCACAGTAGTCTAGGATATAAAAGGAACAGGATTTGCAAGTACATGGACAACCCTAATTTTCCTTTTTTCAAAATTCTTTTCCATGTATAGTAGTTTAGAGTCTCATTCTTTTCTATTTCCATCTGTTCCATCATGCTCACATGTTCCATCACTCTGAGTTTGGTTTGCTCACCCAGAAACCTGAATCCTTGCAATGATCTTGCTATCATTCATCCCCAAATGGAGCCACTATTAGAACTGTAAAATTTTGGATTTTTTATAGTCTATTGCATTCAAGAGTTTCCAGTATTAAGTCCTTATCATAAGCATAAAATCCGCTCTTTGCATTGTCTTGCTTATTCTTTGTCATGTGACTCATTAGAATCCGTCTAGCTCTTTGTATTTCATTGAAAGTCCCATATCGGCAAGACATAGTAAAAGTCTCCCTGACCTATTTTTTTTTAAACTAACATGTATTGTTGTAGACAATCGACAAGACTTTTCTTTTGTTTCGGCGAATGAAAGGATTCATAGTGACAAAATAGGCATTTCGGGGTAACATTATAGCAAAGTATTTTTCTTGCTGACTGAAATATAGAAAAGGTATATTGGCATATGCTAGGCCCTCATTGTAGTGTCATGGCGAATTTAGTTGGTCTTGCCGACTACCATGTGGAGGGGTCATTACAGCTAAGCTGATGGGTATCGGCATGAAGTTATAACAAAATCATTTCGTCTTACTGATTGGCTTGCAAGAAAATGCTTCAGCAAGACTTATGTGCATCGGGGAAGGTCTTGGTGAAGTGATTATTGTCTTGCCAAACTTAATGTGAGGGGATTCAAAAAGCTATCGGAGAAAGTATTGGGGTCTTGCCAATTTAAAAGATATTCCGATAGAGACATGCATCCCCAGGAGAAGATCTTTTCGACATAAGTTTCACCAAAGTTTGAATGTTATACCGACAAGTAGTTCGGGGTGAGTTTCATTGAATAGGAGTAATCTAGAGGAGTGATTTCGGTAAGACATTTGGCATCGATATAAGTCTTCCCAAAGGTTTACTATCTTACCAAAGGTATTATTTCATTGGTAGGGTTTCTTTCTTCGGTGAGAAAACTTGGTGGATATGCCAAGATGAGAGTTCATTGGTGAAAGGGTGATTTTGTCTCAACGATTATGACTTGAAGAAAGCATATCGCTATGACACAATGAAGTCTAAGTGGCATCTCCCCGAATCAGGATTGTTATAGTGACATAAAAAAGGGAGTGACAGTCACCATTTTTTGATCTCAAATGTCGCTAAGACAACATTATGTCTTGGCGAGAGGTGTAATAGACGTTGCAAAAGGTTTCGCCCTAGATTTGAAAGTCTCTCATCGAGAGGACAATTGATGTGACAATGCCAATTTCAAATTGGTTTTCATTCGTGCTTCATTAATGGTGCGATGGGATATAGTAGTAAAGTTTGTATCAATTCATAAGTTTCGAATTGATTGAAGGTAAATTGGCATGCTGGACAGAGAACCGAGACATTTTTAAGTCTGAGGAGCTCGAGCAGAATACTGTAAGTGATTGTTTCTTTGTTTTTTACATTTTCATTCTATAAGCGTTTTGTTAAATAAGTAGTAATTGATACAAAGAAGGCATTTGGCCATGTTATGACCCTGAAGGTTGGACAAGCTGATCCTGTGGTTACTACAAAGATTTGGATAGATATTGCAAAATTGAATAAAGCACAGATCCAGGCATTGATAAGAGAAAGAGAAATGTATCAAGCAAATAATGAGAGAATGTTAAGAGAAAATGATAGATTGAAACATTTGGTTGGTATTCCAATAGATCTAGCCAAAATGCTCACTCAAGGAGAAAGCTCTCAGGCAAAAGATCATTGGATAGGGTCAAGTGCTTATAATCAGTGAAAGTAGGATGCAATTGTAGCAATTGTTAAGAGGAGGCAGGACAATTTGACATCTTGGTTAAATCAATAATGGGGAAAGTATTATTGTACTTTGGATGCATTGAAGGAGCATGAAAGGATGAACGAGCGGGTTATGTATAAGTTTAATGAATTGGTCCCATGTGATGAGGCTAACAGTACTACACTTGAAGCTGCAAATCATATTATCAGTCGCCATCAAAAATTCTATGAGGAATTGAAGGGGGATAAACAAGGATTAATTGAAGCTGCCAAGAAAATTGTGATCGCATTCTCTACTAGTGAAGGGGAGTTTAAAGATGCCACTAGGTGGAAGAATGAATGTGACACAGTGCTGAAGGAAATCATGAAGACATCTTCATTAGAGGAAGTGAGCGAGCAATATGAGGAAATGGTTAATATGGAAATCACGATCTGGAATGTTGTCGAAGATGTGGATATGTATAAGCACCAGGATTATTTGGACCACCTCGCTAAAACTCACTTATGGGTAACTAGAGCCTAATTATTCTCTATCTTTGTTTTGAGTTTTGTCTTTTCCTTTTTCTGAAAGGACGTGTCCTTTCATTTTCTCAATGTATAAATGTTCTTTTTGAAAACAATGTAAGAGGTAGATTTAGATAAGGATAGCGAACAAACAAAAATATACATTTCTTTTGGGAAAAGATGAGACTGGTTGAATATGTAAAATGATCGAGATATCAATGAAAATCTAATTCAATGGTGCAATTTTTTCTAGTATCAGTTGTTTATGATATTTTTCAAGAAGTATTATTGAAGTTGTCTCCGTAATGGTGTTTTATTGTTGTTTGAATTGGTGCAAACAAGTTTATACTTAGTTTGTTGATGCACATTTGCTGCATCTGTATGGTCAATTAATTGTTTTTTTCCAGTAAAGATTAAATTCTTTGAATTGTTTATAATAATTAGGATATCAATTGGATTATTAAGAAGAACTCAATAATCACAATTTTGCATGCTTATACAAGTT
This sequence comes from Sequoiadendron giganteum, assembly GCA_007115665.2. Lineage (NCBI taxonomy): Eukaryota > Viridiplantae > Streptophyta > Pinopsida > Cupressales > Cupressaceae > Sequoiadendron > Sequoiadendron giganteum. The sequence goes on along the minus strand of CM021102.1, from coordinate 743,880,754 downwards.
CTAAACTAAATAAAATACTAAACAACTTGAATGTTTTCTAGAACAAATAAACTCGTTTCAGATTTCTCTTCACTCCGTGAACCCTATAAGGCACTGGTCTTTTTGTTTTCATTCTTTGGTTTCTCTCACTTTTTTACATCTGTTATCTAAGCGTATTAGGGTTTAGTTTTGAATATTGATGTGTAATTTGTACTATTTTTGTTTTCTTTTGTCCATTTCAAATTGCCATCTTGGACAAATTAGGGCAATAGGAAAAGATCAAAAGTCAAATCTGCTTAATTCAGTTAGGTACACCCACGTAGGTCTAGTAGCACCTAAAGAGTAGAAGGTTTAGTTGTTTCAAACCTTGTTCTATTACCCTAAAGCGTTGTGAAAGCTTGGCAACCTTTCATGGTTCAAACCCGCATTTCTAAGAGCTAACAAATTGGTGACTCCGTTGGGGAACAACAAAGAATCTGCACCTTAATCATAGAGTCAGAAGTCCTATATACAGACTCCGCTAGGAATAATAAGTAACAATCTTCTTCTCACTTTCAAAAAGTGAATGGCGACTCTAATTTGAACATTGCAATATGAATGGAAGAAGATCTCAATTTAGGGGGGGTCATTCTAGAGCTCCTCCTAGCAATAGGAAGTGGACGCATAAAGATGATAATATTGACAAGGGTAAAGGGAAATATGAGAACATGTTTTTGACAAAAAAAGACAAATCATCAATACCTTTTGGTGAGAATTGTTTTGACACATGTAAAGATAGATCAACTGAAGAGCCTTGTACCCCGAAAGATCAAAAAATCCTTTTTATAACCCTCAAAAACAAGTCGAATTTGAAGATGGACTCGAATCTAAAAGACTCAGAATTCAACATGAATATGACCAAAAGATGCAGGGTGATAAGAATGGACTTACTAATCAGGAAATTCATCAATAAGATTATGAATCTTTAACTTATGATGAAGTTAAAGCAGGGTTTGAATTTCAGAAAAGGGAGAGGGAAGACCAAGAAAAGGCCCAAATGATTCAAGCAATAAGAGAATTCAAACTGCAAAAAGCTTAGAACATTCCTCACACACCTAGTTTTCCCCCAAAGTATCTACCACCCCATTAATAGAGTAATCATGGTGCTGGGTATTTTGAACCACCAAGGATCCCTCACCATCAAATTGGGAATCAATATAGATAGCCAAATCATCCACCGCATATCCCCACACAACATATAAATAACTATCCACGTCCTGGTCAACATCATGTGCCACAATGAAATCTACAATATAGTAACCCTATGTACTAGTATCAGTATACTACTATGATCAGACAATTTGATTTGGCAGGGTTTTAGTTGTGCCCTCATCCTATGGATGGTTCTTGGAGAAATTTGGTGCCTAAATTCACTGAGAGTAATGCAATCACTGTCGAGGATCATTTAAGGAGTTTCAATGCTTTTATTCAAGATTTGGATGTACCTTATGAAGATTTGTATATGAGGTTATTCATGATGTCACCTATTGAGGAAGCTAGGGATTGGTTTAATAGCCTGGAAACAGCTTCTATTTATTCTTTCCAGATATTTCAAGATCAATTTCTTGAACAATTTGGGAATCTAAGTTCACCAAATGCTGCTCTCCATGAACTAATGCGGATTCAAAAGGGTCAGAATGATTCAATCTTTGATTTTAATAGAAGATTCAGTAAACTACATAATAGAGTACCTCCCAAATCAAAGTTACAGACTTCGTATCATTAAGTGTTTACCTGAATGCATTTGACCCTAAAACAGGGTATGAATTGAGAAACAGGTTCGAAGGGAACTTAGCTAAACCACAAAAGATAGCATTAGCAATTGAGAACAATAGAAAGGCTATTGGGATAATGAATAAGAGAGACAAACCTCAAGCTCTTCAAGAAAACAATAATTATCAATATAAGTAGGAGAACACATATAGTAAGGATAGTCCTAGGATGCATGATATGCCTTATAACACAAATTGGAAAGATGGAAAACCTATGATAGATAGGCCTAGAGACAAGGATACTCTTGATCCATTGAGAAAGAAGGGAATGTATATGGCGAATGACAATTATTTTTGTGAAGCTTGTGATAAACCACATTCCCCTGAGTATTGTGTTGTAGCCTAGAGGATGCAAGAGGATGGAGTTTTAATGGGAGATGGTTGAGAAGATCACAAGATCTACTTGACTTTAAATTCTCTTCACTATGTTGAGGAGAGATACTCGTCTTCAGAGGAAGGAGGTTATGAATATGATGTTGTAGAACAAAGGTACAAAGTCCATATGGTTGAGCAACATGTCTTTTCTGATTCTGAGGATGATTAGGTAGAACCAAAACCTCTTGAGGTTCCTAATCATAGAAATGTGAGGAGACTTACTGATGACGAAATAGAGAGATTAAATGTTGCTGCAGTCGAAGAAGTAAAGAAGAAGTACTGGTTGAGAAATAGGACAGTAAATTGGAAGGTGTCGCTAGGGGTATCTTTATGAAGGATCAAAAAGTTGTACAAGGAGTTTCATAGAAGACAAAAAACAAACCACGAGAAGAAAGCAAACAAAATCCTATCCAAAAGGATGCGGTAAAAGAATTACCCGAAGAAATTCAAACGACAGATCTTTCAAGCAGAAGAGAAAAAGAAGAGAATAAAGGAGAAACATCAGAACAAAGTAAAGTGACTAAGGCAGAAGGTTCTTCTTTTGATTTCACTCAAGCCTTGTCTCAGGTAAAAATGTCTGTCCCACTCCTTGAAATGATGAAAATTAAAGAGTACAGGGACAGTGTAGTGCAATTGATAACAAATGAAGGTGAAAAACATGTAGGTTCTAAAAATAAAATGACTGCTAAAAATAAGCAGGATAAAGTAAATATCCCAGAAATTTGCTTGAGTAATATATTGACAAGTCCGCCACAAGTTGATCCTTTCTTTATTACATTACTCATAAATAACAAATTATTGAGGAATTGCATGATAGATTCTAGTGCTGCCATGAATATTATGCCAGTAGGAGTGATGAAACAGCTAGGCATGTGCGTGGATACATATGAAGTAAAATGTTAGGCAATGGATAACCAACCTGTTCTTGTGGTGGGTATAATGAAAGATGTTTAATTCAAGTTAGCTGCTTATCATCAAGTAGCTTATAATATTGATATAATAGTGATAGACACCCCTCCTCAATTCGGTATGCTTTTATAAAGATAGTGGACAGCAACTATTGGTGGAAATTTCCAGTTTGATCTATCTTATGCAAAAATTCTGGTAAATGGCCAAGAGGTGAAGTTGTACAGGGAACCGAGGATGAATCAGCTTATTGATTATGTGCCACAAGACCAAATAAAATTTTTTTGTGATGTTGATCTTGGGAGTTTCATTATAGAGCCGGCACAACCAGAATTGACTAATAGTGATCCTATTGAGAAGCATGTTGCACAAAACCACAATGGTGTGTGGAAGATGTATTTTGATGGAGCCTGCAACCAAGAAGGCAATGGAGCTGGGATAGTATTTGTTTCACCTGAAGGTATTACAATTAAGTATTCATTCCTGTTAACTTTTGAATGTACTAATAATGTGGTAGAATATGAAGCTCTATTAACAGGACTAAATATAGCGGTGAAGCATAAAATCAAGTTGCTGGCTATTCTAGGAGATTCAGAGTTAGTTGTCTCGCAAGTTAGGTCAAAGTATACAACAAAAAACAATAGACTAAAGCAATATAGAAATGTTGTATGGGATACAACTGAGTTGCTTGACGCCTTCTCAATTGAGGGGGTAGATAGGTCGAAGAATACAATGGCAGATTTTGTAGCTAATGTAGCATTGAAGAGATGATATTACACTGGCTGCAGTGTCACAAATTGAATTCAAGACAAGGCATGTTGTGCGTGATAATGTATATAGTTGGAAAGTTTTTAATGATGACATTGATCTTTTGAAATTCCTTCACTATATAGACCAGTATGAAGCCCAAGAGATCGACTTCAAAGCCTTTGTTGAGGAAGTTGATGGAAAAGAAACAATATTTGGGAAGGAGATTTTTTAGCTTAAGACAAATAAACTTCTTAAAGGGTTCGTGGCACTTGAGAGGGTATATGATGGAAATGATCGGTCTTTGATGAAGAAAAAACTAGTTGGAAAGGATGATATTGAGGAAATTAATTTGGGAACTGAGATGGCACCAAAAAAGGTGTACATTGGTAGAAAGATAAGTCCTACAATTAGAAAAATGCTTATTGATTCATTGAGAAAGTATAAACATGTATTTGCTTGGTTTTATGAAGATCTAAAAGCAAGATCTACAAATCCAACTCTAGAGCCTAAAATGCAGGAGGAATTGGTGAAGCTTGGAAATGGTGGAATTATTAAGCCTATCAGACATTCAATGCGGGTTTCAAATTTGGTCCTTGTCAGAAAGAAAAATGGAGGTATTAGATTATGTGTAGACTTTAGAAATCTAAACATAGCATCCCTTAAAGACAGTTATCCTCTACCAAATATGGAGGCTATATTACATAAGGTGACAGGCTGCGAATTGTTGTCTATGATGGATGGATTTTTAGGGTATAATTAGGTCAAGGTTAAAGAGTCTAAACAATCGAAAATAGCATTCACAACTCCTTGGGGAACGTATGTTTATTTGAGAATACGATTTGGTTTCGCTAATGTAGGGGCAACTTTTCAAAGAGCCATGGATGTGGCGTTTGCTGATTTGATCAATATTCTGAAGGTGGTGTATCAAGATGACCTCATTGCTTACTCCAAGAAGGTTGAAGATCATGTTCGTCATTTGGAAAAGGTATTTATAAAATCTCTTGAATATGGTATTAGCTTAATCCCCAAGAAGTGTAATTTTAAAGTTACGGAGGGTAAAATTTTGGGACATATTGTTTCAAAGGAAGGGGTTAGGATAGATCCCGAAAGGGTTGAGGCCATTGATAAAATTCCTATCCCTAAAAATGTTATGGCAATACAATCATTCTTTGGACATATAAATTTTGTTAGGAGATTTGTCTCTAACTTTGCTGAGATTATTAAACCCATAGAAAGAATGTTGAGAAAAGGAAAAAAGATAGAATGGATTGTAGAAGCTTTGGACACTTTTGTATCTATTAAATGAGCCATCAAGGAGGCCCCTATTCTTAAGTCTCCTGATTTTCCAAAACCTTTTCAGATTTTTTTCGTTTGCCTCAATGCACACTATTGCGGCAGTTATGCTACAAAAGAATGAAGATGGTCATGAACAACCTATATCTTTCTTCAGTAAGTCATTATAGCGATCTGAATTAAAGTATGATATAATGGAGAAGAAAGCATTTGTACTAGTTAAAGCTATAAAAGCTTTCAGACCATAACTTGTTGGAGCTAAGGTAGTTGCTTATTTTCCTCATGCAGCAGTCAAGGATATTCTGACACACTCTGAAGTAACAGGTAAAAGATGCAAATGGATCAACAAAATCCAAGAATTTGACATGGAGATACAAATTACTAAATTGGTCAGAGGTCAGGGTTTGACAAAACTAATGGCAGAGGGAAATATTGAAGCAAATCATATTTGCACCGTAGAAAAGGAAAATGTAATTGCAAGCATTGAACATACTCAATGGTATACAGATATCATGTATTATCTTAAATACATGAAGTGTCCAAAGGGAATGAATGACAACTAGAGAAGAACACTGAAGTTATAGAAATCTAAATATGTTTTTATGGATGGATATTTATTTTGGAAAAATAGGGATGGTTTATTATTGCTATGTCTAGATGAATTTCAATCTAAACATATCTTGAGTGAAATGCACAAAGGGGTTTGTGGAGGACATTACTCAGAAAAAATGACTGCTCAAAAAATTCTCAGGGCAGGATATTATTGGCCAAAGGTTTTTAATGACTCTTTTGCACATGTGAGAAAATGTGAAGCTTGCTAGAAATTCTCTTGAAACTGAAGTATCAGGGAGCTTTAGCCCTTCGACCCTTGCAGGCTAATGCCCCTTTTCATCAATGGGGAATTGATTTCATCGGGGAGATACAAGAAAAATCAAGTGGTGGACATAGGTGGATATTGGTAGCCACTGATTAATTTACCAAATGGGTAGAGGCCATTCCAACTAAACAAGCTACAAGTAGGGTGGTGACATAGTTTCTGATGGATAATTTCATTACTAGATTTGGTACACCAATGAGGTTGATCACTAACAATGGAATGTGTTTTAGATCAAATGAGTTAAGAGGCTTCTGTAGCACATATGGTATTGTCATTTCTTATGTAGCTCCTTATCATTCATAGGCTAATGGACAGGTAGAATCTAGCAATAAGAGTCTTCTGAAGATTATAAGAAGGATGCTAGATCACAACAAGAAGGCTTGGGATGCGAAATTAAGACTGGCTATATGGGTTGATAGAATTACGGTGAAAAAGGCAATTGGGAAGTCCCCATTTGAGTTAGTGTATCGAGCACAAGCCAGGATGCCTTTGCAAAACTTGTTACCAGTCTATAAGTTTGTCCTTCAAGAAGATTTGGACATTCCTAAATCCATGGAGGAAAGAATGGAGCAGCTAGCTGAATTGGATGAAATAAGGAGAGTGGCTCAAAATTAGAATATAAAGTTGCAAGCGTAGATGCAATATTTATTTGACAAAAAAGCAAAGGATAGGAAATTTGGAGAAAGTGATCTGGTACTGATGTGGAATGCAAGGCGCCAGGAGAAGGGAAAACATGGGAAGTTTGAAGCTTTGTGGCTAGGGCCTTTTGTGGTGGTTGGAAAGAAAGGCGAAGACTCATACTACTTGCAAAATATGGCTGGTGAGGATCAAGAATTTCCTATACATGGGAAATTTCTGAAACATTTTTTCTCTTAAGGTAACACAGAGGATTGAGGGGTGCTAGTGCATTGACAACTCTTGATGATCCTCTTTAAAATTCTTTTCCATGCACAGTAGTCTAGGATATAAAAGGAACAGGATTTGTAAGTACATGGACAACCCTGATTTTCCTTTTTTGAAAAATCTTTTCCATGTACAGTAGTTTAGAGTCTCATTCTTTTCTATTTCCATATGTTCCATCATGATCACATGTTCCACCACTTTGATTTTGGTGTGCTCACCCAGAAACTTGAATCCTTGCAATGATCTTGCTATCATTAATCCCCAGATAGAGCCACTATTAGAACTGTAAAATTTTGGTTTTTTTATAGTCTATTGCATTCAAGAGTTTCTAGTATTAAGTCCTTATCATAAGCATACAATCACCTCTTTGCATTGTCTTGATTATTCTTTGTCATGTGACTCATTAGAATCTATCTAGCTCTTTGTATTTCAGAAAGTCCCATATCGGCAAGACATAGTAAAAGTCTCCCCGACCTTTTTTTTTTTTAACTAACATGTATTGTTGTATACAATTGACAAGACTTTTCTTTTGTTTTGGCGAATGGAAAGATTCACAGCGACAAAATAGGCGTTTCAGGGTAACATTATAGCAAAGTATTTTTATTGCTGACCGGCATATAGAAAAGGTATATTGGCATATGTTGGGGCGTCGTTGTAGTGTCACGATGAATTCAGTTGGTCTTGCCAACTAGCATGTGGAGGGGTCATTTCGGCTAAGCTGATGGGTATCGGCATGAAGTCATAATGAAATCATTTTGTCTTACCGATTGGCTTGCAAGCAAATGTTTCGATAAGACTTATGTGTGACGGGGAAGGTCTTGGTGAAGTGATTATTGTCATGCCAAACTTAATGCAAGGGGATTCAAAAAGCTATTGGAGAAGGTATTGGGTCTTGCCGATTTAAAAGATATGCCAATAGAGACATGCATCACTAGGAGAAGATCTTTTCGACATAAATTTCATCAAAGTTTGAATGTTATACCGACAAGTAGTTTGGGGTGAGTTTCACTGAATAGGAGTATTCTGTAGGAGTGATTTCGGTAAGTCATTTGGCATCGATATAAGACTTCGCAAAGGTAAACTGTCTTACCAAAGGTATTATTTCATTGGTAGGGTTTATTTCTTCAGTGAGAAAACTTGGTGGATACGCTGAGATGAGAGTTCATCGGTGAAAGGGTGATTTTGTCTCAGCAACTATGACTTGAAGAAAGCATATCGATATGACACAATGAAGTCTAAGTGGCATCTCCCTGACTCGGGATTGTTATAGCATCATAAAAAAGGGAGTGATAGTCATCATTTTTTGATCCCAAGTGTCAATAAGACCACATTATGTCTTGGTGAGAGGTGTAATAGACGTTGCAAAAGGTTTTGCCCCAGATTTGAAAGTCTCTCATCGTGAGGACATTTGATGTGACAGTGCCAATTTCAAATTGGTTTTCATTCGTGCTTGATTAATGGCAGGACGGGATATAGCAGTAAAGTTTGTATCGATTCTTCAGTTCTAAATTGATTGTAGGTGAATTGGTATGCTGAACAGAGAAGCGAGACATTTTTTAGTCTTAGGAGCTCGAGCAGAATACTGTAAGTGATTATTCTTGGGTTTTTACATTTTCATTCTGTAAGCTTGAGAATGGAGTCTTCTGGTTCTGGAAAGGGTAAGGGTAGAAAGCCTAGTGAGAGTGGTATTCCAAAAGGAAAGAAACAAAAGGTTGATATAGAGCATAAGGGCATTGAAAGGAGGTTGAACCAAGACCTTATTGATCAAATACCTAGCTCGGGGCCTAAGGCTAGAAGGTCCACACAACTTAGGGCAAAAGTTGATAAATTAGATGACAAGTGCAACTTTATAGGTCATGTCTAGACTTCCATAAGAGGATATAAGCTATTCAATTTCCATTACCATAGAAGAAGTCTCTTTGAACTAGTCTGTAACCTAGGGAACTTGAATGTAGGGAAACTGGTGTGCCCTAATATTTTTGTAAATGCAGAATTAGTAAAACTACTTGTAGATAATTATTATCCAAAGCATAAGGCTATATGTGACCCATCTGGAAAGGCACAAATATATGTGTCTAAAGAAGCAATAGGTGAGGTTTTCAGATTGGAAGCGTTTTGCAATAAGGAGATCAATTGTGAAGAGTTGGAAAAGGAATTTTCAAGAATGTATACAATCTATAAGGGTTGGAGGTTTCCTATTCATAGAATTAAGTAGGGTAACAAATCAGAACCTCTACAAGATAGTGAGGGACCTACTTATCATGTAGATTTGTTTGAGCCTTATATGAACTACACATATTTTTTAGTGTGTCAAGTGTTGGGGATGGATGCCCCGGAACTCATGTCAATTGTTCCAATGATTATCATAGTAGATATTCAGTATCACAACTCCAGGCCATTCGATTATGATTCATACATTTCTAGGGAGCTTGATTCAAGATTGGTGGCTTGAAAGGGTGGAGCTTCTATTGTTCATCTCATACATTATTCATTGTTAATGCACTTGGTGCTGTATTTTGGATAGGTGTTGGGAGTATGGCATCAGAGATGAGAGTTTCTCGAATTGGTAAGGAGGGTGAAGCATTGCCTGTTCAGTTGTGGACTTCTATTTGGGACAGTAGGTTTGTGAATTCTAGTTTCATCCACTTTGAAGAATATTTTTTGAAAAAATTGTACAAATTGTATAAATATCCTTGTAACTATTCATTGACTGATGAGATTAAAAGATTTCTTCGGCCAAAGGATTTCAATGGGCCAATTGATCATAATTAAGGTGACTGTTATTGTTTGGAAGGAGCTACAATGATCAGAGTGTATGGATTTGAAGGTGCCCCTTTTATTCTACCAAGGACAGTTCCAAACAAAGTTGCATATTTGGAAATTGTCAGACAAATGGATTACAGCAGTGTGATGCATTTTAGTTCTTATGGAAGCAGGCTTTTATGCCTAGTACATTATGCTTTGGTGATTTCACTGTGTTGGCTAACTAGGGATACAATTCAATCCATGATAGATTGTTGCATTATAATATGAAAATTGGACCACCTAGGAAAAACTTTGACCCTGAAGGATATATCAATTTAGTCAAAGTAATGATTAACTTTGGAACGTATCAGCATGTACCTTATCCTTTTGCTAATATGATTAGGAATTTGGATGAAGAGGAAGCAGAGGTGGTGGTTGAAAGCTATAACCAAGGGTTGTAGGATAAGAGAATATTGTCTTCTGGGAGTGAGGAAACCCCAATGGATAAAGTGCCACAGAGAAGAACAGAGAGAGTATCTAGGTTAAGGACTCAGAGGTATGTTTTCCCAACTAGAGAACAGAGTATTGAAAGTGGTGATATTGATGCAATGCATATGGAATATAGGTCATTTCTTTCAGATGATGAGTTTATAAATTCTCCAGAATTCAAAGCATTCTTGTAGAAACAAAAGGGGAAGGAAATAAGAGAAAATGTTGGTGTTGTCACTTTTGGGAATGAGGAGCAATTATTGGGTCAATTGAGAAAATGTGTGGATGATGAAATGACAAATATGACTCCTGAAAAGGGTAGAAAAATGTTGGAGAATACTAGTGTTATGATTTTTCCTAGACTTGATTTGAACTCTACTTTAGTTTTTGATATTTTCTTAAGAGATAGTAATACTGCACACAAACTTGATAAGGAAAAGGTGACAGAGGTGTATGCAGGGTCGAAGTATAATACTGATGAGGGATCATTGATGATATGGGCTTTGTACCCACCCCACAGGAAATCAGTAGTAATTGATATAGAGAAGGCATTTGGCCATGTTATGACCTTGAAGGTTGGAGAGGTTGATCCTGTGGTTACTCCAGAGATTGGGATAGATATTGCAGAATTGAATAAAGCATAGATCCAGGCACTGATAAGAGAAAGAGAAATGTATAAGGCAAATAATGAGAGAATGTTAAGAGAAAATGATAGATTAAAATATTTGGTTGGTATTCGAATAGATTGAGCCAAAATGCTCACTCAAGGAGAAAGTTCTCAGGAAAAAGATCATTGGACAGGGTCAAGTGCTTATAATCATGGAAAGTATGATGCAATTGTAGCAATTGTTAAGAGGAGGCAGGACAATTTGACATCTTGGTTAAATCAATTGTGGGGAAAATATTCTTGTACTTTGGATGCGTTGAAGGAGCATGAAAGCATGAACGAGTGGGTTATGGATAATTTTATGAATTGATCCCATGTGATGAGGCTAATATTACTACACTTTAAGCTGCAAATCATATTATTAGTTGCCATAAAAAATTCTATGAGGAATTGCAGGGGGATAAACAAGGATTAATTGAAGCTACCAAGAAAATTGTGATCGCATTCTCTAATAGTGGAGGGGAGTTGAAAGATACCACTAGGTGGAAGAATGAATGTGACATAGTGTTGAAGGAAATCATGAAGACATCTTCTACAGGGGATACAACATTAGAGGAAGTGAGTGAGCAATATGAGGAAATGGTCAATATGGAAATCACGATCCGGAATGTTGTCAAAGATGGGGATATGTATAAGCACCAGGATTATTTGCAGCACCTCCCTAAAACTCACTTATGGCTAACTAGAGCCTAATTATTCTCTATCTTTATTTTCAGATTTGTCTTTTCCTATTTCTGAAAGGACGCGTCCTTTCGTTTTCTCAATGCATAAATTTTCTTTCTGAAAACAATATAAGAGGTAGATTTAGATAAGGATAGTGAATAGACATAAATATGCATTTTTTTTGGGAAAAGATGAGACTGGTTGCATATGTAAAATGATGGCGATATCAATGAAAATCTAATTTGATGGTGCAATGTTTTCTGGTATCAGTTGTTTATGATATTTCTCGAGAAGTATTACTGAAGTTGTCTCCCTAATGGTTTTTTCTGGTTGTTCGAATTGCTGTAAACAAGTTTATACTTAGTTCGTCAATGCACATTTGCTGCATCTGTATGGTCAATTGATTGTTTCTTTCCAATAAAGATTAAATTCTCTGAATTGATCATAATAATTAGGGAATGTCAATTGGATTATTAAGAAGAACTCATTAATCACAATTTTGCATGTTTACAAGCTGTAAACCAAATAAAATGCTAAACCACTTGAATGTTTTTCTAGAACAAATAAACTCGTTTCAGATTTCTCTTGACTCTGTGAACCCTATAAGGAATTGGTGTTTTCTTTTTCATTCTTTGGTTTCACTCACTTTTTTACATTTGTTATCTGAGTGTATTAGGCTTTAGTTTTGAATATTGATGTGTAATTTGTACTATTCTTGTTTTATTTTGTCCATTTCAAATTGCCATCTACTTAATTCAGTTAGGTACACCTGCCTAGGTCTAGAAGCACCTAAAGAGTAGAAGGTTTAGTTGTTTCAAACCTTGTTCTATTACCCTAAAGCATTGTGAAATATTGGCAACCTTTCATGGTTCAAAGCTGCATTTTTGAGAGCTAACAAATTGCTGACTCCACTGGGGAACAACAAAGAATCTGTGCCTTAATCATAGAGTCAGAAGTCCTATATACAGACTCTGTTGGGAATAATAAGTAACAATGTTTTTCTCACCTTCAAAAAGTGAGTGGTGACTCTGATTTGAACATTGCAATATGAATGGAAGAAGATATCAATTTAGGGGGAGTCATTTTGGAGCTCCTCCTAGCAATAGTAAGTGGATGCATAAAGATGATAAGGTTGACAAGGGTAAAGGGAAATATGAGGACATGTTCTTGACAAACAAAGACAAATCATCAATACCTTTGGGTGAGAATTGTTTTGACACATGTAAAGATAGTTCAATTGAATAGCCTTGTACCCCAGAAGATCAAAAAAATCATTTTTATAACCCTCAGAAACAAGTCAAATTTGAAGCTGGACTTGAATCTGAAAGACTCAGAATTCAACATGAATATGACCAAAAGATGCATGGTGATCAGAATGGACTTACTAATCAAGAAATTCATCAAGAAGATTATGAATCTTTAACTTATGATGAAGTTAAAGCACGGTTTGAATTTCAAAAAAAGGAGAGGGAAGAGCAAGAAAAGGCCCAAATGATTCAAGCAATAAGAGAACTCAAATTGCAGAAAGCTCAGAACATTCCTCACACACCTCATTTTCCCCCAAAGTATCTACCACCCCAAAAATAGAGTAATCATGGTGCTGGGTATTCTGAACCACAAAGGATCCCTCACCATCAAATTGGGTTTCAATATAGATAGCCAAATCATCCACTACATATCCCCACACAACATATAAATAACTATCCACCTCCTGGTCAGCATCATGTGCCACAACGGAATCGACAATATAGTAACCCTATGTACCGGTATCACTATACTACTATCATCAGACAATTATATTTGGTAGTGTTTCAGTTGTACCCTTATCCTATGGATGGTTCTTGGAGAAATTTGGTGCCTAAATTCATTGGGAGTAATGCAATCACTGTCGAGGATCATTTAAGGAGTTTCAATGCTTTTATTCAAGATTTGGATGTACCTTATGAATATTTACATATGAGGTTATTCATGATGTCCCTTATTGAGGAAGTTAGGAATTGGTTTAATAGCCTGGCAACAACTTCTATTTATTCTTTCTAGATATTTCAAGATCAATTTCTTGAACAATTTGGCAATCTAAGTGCACTAGATGTTGTTCTCCATGAACTAATGTGGATTCAGAAGGGTTAGAAAGATTCAATCTTTGATTTTAACAAAAGATTCAATAAACTGCAGAATAGAGTACCTCCCGGATCAAAGTTACCAGACATCTATAGCATTAAGTGTTTACCTAAATGCATTTGACCCTAAAACAAGGTATGAATTGAGAAACAAGTTCCCAAGGAACTTAGCTGAAGCAGAAAAGATAGCATTAACAATTGAGAACAATAGAAAGGCTGCTGGGATAATGAATAAGAGAGACAACCCTCGAGCTCTTCAAAAAAGCAATAAATATCAATATAAGCAGGAGAACACATATAGGAAGGATATGCCTAGGCTGCATGATATGCCTTATAACACAAACTGGAAAGATGGAAAACCTATGATAGATAGGCCTAGAGACAAGGATACTCCTGATCCATTGAGAAAGAAGGGAACGTATATGGTGAATGACAATTATTTTTGTGAAGCTTGTGATAAACCATATTCCCCTGAGTATTGTGTTATACCCCAAAGGATGTAAGAGGATGGAGTTTTAATGGGAGATGGTGGAGAATATCACAAGATCTACTTGACTTCAAATGCTCTTCACCATGTTGAGGAGAGATACTCATCTTCGGAGGAAGGAGGTTATGAATATGGTGTTGTAGAACAAAGGTACAAAGTCCATATGGCTGAGTAGCATGTCTTTTCTGATTCTGAAGGTGATTATGTAGAACCACAACCTATTGAGGTTCCTGATCACAGTAATGTGAGGAGACTTATTGATGAGGAAATAGGGAGATTAAATGTTGATGCAGTCGAAGAAGCAAAGAAGAAGTACTGGTTGAGAACTAGGAAAATAAATTAGAAGGAAGGTGTCCCTAGGGGTATCCTTATGAAGGATCAGAAAGTTGTACAAGGAGTTTCAAAGAAGACTAAAAACAAACAAAGAGAAAAAAGAAAACAAAATACTACGCAAAAGGATGTAGTAAAAGAATTATCCAAAGAAATTCAAAAGACAAATATGTCAGGTAGAAGAGACAAAGAAGAGAATAAAGGAGAAACATCAGAACAAAGGAAAGTGACTAAGGCAGAAGGTTCTTCTTTTGATTTCACTCAAGCCTTGTCTCAGGTAAAGATGTATGTCCCACTCCTTGAAATGATGAAAATTAAAGAGTACAGGGATACTGCAATGCAATTGATAACAAATGAAGGTGAAAAACATGTAAGTTCCGAAAATAAAATGACTGCTAAAAATAAGCAAGATAAAGTAAATATCCCAAAAGTTTGCTTGAGTAATATATTGACAAGTCCACCACAAGTTGATCCCTTCTTTATTACATTACTCATAAATAACAAATTATTGAGGAATTGCATGATAGATTCTGGTGCTGCCATGAATATTATGCGAGTAGGAGTGTTGGAACAACTAGGCATGTGGGTGGATACATATGAAGGAAAATGTTATGCAATGGATAACCGACCTATTCCTATGGTGGGTATAATGAAAGATGTAGAAATCAAGTTAGCTGCTTATGCTCAAGTAGCTTATAATATTGATATAATAGTGATAGACACCCCTCCTCAATTCGGTATCCTTTTATCAAGATAGTGGATAGTAGCTATTGGTGGAAATGTCCAGTTTGATCTATCTTATGGAACAATTCTGGTAAATGGCCAAGAGGTGAAGTTGTACAGGGAACTGAGGATGAATCAGCTTATTGATTATGTGCCACAAGACCAAATCAATTATTTTTGTGATGTTGATCTTGGGAGTTTCACTATAGAGCCAGAACAACCAGAATTGACTAATAGTGATCCTATTGAGAAGCATGCTACACAGAACCACAATGGTGTTTGGAAGATGTATTTTGGTGGAGCCTGCAACTAAGAAGGCAATAGAGCTGGGATAGTATTTGTTTCGCCTGAACATATTACATTGAAGTATTCATTCCTATTAACTTTTGAATGTACTAATAGTGTGGTGGAATATGAAGCTCTATTAACTAGACTGAATATAGCAGTGAAGCATAAAATCAAGTTGTTGGTTGTTCTAGGAGATTCAGAGTTAGTTGTCTCGCAAGTGAGGTCAAAGTATATAGCAAAAAACAAGACAATAAATCAATATAGAAATTTTGTATGGGATATAATTGATTTGCTTGACGCCTTGTCAATTGAGTGGGTAGATAGGTCGAAGAATATAATGGAAAATTTTGTAGCTAATGTAACATTGAAGAGAGATGATATTACGCTGGCTGGAGTGTGACAAATTGAATTCAAGACAAGGCCTACTATGCCTGATAATGTATACAGTTGGCAAGTTTTTAATGGTGACACTGATCTTTTGAAATTCCTTCACTATATAGACCAGTATGAAGCCCAAGAGATCGACTTCAATGCCTTTGTTGAGGAAGTCGATGGAAAAGAAACAATATTTGGGAAGGACATTTTGTAGCTTAAGACAAATAAACTTCCTAAAGGGTTGGTGGCACTTGAGAGGATGTATGATGGAAATGATCGGTCTTTGATGAAGCAAACACTAGTTGGAAATGATGATATTGAGGAAATTAATTTGGGAACTGAGATGGCACCAAAATAGGTGTACATTGGTAGAAAGATAAGTCCTACAATTAGAAAAATGCTGATTGATTTGTTGAGAATGTATAAACATGTATTTGCTTGGTTGTATGCAGATCTAAAAGCGTATAGAGAAGACTTGTTTCATTACAAAATAACATTGAAAATAGATGCTAAACCATTCAGACAAAAGCAAAGACCTATAAATCGAACTCTAGAGCCTAAAATGCAAGAGGAATTGGTGAAGCTCAAAAATGGTAGAATTATTAAGCCTATCAAACATTCAATGAAGGTTTCAAATTTGGTCCTTGTCAGAAAGAAAAATGGAGATATCAGATTATGTGTAGATTTTAGAAATCTAAACATAGCATCCCTTAAAGACAATTATCCTCTACCAAATATGGAGGCTATATTACATAAGGTGAAAGGCTCCAAATTGTTGTCTATGATGGATGGATTTTCAGGGTCAAGGTTAAAGAGTCTGAACAATACAAAACAACATTCACGACTCCTTGGGGAATGTATGTTTATTTGAGAATGCCATTTGGTCTCACTAATGCAGGGGTGACCTTTCAAAGAGCCATGGATGTGGCGTTTGATGATTTGATCAATATTCTCACGGTGCTATATCAGGATGACCTCACTACTTACTCCAACAAGGTTGAAGATCATGTTCATCAATTGGAAAAGGTATTTACAAAATCTCTTGAATATGGTATTAGCTTAAACCCCAAGAAGTGTAATTTTACAGTTACGGAGGGTAAACTTTTGGGACATATTCTTTCAAAGGAAGGGGTTAGGATAGATCCCAAAAGGGTTGAGGCCATTGATAAAATTCCTATCCCTAAAAATGTTAAGGCAATACAATCATTCTTTGGACAGATAAATTTTGTTAGGAGATTTGTCTCTAACTTTGTTGAGATTATTAAACCCATAGCAAGAATGTTGAGAAAAGGAGAGAACATAGAATGGACTGCAGAAGCTTTGGATGATTTTGTATCTATTAAATGAGCCATCAAGGAGGCCCTTGTTCTTAAGTCTCCATATTTTTCAAAACCTTTTCATATTTTTTCATTTGCCTCAATGCACACTGTTGCAGTTGTTATGCTACAAAAGAATGAAGATAGTCATGAACAACCCGTATCTTTCTTCAGTAAGTCATAATAGGGATCTGAATTAAAGTATGATATAATGGAGAAGCAAGAATTTTCACTAGTGAAAGTTGTAAAAGCTTTTAGACCATATCTTGTTGGAGCTAAGGTAGTTGCCTATGTTCCTTATGCAGCAGTCAAGGATATTCTAACATAGTCTAAAGTAACAGGTAAAAGATGCAAATGGATCAACAAAATCCAAGAATTTGACATAGAGATACAAATTACTAAACTAGTCAGAGGTCACGATTTCACAAACTAATGGCAGAGCCAAATATTGAAGCAAATCAGATTTGCACTCTAGAAAAGGAAAATGTAATTGCAAGCATTAAACATACTCACTGGTATACAAATATCATCTATTATCTTAAATACATGAAGTGTCCAGAGGGAATGAATGACAACCAGAGAAGAACACTGAAGTTATAGGCATCTAAATATGTTTTTATGGATGGAGATTTATTTTGGAAAGACAGGGATGGCGTACTATTGTTATGTCTGGATGAATTTCAATCTAACCATGTCTTGAGTGAAATGCACGAAGGGGTTTGTGGAGGACATTACTCAGCGAAAATGACTACTCAAAAATTTCTCAAGGCAGGATATTATTGGCCAAAGGTTTTTAATGATTCTTTTGCACATTTGAGAAAATATGAAGCTTGCTAGAAGTTCTCTGGAAAACTGAAGTATCAGGGAGCTTTGCCACTTCGAACCTTTTCAGGCTAATGCCCCTTTTCATCAATGGGGAATTGATTTCATCAGGGAGATACAAGAAAAATCAAGTGGTGGACATAGGTGGATATTTTACCAGATGGGTAGAGGCCATTCCAACTAAACAAGCTACAAGTAGCGTGGTGACACAGTTTCTGATGGATAATTTCATTACTAGATTTGGTAAACCAATGAGGTTGATCACTGACAATGGAATGTGTTTTAGATCAGATGAGTTCAGAGGCTTCTGTAGCACATATGGTATTGTCATTTCTTATGCAGCTCCTTATCATCCACAGGCTAATGGACAGGAAAAATCTAGCAATAAGAGTCTTCTGAAGATTATAAGAAGGATGCTAGATCACAACAAGAAGGCTTGGGATGCGAAATTAAGACTGGCTGTATGGGCTGATAGAATTACGGTGAAAAAGGCAATTGGGAAGTCCCTATTTGAGTTAGTGTATGGAGCACAAGCCAGGATGCCTTTGCAGAACTTGTTACCAGGTTACAAGTTTGTCCTTTAGGAAGATTTGGACATTCCTAAACCCATGGAGGAAAGAATGGAGCAGCTAGCTGAACTGGATGAAATAAGGAGAGTGGCTCAAAATTAGAATATAAAGTTGCAGGTGCAGATGAAATATTTATTTCACAAAAAAGAAAAGTATAAGAAATTTGGAGAAAGTGATCTGGTACTGATGTGGAATGCAAGGTACCAGGAGAAGGGAGAACATGGGAATTTTGAAGCTTTGTGGCTAGGGCCTTCTGTGATGGTTGGAAAGAAAGGTGAAGACTCATACTAGTTGCAAAATATGGCTAGTGAGGATCAAGAATTGCTTGTAAATGGGAAATTTTTGAAACATTTTTTCTCGTAAGGTAACACAGAGGATTGAGGGTTGCTAGTGCATGGACAACTCTTGATGATCCTCTTTAAAATTCTTTTCCATGCACAGTAGTTGAGGATATAAAAGGAACAGGATTTGCAAGTACATGGACAACCCTGATTTTCCTCTTTTCAAAATTCTTTTCCATGTACAGTAGTTTAGAGTCTCATTCTTTTCTATTACCATCTGTTCCATCATGCTCACATGTTCCATCACTCTGCATTTGGTCTGCTCACCCAGAAACCTGAATCCTTGCAATGATCTTGCTATCATTCATCCCTAGACGGAGCCACTGTTAGAACTGTAAAATTTTGGATTTTTTATAGTCTATTGCATTCAAGAGTTTCCAGTATTAAGTCCTTATCATAAGCATAAAATCCCCTCTTTGCATTGTATTACTTATTCTTTGTCATGCGACTCATTAGAATCCATCTAGCTCTTTGTATTTCATTGAAAGTCCCATATTGGCAAGACATAGTAAAAGTCTCCCTGACCTATTTTTTTCTTAACTAACATGTATTGTTGTAGACAATCGACAGGTGAATTGGCATACTAAACAAAGAGCTGGGATGTTATTCTGTATGAGCAGCTCGAGTAGAATATTGTAAGTGATTGTTTCTTGGTTTTTTACATTTTCATTCTATAAGCTTGAGAATGGAGTCTTCAGGTTCTAAAAAGGGTAACGGTAGAAAGCCTGGTGAGAGTGGTATGTAAAAAGGAAAGAAACAAAAGGTTGATACAGAGCATGAGGGCACTGAAAGGAGGTTGAACCAAGACCTTATTTATCAACTACCTACCTCGGGGCCTAAGGCTAGAAGGTCCGCACAACTTAGGGTAGAAGTTGATAAATTAGATGACAAGTGCAAGTTCATAGATGATGTCTGGACTGCCATAAGAGGGTATGAGCTATTCAATTTCCATTACCATAGAAGAAGTCGCTTTGTACCAATCTATAACCCATGGAAGTTGAGTGTAGGGAAACTAGTGTGCCCTAATACTTTTGTAAATGCAGAATTAGTAAAATTGTTTGCAGATAATTATGATCCAAAGCATAAGGCTATATGTGACCCATCTGGAAAGCCACAGATATATGTGTCTAAAAAAGCAATAGGCAAGGTTTTCAAATTGGAAGGGTTTTCAAATGAGGAGATCAATTGTGAAGAGTTGGAAAAGGAATTTTCAAGAATGGATACAATCTATAAGGGTTGGAGGTTGCCTATTCATAGAATTAAGCAACGTAACAAACCAAAACCTTTGCAAGATAGTGAGGGACCTCCTTATCAAGTAGATTTGTTTTAGCGTTAAACGAAGTACACATATTTCTCAGTGTGTCAAGTGTTGGGGATGGATGCCTCAGAAATTATGTCAATTGTGCTAATGATTATCATAGCAGATATTCATTATCACAACTCCAAGCCATTCGATTATGCTTCATACATTTCTAGGGAGCTTGATTCAAGATTGGTGGTTGTAGAGGGTGGAGCTTCTATTGTTCATATTAGACATTATTCATTGTTAATGCACTTGGTGCTGTATTTTGGACAGGAGTTGGGAGTATGGCCTCTCGAGATGAGAGTTTCTCAAATTGGTAAGGAGGGTGAAGCATTGCCTATTAAGTTGTGGACTGCTATTTGCTACAGCAGGTTTGCTAATTCTAGTTTCATCCACTTTGAAGAATATTTTGTGAAATCTTTGTAAAAATTGTATAAACATCATTGTAACTATTCATTGACTGATGAGATTAAAATATTTCTTCAGCCAAATGATTTCAATGGGCCAATTGATCATAATTGGGGTGACTGGTATTGTTTGGAAGGAGCTAAAATGATCAGAGTGTATGGATTTGAAGGTACCCCTTTTAGTCTACCAAGGAAATTTCCAAACAGAGTTGCATATTTGGAAATTGTCAGACAAATAGATTACAGTAGTGTGATGCTTTTCAGTTCTTATGGGAAGCAGACTTTTATGCCTAGTACATTATGCTTTGGTGATTTCACTGTGTTGGCTGAGGGATATAATTCAATCCATGATAGATTGTTGCATTATAATATGAAAATGGGACCACCCAGGAAAAACTTTGACCCTGAAGGATATATCAATTTAGCCAAAGTAAGGATTAAATTTGGAAGGTATTAGCATGTACCTTATCCTTTTGATGATATGATCAGGAATTTGGATGAAGAGGAAGCACAGGCGGTGGTTGAAAGCTATAACCAAGGGTTGCAGGATATGGGAATATTGTCTTCTGGGAGTGAGGAAACCCCAATGGATAAAGTGCCATAGAGTAGAATAGAGAGAGTATCTAGGTTAAGGAATCAGAGGTATGTTTTCCCAACTAGAGAACAAAGTATTCAAAGTGGTGATATTGATGCAAGGCATATGGAATATAGGTCATTTCTTTCAGATGACGAGTTTATAAATTCTCCAAAATTCAAAGCATTCTTGTACAAATAGAAGGGGAAGGAAATAAGAGAAAATGTTGGTGTTGTCACTTTTGGGAATAAGGAGCAATTATTAGGTCAATTGAGAAAAAGTGTGGATGATGAAATGAGAAATATGAATCCTGAAAAGGGCTGGAAAATGTTGGAGAATGCTAGTGTTATGATTTATCCTGCACTTGCTTTGAACTCTGCTTTAGTTTTTGATACTTTCTTAAGAGATAGTAATACTGCACACAAACTTGATAATGAAAAGGTGACATAGGTGTATGCAAGCTCTAAGTATAATACTGATGAGGGATCATTGATGATATGGGATTTGTACCCACCCCACAAGAAATCAGTAATAATTGATACAGAGAAGGAATTTGGCCATGTTATGACCCTAAAGGTTGGAGAGGTTTATCCTATGGTTGCTACAGAGATTGGGATAGATATTGAAAAATTGAATAAAGCACAGATCCAGGGACTAATAAGAGAAAGAGAAATGTATAAGGAAAATAATGAGAGAATGTTAAGAGAAAATGATAGATTGAATGATTTGGTTGGTATTCCAATAGATCCAACCAAAATGCTCACTAAAGGAGAAAGCTCTTAGGCAAAAGATCATTGGATAGGGTCAAGTGCTTATAATCAGGGAAAGTATGATGCAATTGTAGCAATTGTTAAGAGGAGGCAGGACAATTTGACATCCTGGTTAAATCAATTGTGGGGAAAATATTCTTGTAGTTTGGATGCGTTGAAGGAGTATGAAAGGATGAATGAGTAGGTTATGGATAAGTTTCATTAATTGGTCCCACATGATGAGGCTAACAGTACTACACTTGAAGCTGCAAATCATATTATCAATCGCCATCAAAAATTCTATGAGGAATTACAGGGGGATAAACAAGGATTAATTGAAGCTGCCAAGAAAACATTGATCGCATTCTCTGATAGTGAAGGGGAGTTGAAAGATGCCACTAGGTGGAAGAATGAATGTGACATAGTGCTGAAGGAAATAATGAAGACATCTTCTACAAAGGATACAACATTAGAGGAAGTGAGCGACCAATATGAGGAAATGGTCAATATGGAAATCACGATCCAGAATGTTGTCGAAGATGCGGATACGTATAAGCGCCAGGATTATTTGTACCACCTCGCTAAAACTCACTTATGGCTAACTAGAGCCTAATTATTCTCTATCTTTTTTTTGAGTTTTGTCTTTTCCTATTTTCGAAAGGATGCGTCCTTTCATTTTTTCAATGTTTAAATGTTCCTTTTGAAAACAATATAAGAGGTAGATTTGGATAAGGATAGTGAACAGTGAACAGACAGAAATATACATTTTTTTTGGGAAAAGATGAGACTAGTTGCATATGTAAAATGATCGAGATATCAATGAAAATCTAATTCGATGGTGTAATGTTTTCTGGTATTAGTTGGTTATGATATTTGTCGAGAAGTATTATTGAAGTTGTCTCTGTAATGATTTTTTTTGGTTGTTCGAATCGGTGTAAACAAGTTTATACCTAGTTCATCGATGCACATTTGTTGCATCTATATGGTCAATTAATTGTTTCTTTCCAGTAAAGATTAAATTCTCTAAGTTGATCATAATAATTAGGGAATGTCAATTGGATTATTAAGAAGAACTCAATAATCATAATTTTGCATGTCATACAAGTTGTAAACCAAATAAAATGCTAAACAACTTGAATGTTTGCTAGAACAAATAAAATCGTTTCAGATTTCTCTTGACTCCGTGAACGCTATAAGGCACTGGTCTTTTCGTTTTCATTCTTTGGTTTCTCTCACTTTTTTACATCTGTTATCTGAGCTCATTAGGGTTTAGTTTTGAATATTGATGTGTAATTTGTACTATTTTTGTTTTATTTTGTCCATTTCAAATTGCCATCTTGGACAAATTAGGGCAATAGGAAAAGATCAAAATTTAAATCTACTTAATTCAGTTATGTACACCCACCTAGGTCTAGCAGCACCTAAAGAGTAGAAGGTTTAGTTGTTTCAAACCTTGTACTGTTACCCTAAAGCGTTGTGAAAGCTTGGCAACCTTTCATGGTTCAAACCTGCATTTTTGAGAGCTAATAGGACACACAAGAGAATTTGGACAAAAATATAGAATTTCAAAATTGAAGGAAACTCAAAAAATATACTCCTTTCCTTAGATTTGGAGCAAATTAACCAAAAAAAAAAGAAGAACTGTATTATTGGAGGTAGAGTAGAGAGGGTTTTATTTTAGTTCATGAGCACACTACTCACTCAGAACCCATGCAAGGCACAGGATTGTAGTTTAAAAAGATTGTTGAGAGGTGAGGGAGAGACCCATGCCCACCTCACACTCCCCATGTAGCAAGGAGTTATTCCACACCTTTTGTTTACTTAGCCAGCTCCCCTCTCTCATTCCCCGTAGGAATTAAGGAAACTCAAGCAGCTTCCCTCTCCACGTAGTAGTAAGCTAGCAGGTTGGAAGCAGGTACGGCCAGGGAAGACAAGAGCAAGGAAGAAGGTGCGACTAGCACCAAGTAGCCATGCACCAAGTAAAGGAGAAAGTGCAGCCTGGCAGAGGCACACATAGTCCTCCCCACTCCCTTCTACATCTGTGTGAAGGAAAGGAGGAGACTTAGCAGCAAAAGAGCAAAAAGTTTACTAGGTAGGTTTGCGAAAAACTCTCATAAATCTTATTTTTTTACTGAATTTTGTACTTAGCATAGAGAATTGAAAGGCAAGTTTCTGTTCTTGGAAAATCTTAAAGAAAAGAATCATTTTCAGTTTGAACTGGTAAATCATCAAAGAGTTTATATTTTAATTCAATTTGTAGAAACTTTTTAAACATAATTGAACTGTAATTGAGAATTCCAAATTTTTGACAATTTAGAATTTGAGAGTTTAGGAAGAACTTTGATTCAATTCTTGAAATGTTGAAATTGATCGAATTAGGGAATAGAATCAAAACAAAAAGCTAGTTTGGATTTTTTTTTTAAATATCAAGAAACATATTTAACTGAAACTTTATTTTATTTTTTTGCTAAGAATTTGAAAAATTCTAATTTAAATCATGTTTAAAACAGTAAACTAAAAATTAGAATAATGTATTATATCTAGAAATGATCTTACAATTTTGACAAAAACGAAACGATCATGAACAAAAATTAGTTAAATTATGTTGACAAAAAATAAAGATTGTTGATAGAAAATATAAAATAGAATCTTAATTTCGATTTTTAAACACAAATTGTGAATAGAGAATTACTGAAACTTGCAAATCACGTTTTCTTGAAAACTATCAAAACTGAAACTTTTAAAATAGTGAAGTTTAACTTGATCAATGATTGTTATTTAAATGCTGAAAATAGGATAAATTGGAAATAAAACGTTTTAACATGAGTTTTGATCTATTTTTGAAAACATTCTGAAATGATTTTGAAACAACTTAAATTAAATTTGAGTATGAACAATTGAACGTGTACTCTTTTAATTTTTGTTTTTATATGTATTATTCAACATACTAGAGTTACACCTTCATTTAAAAGTTTTTTAGATTATTAAATTACTATATTTAAAATATTGATTTTAAGACTTTTTGTGAGTTTGAGCAATGAAAAGAAGCTCATTTATATACTATTTCGTTTAAAATGATATTTTTAGTTAATGTTTCGAAAGATTGCAAAAGATTGCATTTGATTGTTTGAACCATGCATGAATGATAGATAATTCTACATCTGATGTTTTGGGAAAGTTACCTTCCGGGATGGGTGCCCAATATGGGTAAATAGAGAGTGTATTTTTGCTTTTCCAAAACTACTTTTTATTGTCCTGCATGAAATTTTACTTGGCCAAGTAATTTTTGTACCATTGAAATAGATGGATTATTTGAACTCTCTACCATATCCTAGTACCGGACTTGCTTCTTTCTTAACTGAATTAGAAAAATGAAAATTCTTTTGGTTTACTACTAGTACTAGGCATGCACTAGATTACATCTTGCTCGTAGACTAATTTTTGCTAAGCAATTCGTGCAGGGTCGGGTATTTCTTGATCGACTAAGAAATTCTGAGGAAGCGTAAGCTTCGAGGTTGGGCAGAAAAGCACTTGATTCTTGTCCTTGTCTTCTTTTGAAGATTTTCTTATGAATGGAAGATCGATAGACTGAATCTTCTTTTTAATGCTTTATTATTTATGATGTATGTAATGATGAGGTTATGGCGACTTAATGCCTAAGTCTCGAATTTGTAAACTGGATATGTATCATCCATTGTATTTATTGTTTGAAATGTGTATTTTGACACTTGTGAGATTTAGACTGAATTGTAATGAAGATATCTTTTTGACTTATATGTCATTGTATGTAATTGACCTGTTCTTTTGATGAATGAATGAAGAGATGATGACTTTATTTGGAATATAATAGAATTTTTTTTAAGTATTGTCGATTTTATTCTAAGGAGTTTTATGCTCTTTACATAATGTCTATAAATCTATGAAAGATATCTTTGATTTGAGTAGCTACCATTTTATTTTATTTTCCAATGTACCTTTTTGAATCCTAGAATCTCGTTCATGAATTAAAAGAATAATCATAATAGAAAATTATCATACATAAAGGAAATTTTCTTATCCTTCTCGATTTTCCCAAGATTTTCCATCAACTGACTTCTTAGCATCTCACATAGATCATAGTTTGCATTTTCCTTTACCGTCTAATAAGCTGCATAAATGGTTGTGCTAGACATAGAATTCTCTCAATTGGACTGATAGATTTTATAGCCAATAACCACAAATGCAAATTTGGCATCTACATCAACAATATCATCAATTTTCATCGCTCTTCTATCATACTTGGAACCAATTGCATCAGTAACTATTTGATTCTTCACTGATTTTAGAATTTGTAAACCACCAGAGGAACTAAAACCTGTAACAATACTTATTGCCTCTTTTGTTATCTTGAAGTGCTAATTTAACCACATGAATTCTGGATGAACTTGACTCAAGATGTACCAGACCCATTCATTCTCTTCAAAGATGAGAAATTTTAAAATCTTTATAAATGTCATCTCTTCTAGGATTTTAAATTCTAGCTTGACACATAATTCTTCTCCTATAATGTGATTCTTATATAAATTCAGTAGTTGATAGCTTCCTAACTCTTCAATGTTCGCATGGATATATGCCCTAATATCTTCAATGTGTAAAAATTTGTACGAAACAAATAAAAATGCTCCTAACAGGTTTGTATTGAAGATTTGTAGGGATTCCCTTCGAATTTGGGATGAGGTCTCTCTTTGATGTCAACTACCAATGGAGTATTCATCTTCACAAATTCACAAGTTTGCAAGTTTTCTTGATAAATACCTTTTCGTCAAATCAAAGTTTGATTGTTGAATCACCTTTACACTAGAATTTTTCCTTAATTCACCAAAGTTTTCTTCAGAGATCTCCAACTTATTTGCTTCAAAATGAAAGATAGAAATGACTTTTTATCACTCGCATACCTAACCCTTTTTTCGTAATAAATACTTTTTACCCTAACTCATCTAGATACCCTGTTTTCATGCACTATGAAAGATAATTCCTTTATGGACCTCCAATACCTCAAAATACTCTCTCTAATAAGGTCAATTAGCATTTTTAGAGCATCTATGCAGTTACTATACTTATCCACAACCGATGATAGTTACTGGTTAGGGGGTTAAGATATTTTCTTGGAAGGTCCCCCTAGGCCAAATGCCTAAAGCTAATTCTCAAAGTAATTACCAGAAGTAGGTTTTGGTGTTGGTGCATTTCCTTCAACAGAGGGACTTTTCTTCATCCATTACTTCTACATTTGTTGCCTCATCACATCTGTAGTGACTTTGTCTTTTCCCTTAACATCCTTTTGCATGTTTTTATTTTGATTTACGAGACCTTTTCTATTGCAACAAAATCTAGCAATGTGACCAAATTTTTTGCAATTATAACACACAAAATTTCTCTATCTAGACCAGTTGTTCCACTCATTTTCTCTTGATCTGCACTCCCAAATCTATTGCATGTACAACATCTCATAGCTCTATAAAATTTGTTCATCATGTGTCTACATTCATTTGGATTATGACCATGCTTGTTGCAGTTAAAGTACTCACTTGAGAATGATTAACCATTTGATTTCATTCTACTTCTACACTGAAAAACCATATGACCAAATATATTGCAACTAAAACAGTAACCATTAAATCTCTAAGCATTAGGTTTTCTTATCGGATACCTTCCAAATTTGTTCATTTGATTTCCTTTCCTGAATCTCCTTTGTCCAGATCTGAAACTTTCTCCTTCCTCATATCAAATACCTTGATTGTCACCTTCTATCCTCTAACCTTTAATCAGTTCATCAAGCTTGGTTGAGCTAGTCTTGAACTTTTCTTTGAATTCATTTGCAGTATAAAGTTCATCTTTGAGATCATCAATCTATTTTTTGAGGACTTCCTCACTATTTTTAGATTGTTCTAGTTCATTGTCCAAACAGTTGCATTATTAAGATTATTCTTTCAAGGACTCTGCAAAATTCTCTTCTTTTTTATTTCTATCTTCAACCTCCTTGGTCATTCTCATCATAATAGATTCCATCTCATGATTTAGAACTATATTATCTCTATTATGCTTTCCACATTGTTTTGTCTTTTCCTTCAAGGATTGAATAATATTTTCATATTCAATGCTCTTACTATCATTCTTCTTAATTTGATCACAAATTTCTTTTCTCTTCTCCCATGACTTATGGATTTTATCTTTTAAAGACTCAATGAATTTCTCAACATCCATGAGGTTTGCTTACAATTTCTGAACTTTAGATTTTGACTGATCAAGATCATCTAGGGTAACCAAAAGTTGTTGTTGAAGACTTCTTGAATCCATTGAATTTATTTCCCTAATCTTCCGTAAGCTGTTAAACTTCTTCTGAGGAACTAGGCTCTGATACCAATTGGAATCAATTTTCTATAGTTTTTAACTTTATTGATCTGATCATTCAAGCATTTACAATATTCAATCAAAATAGATATGCATGAATATAATGTAAACAACCACAACACAATAACATATGAATTTTTACATGGAAACCAAAATCTTAGGGGGAAAACCATGGTGGATGGCCAATCCATCATATGATCTAAGTATACTAAAAATAAATTTTATAATATGGGAATGCACTTGCATTTAGGCACATTGCCTAGAGATCACTACTCAAAGAAGACTCACTATCTTACAAAGATAATCAAATTAAATCCATCTGAAAAATGGACTGAGATAATAGAATCTACCAATGCTTGATTATAGTTTTGGTTAGGCTTAATAATTGATCTGATATCCTTTTGGCTGATTTTTCACTTATGCTTTGCTCTACTCAAACTCGCATCACAAAATCCTTAATGCACATGTGAAACTATGGATAATCACTCTTTTACACTTTTGAGATTTACAAATTTCCCAAACATAGCTCAAATCTATCTCTAAATGATATATTTTATCTCTTATATATATCTATGACTAAGAATTTAATCGCTAACTATCGGCTCAAACAAAAGTAAAAATGTATTCAAGATGTTGGCTCAATCCATCTTTAATTATTGATGCACATTACCCAAGGTTGGTTCCAACATAGTAGGGACCTAAATGATCATTGTCGAACACAAAAATACTTAAACAAATACTTCCCAAATATCTATGACATGTTATATCAATCGGGTCAGCCTTCATGTACTGATGAACAAGAAATTAACTAACAAAATCTTCAAACTCGCACATGGATCAATACTAGCCTCTATGATTCAATAGAAGTGGAGATCATATACTAGGAAAAATTCTTTGAGATACGCAACTAAAAATGATAACATAAAATCTTCATAAGAATCAATGAACACAAAACTATTAGATGCTTTGTTCTTCCTTGATTGTCTTCAATTTGTCTGCTAGTATGATCAAATGATGATGTGCGTATCTAATCACAGACCAGAGTTGCCATCAAGGAGAACACCAAATTATATTAGCAGTGTCTCTTGCTAGAAAAGGGGTGGGAGGGAGAGACCTGAGAGAGGGAGAGAGAGAGTGGGAGAGAGAGAGAGGGAGTGAGAGAGAGA
Organism: Sequoiadendron giganteum; assembly: GCA_007115665.2. Classification (NCBI taxonomy): domain Eukaryota; kingdom Viridiplantae; phylum Streptophyta; class Pinopsida; order Cupressales; family Cupressaceae; genus Sequoiadendron; species Sequoiadendron giganteum. Next base: position 743,851,339 of record CM021102.1, on the reverse strand, counting down.
GAGATGGAGTGTGTGTGAGAGATATAGAGAGAGAGGGGAGATGAAGATACCAGAGAGAGTGAGAGAGAGGGAAAAAAATAGAGTGAGTGAGAGAGAGGGAATGGGAGAGAGATAGAGGGAGTGAGTGAGATACCTAAGAGAGAGAGGGGGTAGGAGGGAAAGACTTGAGAGAGAGAGATAGAGAGAGAAATATAACAACCTAAGAGAGGGAGATGGAGTGATAGAGATAAAATGAAGAAAGGGGGAGAGAGAGAGAGAGTAAGAAATGGGGTTTGAGTGAGAGATTTATTTAGGTATCTAGGTGGGAGGGAAAGAGACTTGAGAGATGAGATTTGACTGAGAGAGAGTAGTCTAGCTCACATGGGATGGATTGAGACCTAAGAGAGAGAGAATTTAGAGGGATAAAGAGTTATCCAATAAGCGTAATGAGTTAGAGAACATATGAAAGGTAAAACCTCAACTATCCAACTATGGTTATAAACTATGCACTCTAAGTATTATCAAATTTGTTGGGCAAAGAGGGGAAATTTAAGTTTTGTTCAAAGCAGGTCATTTGGCAAGCACCAAATTTAGTGGTCACCAAATGTCTCATCACATTTTTCACATGCCAGATTTGGCACTCACCAAATGGCACATTACATTTGTTGCACGCCAAATTTGGCCCTCACCAACTGACCTGCTTTAGATGTGTTAATTGATAGAATTTTCAAAATTTCCTCATATCTGCATTCATGCTCCCCGTCTCATTTGCATGTATTTGAATGTAATTTTATAAATAAAAAAAAAGTGATATCATTAACCTCTCTCTTAGCTATCTAAATATAGAAAAAAAAATTATTTTGATTTAGTTAAGGTTTTGATCCATGGATTCTATTGTAAATGCCTCTATTTTTTGTCAAAAACCAACATGTGCTAGTTTTAGGATATATTTTTACTCTTTCATCAAAACATGAAAAAAATTACATTTTTTCAAACTAGACATCATTCTACACATGATGAAAAAAATATCAATTTTCAATTAGGTTTCAAAAAATTTAGGGGGGAGCACACTCAAATTTTAGCTTTTCAGGATGTGTCCACTTTGAATATTCATAAAATATTATGTATTCACTAAAAAATTATCTGAAAGAATGAGGATGAACCACATTGTGTTAGCTAATTTCTCACCATTGGGATTTTTGAAATTCTAAAAAAAATATAATCAAAAAGGGGGGAGCTCTCAGGTGCTATGCTATTTTTTTTATAAAAACATGACCTATTTTGGGCCCCCCTTTTTGAGACCCTTAATCTTCATTAATTTCATAAAACATTAATAGCTTAGAAACTAGGCTCAGAGTACTTCAAATTTTTTTCTTGATGCATCTTAAAATTTTGAGCATAAGTATCTTCATTTTCTCATGCAAATCATATTTTTCTGATTTTAGAAAAGAAAAACAAAAGAAAAAAAAGTGCCAGCTTAAGAGCCAAAATTGAGTCACAGATCCATGCACTTATCCAAATGTTGTGCACCTTTCAAAACTTGTTATTTTTGGAACACCAATAGGTGTACTCATTCTCCCTATGGAAAAACGTTCCTAGTATGCTTTTATGAAATATATAAATCTGAATTTTAAGCTTAAGACCAACAATTCATTCCTATAACTTGAAATCCCCACTCCTGGATCTAGATCTATTAAAAATATACAAAATAATTTTGATGATTGTTGGTATATAGGGGTTTGTCGCGATCAAACCCCAAGTTTTGTAATTAAACCTTGATGATGAATAGAAATCTGAAATATGAAATGTGTGTGTGATGCTAACCTTAGGTGTGTCTAAGAACAATATTTCTAACAATGCAAAAAAACCCTACTAAAATTTATTTGAATAGGATCCCAAAATGAAACATGAAAAATGATGAAGACATAATTTAGGAGACATCAAATCCCCTTAATAATTCATAAACTTGAATATACATCTCTTTCTGTTAAAAATAGAATGATCATAGAAGATGGAATCACTTAGGAAACAAGTCATCTAGCTTGGTTGAATGTCTTGTGATTCTTTGAAAACCTAGAATCCATCATGATTCTCCATAGGCACCTATTACCAATTATTCAATTATTCTTAATATTTGATGACAAAATGAGCTTGAAGGCCTGCAAAAATAATAAAATGTTTCTCCAAGACTTCACTCTTGAATGCAAATTCTTGTGATCTCATATGAAAATATTTTCTTGCTAGTGAAAAAAGAATGTGAAACTTAGATTTATAGGCTTCCTTCTCCAATTTTGCAATTATTAGATCCTAAAAGTCGACATGTGAAATTTGAATTTGGAACATTAAATTTCCACCCAAAACATATTTTAAACGGGGGTCCTAGGTCCAAGTGAGGACCCATTCACGACAGGTTGAATGGGTTCTAGTCCACTTCCCTAGGACACACATTGCTTAGTGTTAAAAATTATGTTAAATTGGGGTCCTATATCTTAATGAGTACCCATTTTCCCTATGGAAAATGGGTCATAGGTCACTTACCTAGGACACACATTTTCCCAATTTGAGTTTTATGGAATGGAATTTATGAATGTTTGTTTTTATCCCCATAAATTGTAATTAATTAGTTTCAAATTTGAATCAAAGGGGATAATTAAGGTAGATTGACCTCAATTAATTAATGAACCCCTAGATTAATTTGAATTTGTAAAGGTACACCTTATGACAACAAAATTAAGGATAAATTATGTCCATTTTATTTAAAAGGGGCCTAAACTTACTATGAATATGGGAAACATTTTACAACACCAAATTAAGGCATCATTAAGCTCATTTAAATTTATTAATTACTTATAAATTATGTGTCAAAAATGGATACTTTTAGGTACACTACATTTATCCCCGACTTTAGTAGCCATATGACACAAAGTGCATATGCAAGGTAAAGTAATTCTAATAAAATTTATAATAAGGATACTCATATGGATTCATTAGGGAGAATGAATCCCCCACTCTAGTTATTTACAAAACCAAATTGTTAAGAGCCACATCCTATAACATAGGTTCATTACTCATACAAAAATCCTCTTATCAAACTTCTACGGAGAATCAAATTTGAGGCTAGATGTATGTCCCCTAATTCTTCTTTTTTTATGGAAGTGGAATTAAGGTGAATACGAAACCACATTGAATTACATAAATAATATCATAAGGTATTTCCAAGTACCATACTACATAGTGATAAACATTTGATTGGATCAGGAGTGAAATTCAATTCCAACACAACTAACGGTATTGAAAACAAAGTCCTCTATCCTCAATTATGCTAATTTGAATAAAAATTTCCTAAAATGAAATAATATTTATTTGCTAGGGTTTGGTATATACAAATGAAAATGACACATTTTACTATCATTTGACATTTAACTTTCTTCCAAATTACCTTGGTATAGAGTGATCTAGGATGTTGAGTAGATGAGCTTACCATGCCTTCTAGATTGGATGTCATTCACAATGAGGTGGCATGAGGCACAATTCGACACAGAGAGTGGATTTTGACATTCATTTTCTTTGTTTTCATGCATTTAATATACTTTTTCATGTAATTTTAGTATTTTTAGGACCCTAAAAAATATTGTTGAAAAGCATCCATCTTTTTGCAAAAGTGTCCAGTGTTGGTGCAAAGTGTTCCACGATGGCACAAAGTGTCCAAAATTGTCGAAAGTGTCCAATACCCCCCGTCAAAAAATGGCATAATTTTCCACATTGGCCATAAATCATCCTAGAGAAACTTCAGTGTTATTTAATTCATAAATTTAGGATTTATTTTATGTATTTTGTTATTTTAGGTTCCTGCTTAGGCCTGACAAAATCTCAAGGGGAGAGAGTTTTTTTTCCTTTGAGATTCCATCACATAGATTTTAGAGGAGGCCAATGCTTTACTAGACATATTATTATTCTTGGTATACATCATGCTACCTATGAGGTATCATGATGCTATGTTGATGGCCCTAGTAGAGAGGTGGGATGCAAATTTGTGTACCTTTGACCTTGCTAAAAGTGAGATGACCCTCACCTTCAATGACATCCACCACATCCTATGGTTAACTATCTACGGAGAGGTTGTACACTTGGTAGATGAGCAATCATACACGTAGATGTGAGATGACATTCTTTACTATTTATAGCGGCTCATACGATGGTCCTCTATCAGTCCTTGTATTGAGCTTAGATGGCATGTTTGGACACCACTACTTTGGTCGATCATGATCATTACTATATCACTTCCACTAGTGCCATATGAATGAGGCACAAACTTAGATGGTGGACTTGTTCACATCATTCGAGACATAGAGGAGCATATGATTGTTTATGCTTAGGGTTGCAGTATGAAGGCTCATCTATACTATGATTTGGGATGGTTTGTATAGTAGGATCTGGAAAACATATTACATTGTATGCTCTTACAAGTATGGTGCTTTGAGCATATTACATGTACTAGACCCACTATATTTCCTACCATATCAGACATGGGTTACCCATGGGCCTTCAATTATCCACTAAGGAAAGAATGGAAGGAGGGAGATTTTTTTTACTAGTGGATTAAATTTGATTAGTTAGATAAGGATGATATCTCTATAGTGGACAAATGATAGACACGAGCTAGTCAGGTAGCAAAAAAAATGATTTCTTTTAGGGATACACAATTAAATAGTGAGACCAGTCTACTATGATTGTTTCATGCGCTAGTTTGGACATATTCAAGTACCACTTTGGAATTGACTCAGATACCTACAATTAGTACAAATTTTTCTAAGACCTAGGGACACTCATCATTTTATGATTCAGGACAAGGAGCGTGACATGCTCCCAATCTCTTGTGCTAATGAAATAGGCACTACTTGAGCCTACAACTTATGGTGGGTTAGAGCACAACTAGCCCATGTCTTTCCCATGCACCACCCTTCAAGTCATTTTAGACCTCTTCCATGTTGCAAAGAGGATAGGGGTGATGATAAGTTTGGAGATATGGATGATGAGGAGACCATACCTGACATATTTCTAGGTTTGAATGAGGATGAGGGGGAGGAAGAGTATCAATCAATGAGTGAGGATACCCATGAGACATAAGAGCTTCTAGTTCCCTTAAGAGGAGAGATGAACTCCCTATTAGGGTCACTAGAGAACATGTAACAACCACATTAGACATCTGAAGTCACGAGTGTGGGGAGGCCAGTGTTAGCAGACCATCCATACTTCCTACACAGAGGGGGACTAGTGGTGTACAGTTATACCTTGACTAAATGACTAGAGATCTAGGTGATGGTTTGATATTTGTGTTCTTTCATTAGGATTTTATCATTATGTATATGTTTTATATATGATGATGATGTGTATTGATACCTATTATTATTTCTATCTTCTAGGGTCCACATGAGAGTGGTGTGAGCTCTACCACTAAGTGACCAATAAGATAGAGCCTCCATTATATATAGAAGTTGATACACTCTCGAATTACATTCCCCTAGCTTCTATTGGGCAACATGCATAGCTCTTTGAGTTTGTAGCAAGATCAGGCCTGGCATACGAGAGTGCCACTAGTCATGCCAACCGATTTCTAGGAGAGACTTTAGAATTTTGAACATTTCAAGGTCCTACTGATAGTAGGAGGCAAGATGCCCTATGAGAAGAGATCTCATGGCTCTAGGAGGAGCTTACTAGGGTGCAAGAAGACAAAAAATAGGTAGATCAAGAGTATGTTGAGGCACTCATACAAGAGGTGAGAGCAGTTGGATTGGTAGAGGGCATACAAGAATCTACGAGAAGGTAAAGATTGCATTTTACTATATCACGATGGCCATGAGCATCAAAAAACCCCAAGGGGTCTAACAGTTGTAGACACTATTAGCAGTGTATTCCTCGATATATGTACTTGAAATTTTGATGATATATAATATGTGAACATTGATGTTTATGTTTTAAGAGCTTATGTTGAATTAAATGTCAATGTGATTTATTAAATATTCTTTGTGAGAATTTTTAATAAATATCTCCATAATTCAATTTACATGTGATCTAGTTAAAACATTTTCAATTTATATTAGATACTACATTGTGATGAAGTACACTATGTTATAGTAAACGCAAATATGATATCATAACATTCAATGCATATAAGTATCTAAATTAACATAACACAAAATATTTTATTTTGAATAGTATGGAAACTAAAACAATAATCCAAATCAATTGAATTAATCATTTTAAACCCCAAGACACACTAATATCGTCTATCAAAGAATGAACCAATGCAATATAAAATAGAATACCATTTACCTAATCCAAAAATAACTTATTTAACACACTATTCAAAAGGGAGGATGTTAAATTTGTAATACCAACAAAAATGCATGGCACTAATAGGTTCTTTTAGAGGTGTAACATCAATTTCCATTAATGTGTAGGCTTTGGACCCATATAACTCTTTGATTACATAAGGTCCTAACCAATTAAGGCTTAATTTTCCTTTTTTTCTTTGAAGAGCATTGGCATTACTCTAATTTTTATATAACACCAGGTTACCTTTATTAAATGCACAAGGGGTGAAACTATCATTATAACTACATTGCATTTTTTTGAAATAAGCTTGCAGATGATCGAGATCGTTGATACATTTTTCATTAAGGATTTCAAGTTGATGCAATCGTTGCTCTTTATAGGTAGTGTCTTCAATAAGACCTCTAAGAGAAATTTGCAATGAAGGAATCTCTAACTCCAAGGGAAATACTTCTTTAGCACCATAAACAAGGTTATAGGGAGTGTTTCCAGTTGATGTTCTAATACTTGTATGATAGGCCTGCAACACATAAGTTAGTTGAGTATGTCAATCCTTGTTATGTTTACTTACTATTTTTCACAAAATTTTCTCAAGATTCTTCATGATTGATTGCTCTTGTCTATTTGATTGTGGGTAATATGGCATCAAAAAGTAATGTTGAATACGAAACATTCCCAATAATTTCTTCATGTCATTGCTCTTAAATGGAGTTCAATTATCTCAAATCAATGCGAAATGGAGACCAAAGAAAGAAATAATGGGTTCCAATATGAAACAACATATTGCATCAGCTGTTGTGGAATGAAGAGGAATAGATTTTATCCATTTTATAAAATAATTTATTGCAGTAATGATAAATGTATGTCTAGTGAAAGAAGGTGGTGATATTTTTCTAATATGATCCAAACCCCAAACTGAAAATGGCTAAATAAGAACTTGGGCATGAAGCTCAGAAGTAAGAGCATAAATCAAATCATTTTGTTCTTGACATTTATGACATTTTTTAATGTAGGTGTAATGTAGAAACATGTATCCTTGATATTTTCACTCATTTGGGCCTTTCCTATGGATTTTGACTTGATTTTGCCTAGATTTAATGTTGTAATGTGGCCAACATATTCATATTAGGCCTTGAATGCTTGAAAATAAATAAAAACCTAAATACGTCTTGGAAAGGAAGTGTTGTAACATATTTTCCCACTTTTCTACCACCTTTCCATCATAATTCATGCAAACAACCTCTTGTTACCCATTTCCAAGCCTTATTTCAAAGTGTTGTAAGGATTTGTAACAAACTCTCACACTTTCCTAGGCTTTTCATCAATAAATTGACCCTTTCTCATGATAAAATGACCCCTTAATGCACTTATAGGTCCTACTTAAGTGTGTTTCGAAAGACAATCCCATTAAATAAAATTAATCACACTTTAATTATTGACAATCACTTAAAATTTCCCATGTGGACTAAGCTGCCACCTTTGGGAACTTAGTCCCATTTGACATAAAAATAAAATTCAATCCAAATTTTTGGTGGGATGTTGAATTCTAAACCCTAAGGTCAGCCTACGATGTGTTATTTTTAGAAAATTAAGGCACAACATGTATAAATAGATTATTTTTTCCCTCATTTCCATCTTCTATATCTTCCAACTCAAGCAATCTATCTTCTCAAGCAAGCATCAAGCATTCAAGAACTCTAAGCACATCAAGCATCAATCCATTAGAACTGATTACTTGCATATATTCATACTTATTTAACAAGGGTTTGGTGAGTTGTTGCACTTTCATGTGTTCAATCATCTTTCCCTTTAAATGGCATTTCATTATCAAGGGTTTGATTACAAAAATGGGGTTTGACTAAGGAAAAACCCTATTCTCTAACCCTAAACCATTTTCCCTTCTTTGCATGTGTGTTTTTGAGACTTTGTATGTAGATTAGTGAAAGAGTAATGTGGTAAAAGGTTTCATCTTTCCATCCACATCATTCCAAGTCAACAAACCCTGAAATGAGCTTGAGGAAAACTTGTAGGTCAACATATGAAGATTTAGATCTGGGTCTTTGTCAGAAACAAAAGTACAAGTTGATAGCTACAAATTCTAGTCTCAATATTCTCAAAAGTTATAGGTGGAATAAGTCACCATTATTGGTGAACTAGTCCCACTACCAGGCCTAAAAAGTGATCTCTACAGATCTAGACACCCATTTCCCTAAAACCTATTCTAACAAAGTTTCCCCGAAGTAGGACTAAGTCACCTAGCTTGTCCTAAGTGTGCTAGTGGCTTCAAAAAAATATTCTAAAAGATTCTAGAGCTCCTCTTCATCAACCTTCAATTTCAAGGTGCACCACTTCTGCCCCTTTAAGTTCTCTTACAACTTGCATGCATTTTAGGTCATTTTACATAGTGTTTTACATACATTTACATTACATTAGTTTTCAGCATTTAAATACATTCCATATCACACACACACACATATCAAACATTAACACATAATCTTCAATGAACCCCCTAGGTTTTGGGTGTGAAAGAACTCTCTTCTAGGTGAAAACCCTAGAACTGCTAGGGAATCCCCTTTTCCCTAAAATCTATGATTCAGTAGGAAAAAAAATCTTGTTCTGTATGTCTCTACTAGTATCCTATATAAACTAAATTTTGAACTAACGATCTTCCTCCAAAATTTCCTCCACAAGCGTCTACATGAGCTTCATCAAGTTCTATATAGATTTTAGATTGTTTAAGACATCTAATTAAAAGACCATTAAATGATCTTCTATATAACATGTCCATAAGGATAATATAATTTAATGTGAGTTGAAGATGATCTCAAGTGTTCTTTGTTGTAGGCTCAATAAAAGTACCTTCTTTTAAATTGTTGAATATCGTTGTGCACCATTCATTAGAGTTTTCAATATTGGTTAATAAAACTTATTTTGTCATCTATTGATGGTTTAGTGATCAGTAGGACTGTAAATGTGAAATCAACAAAAGGATCATGAGGATACACAAGGAAAGCAACACTTGCCATTACATTTGCATCTTGATTATCGGGTATTTGTGGGATCATCATGGAGAAAATAGGCCCTTAAGTGACAATAAAAATTCAGAAAATCAGACTTAGGTAACTTGACGTAAAATTTGAATAAGTTATCTATATTATTTCAAAAATATGTAAGAATGAAATCTTTATAAAATTGAATGTAGTTACTAAACTACTAGTTTTTTTTTTTTTTTTTAAATCTATGTGGTGAAAATTTGAAATTTCAATGGAGTAGTACTTAAATTTCAAGGAAAAAATAAAAAGTAGGTGTCTATCTGACCACCCTAACCATAATAAAATGACAATATTTTTTTTTAATATTTTAGATATAAGTAGAGGAATTATGTCTCGATGTGATGCATATTTTTTTAAATTTTTTTCCGAGTAAATAATTAATTATGGATTTTTTATTACAACTTTTTAAAAATATAAAAACTCGTATGTCTGACCACCTTAACCTGGTCCAAACTTCATGATTTTTTTTTTTTTTTTCTAATCCTATATTATGTGAAGCATAGAATGTGATGCAAGTTTTAGATTCAAAAATTGTGATACCATTTGAAATTTGTAGATTTTTTTCAGTCAACCTATCAATTAGGACTTTAGTTGTAATTCAAATAGAAAATAAATAATAATTCTTTATTAAATTCAAAATAAAGCATAATTTATATTGGTGGAAATTTGAGAATCTCCTTTAAAAACCCTTTTTGTTTCATCAATTTTGGGTTAAAAAAAAGTTGTTAGCCACATGGGTCATCATATCACTTACATATCACCACTTTTTGGCCCATCATGATCCTACATATACCCTATCTTTTTCGCAGTATATTATCAATTGTATATGAATCAAATCCATCTAATAATTTCATTGTGAGGTTTTTGTATCGAATGAGCTTGTCATGATTTTCTTAATATGAACCATTTATTTGTTGAATGACTAATTGAGAATCACCAAATATAGAAATGTGTTTGAAATCCAATGCTAATGCTCCATGTGTACTAGCAATGAAAACTTCATAATCTATAGTGTTATTTGTACATTTGAAGTTTAGTTGGAAAGATAAGGGAATAGGCTTACTTGAAGGAGGAATTCATATAACCCTTACCTCAGAGCCAATTTCACACTTAGAACTGTCAATTAGAACTGTCAAAATACAGTTCCCATGTCCCTTTTTCCTTTTGAATAATCTACACATTCTCTTCAAGGAATGAGTCTATATTATGTACTGTTAATGGATAGGGAGCGTCATATTATAGATTTATCAATACTTGTCCTTTGATTTCCTTTTGAGAGACAAATTTAAGATCAAACTCAGCGAAGCAAGATCAGAAAATCGACAGTCGAATCAGGAGCTGGAACCGAGTCAAAAGCAAGGTAAGGATGATCAGGATGATGTGGACTCTGGTGACAAAATACATGTGGACCTTGGGGGAAAGGAAATTTTGGCTTCCTTCTCTGCTACTTCTCCCACCGAAAAAATTGAGAAAGTTAGTGGGGGAGTGGGGACCACTAGCGGTTTAGGAGGCAACTCCAAAACGTGCACCTCTCTATTTGGGGTAAAACCTAATGGAAAGTCTTCCTTCCCTCATGTGCAAAATATCTCGTCCCCTACTAGAGGTAAGTATGCTATTTCGATTCCTGATCTGATTATAGACCATAATATAGCTCTAATGGAAGGAACCCTAGTTGGAAAGTTTATGGGTCCTAGACCAAATATTGAAGTGGTCAAGGAATTTGTTAAAAATAAATGGAGATCCAGTGGGAAAGTCTCAGTTGCTACTCTTCCAAAGGGATTTTTTTGCTTTTGAATTTACTTGCAAAGAGGATATTATGGCTGTAAGAGGTGTAGGTCCCTAGGTGATAGGAAAATCATCCCTGGCACTAAAGAAGTGGTCCTCCCACTTGGATCTATCAGATTCGATCTTTGAGAATGTTCTAGTCTAGCTTAGACTTCTAGGCCTGCCCCTGGAATACTAGAGTGAAGACATCTTCCTGGGTATTGCGAGCTCCTTTAGTGAGCTCCTTTCAATTGACACAATGACAACTGCTAGAAAAAGACTGGTTTTTGCGAGGATATGTGTGGGGGTTCCTCAGGAAGCAGATTTACCCTCATCGATAGAGATATAGTCTAAGCTAGGATCCTGGGAACATAATATAGAATTTGAAACCATCCCGTTTGCCTGCTTTAAGTGTAGGAAATCTGGTCATTGGGTGAAAAAATGCCCTCTAAATGTAGCTCTAGAGAAAGATAAGCCATCAGAACCGGGAAAAAAAGAAGAATGACTCTGGAGAAGGAAGGAGGGAGAATAAAGAGCGGGAGGTGGAAAATATAGAAGCTAACAATCAAAAATGTTCCTTAGAGATTGAAGTGGTATTGGAGAAAAAAGGTGAGTTCCCTATTGAGCTTCATAACCCAAAGTCTTTTTCCAAGGAAAGAGGTATTATTGAGGGCACCCTAGCTGAAGAAGGAGATCGGATCCTATCTCCTTCCTTCTCCTAAATGACAGTCCCATCTAATAGAAATGAAGAGATACCAGGTTTGGAGGATATCCCCAGTGAGAGCCTATCCTTGGTCTTGAATATCCCTCCTCTTCCCCTGTTATCTATTATTCCCTCCCATATGGGTGTGGAACACTTGTTGGAGACCAACTCTGTTGTTGGGGTTTTAGAATCCCTCAAAAAATAGGATTATTTAGCTAACCTATCTAGCAATGTTTTGTGTTGTCAAGAGAATGGTAACATGGATACTTTACCTTGGGAACAAAGACTACCAAATGAAAAGGATTGGGAATCTAGCAGAGAGACAGACAGTCAAGATGAGACTGATAAAGAAGAGAATATATCAAAGAAGAAGCCTAGAAAAAACAAAGGGAAGACCCCAAGTGGCATCTCTACTAGATCAAGAGGCAAGGCAGATTGTGGGGCAACAAAAAACTCAATAGGCAAAAAGTCTTCGAAAAAGAAAAGAGAGTTGAATAGTTTTCAGGATATAGCGAATGGATCTCAAAAAATCATCCTGGAGTGTCTTAACTCTCCTGGTATATAATGAATATTATCTCCTGGAATATAAGGGGACTCAATAGCCCCCACAAGCAGGATGTTCTTTGCAACTTTGTTAGAGATCACAAACCTGATATTCTTTTAATTCAGGAAACTAAAATGTCTAAGGAGAAAATTGAAAAAATGAAACTCTTTCAATACTACAGTGACTAGGGCAATAACTCAAATGGTGCTTCGGGTGGCATTGTTACTATTTGGAACAGCCACAACATCAAAGGAGATCCGATTCTGGAAGGTATGAATCACATAGCTACTAGATTCACTCATATAAGAGATAACTTCAGCTAGATTCAAATGAACATTTATGCTCCTAATGGAAAAGGTATGAGGAAATATTTTTGGCTGGAATTAGCCTCCATTAGAAGGATTTTTGATAAAGAAGCTTGGATTTTTATGGGGGACTTCAATACTCCCTTAATGAATGGTGATAATTTTGGGGGATCTCAGATTAACTTAGAAAGTAAAGAGGATCTTCAGAATTTTATTGATCCTCAAGGGCTGGTAGATCTGGATCTTCTTGGAGCCTCCTTCACCTGGTCAAATTGCAGAAAGGGGATGGACCTCATACAAGTCAGATTAGATAGATCTCTGATTTCTAATCATTGGTATGTTGATTACTATTGCTCCCTTAAATCCCTCACAAGAATAGGCTCTAATCATTCCCCTATCAATTTCATTGCGGATCCTATAAAAAAGAAGAAGAATACCCCTTTCAGGTTTTAAAAAATATGGATCTCTCATCCTGCTCTCAAAGAGGAAATAAAGAAATGGTGGAATATAAGTATTCAAGGAACTGTTATGTTCAGAATTGCTAAAAAATTAAGGGAAGTGAAATGTAATCTTAAAAAATGGAAAAAGGATTCTTTTGGGAACATCTTTAAGATAAAGTCCAAACTTCAAATGGATCTGGGAGCAATTCATTTCAAAATATAGAATGAGGGTTACTTGAATGATACTAAGAAAAAAGAGAATGAGCTCCTTATGAAGATGCATGACATAATTGGGAAGGAGGAGGAGTTCTGGAAACAAAGATCAAAAGCCCTTTGACTGTCGGCTAGAGATAGAAACACCAGGTACTTCCACCTTTCGGCTTCTAAACACAGAGTTATTAATAGAATATCTCAAATAGATGTGAATGGTACCAATTTTGTGGAGGAAGAGGATATTAGGATGCAGGTGGGCTCCTTCTTTAAAGTTCTTCTCTCGGCTAGTATTGAAATAGACCAGAATGAGCAAGACCAGCTAGTGAAAGCTATACCAAGAATTATCAACCAGGAAAATAACTCTTTTATGACTACTATCCCCACCAATGAGGAATTCAAGCAAACTGTCTTTTCCTTTGATGGGAATAAAGCCTCGAGGCCCGATGGTTTCCCTTTGTTCTTCTTCCAATGGTTCTGGGAGATTGTTGAAGAAGATGTGGTTAATGTTGTTAAGGAATTTTTTGGAGCCAGATGTCTCTTAAAAGAACTAAATGCTACTTTCTTGGTTCTCATCCACAAGAAACCTAGAGCTATAACTTTGGGGCTTTTAGGCCTATCAGTCTCTGTAATTATTTATACAAGATCATCTCTAAAGTCTTAACCTCTTGATTCTTATTTTTTTTGCCTTCCTTGATTTCTCCTCAACAGAATGGATTCGTCCCTGGCAGGCAAATACTTGATTCTATAGTTTTGGTTCATGAGAACATTCACTCCCTTGTTCAATCGAAGACTAAAGGTTTCCTATTAAAGCTTGACATATCAAAATCCTATGACAGAGTTGATTGGATTTTTTTATTTAAAATTTTGAAGGCCTTTGGCTTTAATAATAGGGTTGTTCAAATAGTGGAACAACTTTTGTCCACAACTTCCATATTGATTATGGTCAATGGTTCCCCGACCTCCTTTTTTCAGAGTACCAAAGGTCTTAGGAAGGGTGATCCTATTTCTCCTATTTTATTTACCATTATGGCTGAAAGCTTAGGCAGAAACCTGAAAAAGCTGGTTGAATTTAATGTTATCTCTGGGCTCAGACCTTCCTCAGGCAACTTGGTGTGCTCTCATCAACAATTCGTTGATAACACTATGCTCATGGGTCAAGCTTTTTTGTCTGAAGGTAAATCTATTAAACAGTTGCTTGACAAGTATGGGAGAACTTCAGGATAGCTGATCAACAATCAAAAAAGCTTGTTGTTCTTTTTCAATACTCTGGCTCATCAACATACCAAAATTTCTAGAATTCTGGATTGTAAGGTGGAGTCCCTTCCTGCCACCTACCTGGGTCTTCCTTTAAGTATGAAAAATCCTGACTCTTTCTGGATATCGTTGGTGGATTGATTCAATAAGAAGCTTGCGGGTTGGAAAGGTGCTCTGCTTAGCCAAGCTGGTAAGCTTCAGCTCCTCAAAGCCTCCCTCTAGAATCTCCCTATCTATGCCATGAGCCTCTTTAAGATTCCTGCCAAATATGCTGATTCAATTGAAAAAATTCAAAAAAGATTTCTTTGGTTGGGTGTTGAGGAAAATAAAATAATTCCCTTAATTGACTGGAATCTAGTTTGTAGACCTAAAAAGAATGGTGGACTTGGGTTAATAACATTCAAAACTATTAACAAAATCCTCTTGGCTAAGCAAATTTGGAGAATCTTCTCCTCCTCCTCCGAGTGGATAGATATTCTGGCTAGAAAATATTTAGAATACAATTGCTCTTCCATTATTAAGAAGGACCCACACCTTCTTCTGAGAGGATCTATATGCTAGAACAATTTAATTATTGGAAAAAAGATTGTGGAGGAAGGCATTGGCTGGCAAGTGAGAAATGGTAATAGGACCAGATTCTGGGAAGATAGATGGCTTTTTAAGGAACCCTTGATAAAAATCAATCCCTTCAGAGGTTGGGCTGAGAATTGTAGGGCTAGGTTTGGAACTTATGTTAAAGATTATAGAGTGAATGGAAATTGGGTGGACTTGGGCAGAGTCAGTGAGGTTTTGGTCCCCATTCAGACTACGTTGCTAGCTATTAGACTTAGTTTGGAGTAGCTGGAGGACCATGCGGTCTAGATTGATGATCCCTCTGGTAATTTTTCTGTGTCTTCTACTTTTGCTAAGCTCACCTCTTCTCTGGATCATCCTCCCTTTTGGTCTAAAGCTTGGTGCAATTATCTAATACCTAAAATTAACATCTTCTTTTGGATCTTGCTCCAAAATAAGTTGCTTATGATTGACAACTTGTGTAAACGTGGATTTCAAATCCCTAATAGATGCTATCTTTGTAAGATGGATGTTGAATCTGGAAGTCACTTATTCCTTCATTGTTCTTTTGTTGCATCTCTTTAGGAAAATTTTATCAGGCTATGGAACCTTTCTTGAGTTTTTGCGATGCTCATTGAAGATCTCTTTTCTCAATGGAAAGCGCCGACAAGGAATCATTTACTTAGATCTTTTTGGGATTTATCCTTCCCTCATATTGCTTGGGGCCTCTGGAAAGAATACGACAATAGAATTTTTAGGGGCTAAGAAGCCTCTGTGGATTATGTCTTTGATAAAATTGTCAAATCTCTGAAGGAAAACTTCAGTGTCATGGCCTAGAAGGACATGAAGACCTTATATGTGGAGTATTCGAACTATGATCTTTGTGTTGCTAAGGAATGGAACATAAATCCTAATTTGTCTAGCTTTACTATGAAGGCCAAAAAAGACAAAGAGGGAGTTTGTTGGACTTTTCCACCTAACGGGTGGATCAAAGCTAACTTTGATGGTGCGGCTAAAGGCAATCCGGGGGCAATGGGCGGTGGGCTGTGGAGGAGTTATAAGGGATTCCAATGAAAACTTCATAGGTACGGTTACCTCTCCTCTTGGCTCTCAAACTAATCACCTGGCGGTTACCATATCATAAATTTAGCCCAAAGTCTTAACGTTAAAAATTTATGGCTTGAAGGAGACTCCAAAAACATAACTAACTGTCTCTGTGGAAAGTCTCCACCCTCGTGGACCATCAAATCATGGATTGATGAAGCTAAATTGAAATTGGCCAAGTTTGAAAAAGTTAAAATATCACACGCCTATAGAGAAGCCAATGCTGTTGCAGACTTTTTTGCTAATGAAGGAGTTAAGAGCAAAGAAGTGTGTACCTGGCTAAATAATAGTGATCTAAATATTAATGTCTGTGCCCTATTAAATTATGATAAATTACATGGTAAGGCGACGTGTTATCCCTTTAATGAGGATAGGTTGGATCTCTCACATCATAATCATTAGATTGTATGGGACCGAGTCCAGTGGAGTAATTTGCAAGTTAACTCCGTATGCTTTGTGGGTTCTAAGATTTGGCGGGGCCAATTTTAGAAAGGATTATGTTTGGATTTTCCTCACTGTGTCAGCCGATATAGGAGGAGACAGAAAGCGAACTGAGATGAACAACTATGAAACCCACATGAAAAATGCTAAGGTTTGGAGCAAGATTAAAAGTGGAGGACTTATTCCTTTCCTGGAGAAGCTTCATGGTTCTGATCAGGAGGCTATGAATCTCTTTGCCAAAATTTGGCATGATGGTTACTTGACCCTGTTTGGCAAGAATGTGGAGCTCAATGAAAGTCTTATTGCCAAAGTTACGAGATTACCCACTGATGGGAAGAAGTTTTTTAGGGACAGGGCTTACTCTAATGAAGTTGTTATCAGATTCCCCAAAAAGGACAAGGAAAAGCAAAGCTTGGTCAAAATTGCTAATAGTTACTTTGATGTTGAGTCCATTAAATCTATATGGAGAGAGGTTCTTCGGGCCATTATGGAGTATATCATTGTGGACGGGTGTTTTACTAAAGTCTATGGTTACCACTTCGCTCTCCTCAACCATTTCCATCACAAGGTAAGGGTCTCTATCCCCTATTATCTCTTCTACTCTTTGAAGAAAAGTTTGGAGGACAAGAAAAAAAACCCCAAAATATTTCATGTTCTTCATACTGGGTTAATTAGGCTTATTGTTGAACATCTGCATGTGTTGGCCCCTGCTACTTTGGAAACCAACCCTAATGATGAGAGTGATGATATTGAGCCTAGTGGCTTGGAGTATTTTCCTAACCCTAGCCCGGGTAGAAAAGCCCCTAGTTTGCATGCTAGCCCTTCTAGGGATTCGGGTAAAATCCGTGTTGAGCCTGAGCCTGACTGTCCTCCTCCTAAGATCAGCTCTGTTGGCAAGACTACCCAGGCTAAAAGCCTTGTTTCTTACACCAAAGATTCCTCTGAGTTGGAGGAAGTTGATACCAACAACTCTAAGTGTTGTGCTGACCCTTTACCAGACATACACATTGTTGATAATTCCCCTATTAACACTGGAAAAGAGCCCTCACTTGATTATCTCTACCTTGCTAAAACCAATTATGAGTCCCATTCTAAACTCCTGGATTGGACCTTCTCTAAAATCAATGAACTTAAAATTAAAAACTAGGCCCTGCAAAGTAAGATTGAGGAAATGGGTGCTAAGATTGTTCAAATGGGTAAGAAAGAAGCGATGCATAGTAATAGGAACATTGATACTGATGCTGAGAGCTTAAGCAATACCATCAGAACTATCGTGGAACAAAACAACCATATAGCAAGACATAATGCTATAATTATTAATGCGATGACTGAAAAGCTTGACAAAGCCCAGCAAGGATCTCTAGTGGTTGACTTGGAAGATACAGAAGATAAAATCCAAGACACGGATGGTGGCATTTCCAGAAAAACCCATGCCAACTTGAAGCATAAGGCCCCCCTAACTCCGAAAATGGTTCAAACCTTTAAAAAGAGGGTTAAAGATATGCAGGATATGGAGGCAGAGACAGAGACTATCCTTAGGTCTCTGAAGTAATGGTTGGGGCTTCCTGTGTTTTTTCTCTACTGTCCCTTCTTTTCTGACCCTTCTGGTCCTTTTTGCTTATTTGCTGCTAGCTTTTTCTCGGGCAGCTGTTCTTTTTGGTGGAACTTTGGTGTTCTCTTCGCTATTTTGTAAACTTTTTGGTTTCGGGTCCCTGTAAAACCCATTTTACCCTTTTATCAAAAACATAACCCACTTAGCTAAGCATCTTGATAAATTCATTTTAGCAAAAATGAGTTTTAAAGGATTAAGTTTCATCATCACATGAATTTTTTCATTTAATAAGTAATGTCCTAGTTTACTTATAGCAAATACAAAATCCAAAAAATATTTTTCTATCATTATATATTGTGTCTCATAATTAATCAGGGTTTGGATAACATAATAATCTCAATGTTCTCTATCACTATTGTCTTGTTGAGCCAACAATGTTGCAAGAGCATGGGTTGATGCTGATGTATAAAGGACAAAGGGTTTGTCTTGCATAGTGGGTTGTAAAATAGGTGGAGTAGCAATATATTCTTAGAAACACTCAAAGGCCTATTTACAATCCTCATTCCACTTAAAATGAACCTATTTCTTAAGGAGTTGAGTAAAGGGTAATGTTTGGTTTCCTAAGGATGCTACAAAATGATAGAAGGCGTGAATTCTTCATTGTAAAATACACAATTGAGAAATATTTTTAGGAGGTGGAATTTTTACAATAGCATCAATTTTACTCATGTCCACCTCAATTCATTTGTGAGTTACTATAAAACCAAAAAAAATTCCACTATCCATGCCAAAGATACACTTTTTCAAATTCAATCTCATGTTATATTTTCGCATTCTTTCAAAGATTTTCCAAAGGATGTTAACATTATCTTTTCAAGTTAAATATTTGACTAGAATATAATCAACATAATCTTCCAAAATATTGTGTATGTAATCATGAAATATCAGTGTCATAGCTCTTTTATATGTTGTGTCTGTGTTCTTTAATCCAAAAGGCATAACCACCCAAAAAAATGTTCCCTAGGCTATAGTAAATGTTGTCTTGTATTGATCTTGAGGATTGGTAAATATTTGTTTATATCTATAAAAAATTTCCATGAATGACAACAAAGCATGTCCCACAGTCGAATCTACTATCATGTCAATATTAGAAAGGGGAAAATCATCTTTTAAAGATGCTTTATTCAAATCACAAATAATCATTCACATCCTAATTTGATTATCAAGTTTTGTGACTATGACAATGTTTCAGATCCAAGGATAATAGTTCATAGGTCTTATAGAACTAGCTTCAAGAAATTTTTCAATCTTAGCCTTAACTAGTAAAGCTATCCTAGGATTCATCTTTTGTATTTTCTATCTTTTTGGCTAAACATCTTCTTCAAGAACTATGCTGTGTCATTATCTTAGCATCGATATCTAGCATGTTTGAATAATTCCAAGAAAAAAATTGATGAAATTCATGTAGTAATGTTGTGTGATCTTATTTTTCATCCTCATGAATACATTTAACTATTCAAATCACTCTTTCTTCATTAGTTATACCCATCGATATGTTGATTGTATCTTCCAAAGGAAGTGCATTTTGTCTTGAAATTTAATAATTATGTTTGTCCTTTTCATTGTCAATCTCATTAATTTCCTTCTCTTCATCTACTTGTTTAGCACAAGTGACCCATTTCTTCTTAGCAGGAGTAAATGACTTTTCATAAACTCTTAACAAAAAATTTGAAGCATCATCATCCTTAAAGTGTTCCAATGATTCTTTGCATGTTGTATCAATCAATTCATGATGCTTCAAAGTGAGCATTTTCTTAGGGGAGTTACACATTACGGTGTCAATGTTGAGTGAGGGTATTTTCATTGCTTTCATTATCTTAGAAGGACAATATCCAAGGCCATATATTGTTTCTTGTATGTTAGGCTCTATAGGAACACAAATGCCTTATTATTTTCTTCCACATCCTTTTCCATTGTAACCAAGTTGTTTTCTAAGCTTATAACCTCTTCCATAAATTTCCTCCATCTCTTTAATATTTGAAGGTTGTTGGGATTCTATCTCATCAAAGTTCATTATATAACTTATGTTTTCTTCTAGAGTGGATGAAGTAGACGCTTCTGAAGTTTATTTTAAATTTTGTGTTGTCATTATCATTGGTTCTTTTTTATTTTCAATTTTTTTTTATTGTAATTTTATATTCTCCCATGAATTTTGGTGTGAAGTATAAGGAATCCCGATTGTCTTCTAATAATTTACTGACTTCCTCAATGTTATTCCCTTGTTCTTACTTTATGATTTCAACTTTTTCAATTGGTTTCAATGTTTTCACAAGACTTTGTTTATCTTTTTTGACATGCAAAAAACTGTTAGGTTCAGGGTCGGCCCTAATTGTGTAAAATTTGTTCTTATAGACATACTTCATTACATGGTAAGGGTTGAAGGTATGTCATTCATTTCATGAATCCATGGTCTCCCTAAGAGGATATTGTAAGAAAGATCATGAGGCATAACATGGACCAAATTTTGCAAGGTTACCTTCTTGAATTTAATAGGTAATGTGATGACTCCAAGTGATTATTTTCCTATGTTCTCAAATGCATAGATAGTCAAAGAATCAGGGACAATATCACTCTTATCCATATCAATCTTCTCTAAAAGGGTCACACTACACACATTAAGGGTGAAACCATTGGCAACAAGGGTTCTCTTTATCCCAATTTTATTAATAAGAGCTATTATCATGAATACTTCATGTTATTTTTGAGCTTCCAAGGATGGTGCCTCTCTTTGGTGAAAACCAATTTCAGAATTAACCTCATTCATTACTTGAACTAGTGATGCCACATCATTTGAATTTATATTAGGAGGACTAATAACTTGTTGCAATGTTCTTTCAAGCACACTATGGAAATTTGGTGAGGCTTGAATCAAATCCCATAGGGATATCTTAGCAGGTGTATTCTTAAGTTGTTTAACAAGATTGTACTCCTTTCCACTATTTAAAGGTAAATTAGGAGCACTAGGCAAGATAGGTGGAGGAAAGGCTAATGGAATACGAGTGGTTTTTTTTGCTTGTTGTTCCTTTTGTTGTATGTTTGAGCAATGGTATTGTAACCTATTTATTGTTATTCTAGCAAAGGTTTATTTTTAGGGTGTTCTATGATAAGTATGAGTTCATTTGAAACTTGAGGTTTTTGTGAGGGAGGGTAAATGATAAGTTGAGGTGTGATTGCATTAGCATCTCTATGTTTCAGTTTTTCATGACAAACCTTAGTGGATAGACCTTGTGAGATGAAATCCTCAAGGGCTTCATATAACATATCCAATTCATCACTACTAAAGGGCTTGAGGGATATATTAACTTGGAAAAAAGGATTTGACATAATCAAATAACTATGCTTTCTCAAAGGGTCTTGTTTGTTTGTTTTGATGTTTTAGGTTTTTTTTATCATTTTTTAATAATTGCAAAATATAAACTAATGTATCTAATGATTCAATAATGTTGAAAATGAAAGAAAAATGTAGAAGTATAATACTATTTTTAACTAAAATATGCAAGAAATTGCTTTCCCAATGTTGCAAAATCTAACTAAATAAACAATAAATTAAATGCAAAAAGAAATTATTTGAGGAAATTACTTATTAGGTTTGATAACAAAAAAAATGTAAATCAGAGACTAAAAATCACTCAATTTTTTTTTCCTAAAATTGTATGTATAGGAAATTATTCTTCTAGGGTTAATGGGTCCCAGATTAGGGTTTTTTAAATTTGACTTTTATACTTCTAAGGTGATCCTATGTGTTTGATGTTTGTGATCTGTAACATGCATACTATAACAGATTTTCTAAATTTTATGCTTCTAAATGCAAGTTTGACTAAGGTTGAATGATTAAAAATGTCACTAGTTCTAATGTGAAATATGAATCTAAATGATTGAATGATGATTTTAATGCTACGACTATGTAAAACAAAATTAGATGTAATGGAATTTTTCTTATTTTTAGTGATTTTAAATAATGTAAACATGCAAATTTAACCCTAAATGCAATATTCACTAATGAAAAATTAAATAACCCTCAATTTAATGCAACAAATGAAAATATAATGTAAATTATTGCAAAACTATGATCAAGGGGTTTAACAAACTCGAATTTTTAGAATTTTGTTGTACAAGGTTGAGTTTAGCAAACTAAAATCAAGGAAAATAGGATATAGTATTTTCCCAAATTGGAAATGTGGATGCAAAGAGGGAAAATGGGGTCATAATTCTCTCAATTCATTAGGAAATGAGATCCACACCAAGAATTGACTTACAACCCTTAGGTGAGTCAACCCAAGATGTGAATTTATGAATGTCCATGTTTTCTAGGATGGAGGTCTACGTCAAATAGAACCTTGGGGAGAAGGATTTAAAATAGTAAAACAACTCCAAATCTAGATCTAAAAAGTGCATTTAAGAGATTTAACACAAAATAGAAGGAATTAGTAAAATTTACGTAGAATATGAAGGTAATAAATGTTATGCGCCTATTAAAATGTGTTGTTTTTGGAACCATAACAAGGACTCATTCGTACTATGGTGAATGGGCCTTGGTAGGATTTTCTAAAAAAATATGAATATGAATTTGAATCTTAAGACATATAATTCCTTATTTTAACTTGAAATCCCCAATCCCAAATTTTGATTTGTCAAAAATTTGGAAAATGATTTTGAGGTTTGTTGGTGAATAGGGGTTTTCCTCGGTCAAACCCCAAGTTTGGCAATTAAACCTTGATGATGAATAGATATATGAAATAATAAATGTGTGTGTGGTCCTAACCTTAAGTGTGTCTAAGATTAAAATTTCTAATAATGAAAATAAACTCTACTCAAATGTAGTCGAATAGGATCCTAAAATGAAACATAAACAATGACAAAGACCAACATTAGGACACCTCAAATCCCCTTAATAATTCATAAAACTGAATTTACCTCTCTTTAGGCTAAAAACATAATGACCATAGAAGATGGAATCAGTTAGGAAATAAGTAATTAGGCTGGTTGAATGTCTTATGCTTCTCTCAAAACATAGAATCCATCATGATTCTTTGTAGGAATCTATCACCAATTATTCAATAATACTTGATATTTGATGACAAATGAGATTAAATACCTTAAAAAAAAATAGAATACTACTCCAAGACTTCAATTTTTATTTCTCCTTTCTCTTGAATGAAAATTCCTATGGTCTCATATGAAAATATTTTCTTGCTATTGAAAAAAGATTGTAAAACTTGGATTTATAAGCCTCCTTCTTTGATTTTCCAATTATAAGATCTCAAAAGATGACTTGTGAAATTTGAATTTGAAACCTTAAAATTCCATCCAAAACATATTTTAAAGGGGGGTCCTACGTCCAAGTGAGGACCCATTCACCATAGGCTGAATGGTTCCTAGGCCACTTCCCTAGGACACACATTGCTTAGTGTTAAACATTACATTAAATCAGTGTCCTAGATCAAAGTGACGACCCATTAACCCAATGGAGAATGGTTCCTAGGTCACTTACATAGGACACACATCTTCCAAAATGGAATTTTGTGTAATGGGGTTTATGAATTTCTGGTTTTATCCCTCAAAAATTATAATTAATAAGGCTTGAATTTGAATTAAAGGGGCCAATTAAGGTAATTTAAGCTCAATCAACTAATGAATCCATAGATTAATATGAAAATGTAAAGGTACACCTTACAACACCAAAAATAAGGCACCATTATGAACATTTTATTTAAAAGGGCCCTAAACTTAATGAGAATATGAAAAACATATTACAGAAATAAATTAAGGCATCATTAAGATTATTTATTTATTAATTATTTCTAAATTAACTATGAAAAAGGGACACTTTTTCCTACACTACACATACTATAGTGTTCATTCTTAAAACAAGAGAAGAAAGAGTGAAGAGTTAAAAGACCCCCAATTAATTATGGTATGGAAAACCTCCTACTATGAAATAGTTTAGAGTGTTTGGAATAAAATGCTATATCAGGAGAGATGAAGAGAACATGGGAAACTTTGATGAATGATCGGATGAAAGAATATTCCTTTCATACTCTAAAAAAAAGTAATGCATATAGGTGCTACAACAAAAGGCTAAAGAAGTAGTTGAAAGTGCAAGTATCAAAGTAGATGAAGAATCACATCATAGCTCAATACTAATAGAAGGGTATGAATCTAAGGAACCCCCTTATAGAGGAGAAGAAGAAGAGAAAGAAAACAATATGATATTGAAAGAGGAAGAAATTCTAGAAATGAATGCCTAAGAATCTTAATTATGTGAATAATAATTCTAAAGATCAAATCATTGGAAATTTAAGAGAAAAGATATGCTAATAAGAAGAAGAGTTACTATGATAGAGGAACAAGTAAAATTTTATTTAATTTGTGAGGCAGAACCAAATCTAGTAACTGAAGCATGTAAAGATGATAGTTGGATAAAAGATACAAAAGAAGAGTTGAGGTACATTTAAAAGAATGAGACATGAAAATTAGTCCCAAGACTAGTAAATAAGAATGTGATAGGTGTTGAACATTTGAAATACTAAGAGGGGGTTGAATCATTATTCCTTAAAAGCATTCTAATAATATCCATCTAAACATTATCATAGTTCTAACCAAATCATTAAGAGAGAACACATTAGAAACAAATCAATCCAACAACACATATGAACACCAGGATATTTTTATGCAAAAAAACCAAAAAGGAAAAATCCACATGATGAGGGTTAACTCACAATATATTATATATGGATACAAGATATTGCATGGCTCATTGCTAGGACTCACTGTCCTTGAAAGGCTCACAGCCTAATTAAAAAATATGGTTAACCACCAAGATACAAATATTATGGCTCACTACCAAAAGTGTGAATTAATAGAACACACCTTTAGTGTGCAGGATTCAGCTCCAATGGAGATTTGAACATGAAGTATTACCTCTCACAATAGTCGCTCAAAAAATATGTTCTGATCCTCAACTATTAAAGAATTTAGGCTCGGATCTTCACATGCCCTCTTAATCCTCTTTGCACTTCACTACATTACAACTCCTCTCTTCCATATATGTTTTCCTCTCTTCAAAAATTCTTATATATATACAAGTATATTTCATTCATCAATTAGGCCAGCCTAATTAGATGAAAGAAAAATAATCAAAACATTCTTGTTGGCACCATATATGATTTAAAACATTTTGTCCATGTAGTGCATTATATAAGTCAACTAACATCCATAAAGTATGAATAGTATCCTTAGTGTATTGTATATGTTAGGTCAGTCAAGACTAGAACTTAATCCATAGAAACTCCAAACCAACATACAGTTCTCAAAGAAAACACCTTCCGAATCTAAGAATTCTTCAATTTCTCATCATACTACCATCATAGAGACTATCATTAGAACCACAAAATTCAAATGTTCTCCTAAAGAAAATGTACAGTCTCCCACACTAATATGTTGAGTAGAGAATTACAGTAAAATATAAAGTTGAACTTTGTCAGTGATAACTTTCTACTCACAACCCAAAAATTCTCAAGATCGAGAATATAGTCATCTAAATGGGACATGATAACATGCATTCTATTAAACAATTAAAATAAACAAGTGTAACAAAATATGGTAAAAGGATCTTGTATAGAGCCTCCTAAATAATTCCATTACTTATAAGTAGGAGAAGTTTGGAAAATTTCTTAGAAAGAAATCTTAGCCAAAATAACACAAAGTTAGTCGATAAGATCATAGTCTACTAAAGGTTTTAAAATAGGTTTAGGAGTAGGCAGAAGAATAGGTCTAGGATAAGGTAGATATCAAGGAATTTTAATTTGCTTTATTTCTTCTAGTGTTATATGTGTGGCCTACTAAATTATAATTAGTATTCACAAGAATGATTGAAGTGATACAATTATGAATGTGTGCATAATAACTCATAGATTGTGGTGTATTTGGAATACCACAAACAATTATTATAGGTTTTATGTTTATTTATTTTTCTCTATAGACATAGAATTTTGGTTTCTCAAGTTCCTTAGAAACATTGAAAATAAAATTCATGTTTATAAGTTTCTTAGGATTATTATAAGATTGTGTTCAAGAAGTTTTTAAAGAATTTTGTGAAGAGGGGGAATAGAATAATATGAAGAAGTAAGAATTTTAGAACCATATATTTTTTCATAATCACTAATAATTTCTTAGAACATATTAAAATCATCTTTATAAAATATATTATCAAATACATATATGTTAGTGTGAAAGGGGTACTTTATCTAACTAGTTCATTCTTAGCTAGTTCTCCCATAAAGTCCTCTTCACACTAGCTTAACTTTAAATAGGGATAAGGTGGTTGAGCCTTTAATGACATGAGTTGTCACACCTCATAGGATGCCAAGACTTGTCATAATCAGGTTGCATCTATCTCTCCCCTTGGCCTATATAACCAAGGAATTTCTTTTGTAATTCTCAATTCTCAAGTTGAATATAGCTTTGCATTCTTGAGAGGAATATAGTTTATTCCTCAAATTTTTGCTTTTTCTTTTCTTCATCATTAGATTCCTCATTATGCTAGTTAGCAAATCTCACATGGTATCAGAGCCAAATTTGAGTTGTGGGTTAGCATTCCTTTAGGAAATTTGAGAGTGTTGAGTTTTTTTAAAACTAAGTATGCTCTTCTCTTGCATCCTAGGATGATCTGGAGAATCAAAAAGGTGTGAAAAAATATAAGTTTCTCGGGGGTTTCATACATTGACCTTTCAGTTGCAAGTCTTCTTGAAGCTTCTTGGAGAGATTATGAGCTTGCCATTGAGCTCAGAGCAGATGAGACATTCATATCTACCCTTTATTTCACCTAAAACGAACATCGGAGGCAAGATCTACAACAATTTGAAGCAGGAGGTTCATTGCCAGATCCAACAAGGAGTTGTCATTTGGAAGCATTTTCGGTCAAATTCAACCCTGCCATCGTGCTCAGAAGGCTTGAAAACCATAAAATCGACTCTCAAAATGTTGATTTTGGACAAAGTTGCCAGGTAAGGCAAAAAAAATAAAAATGTTGAGGCAGCCATTTTGCCCCCATAAACAAATAAGTAATATTTTTTATTTTAAAATAAAGATTTTTTTTTTAAATAATTTTTTTTTTTGTAAAAATAAAAATATTTCTTTTGTTTAAAAATAAAAATCATTTTATTTGTTTTTCTTTTTTCAAATAAATAATAAATTTTTTAATTTAAAAGTAAAACCAAAAGAAATCTTTAGATATGTATTTTGATTTTTGAAAAATTGAAAAAAGAAAATTCTATAAATCTATCATTTTCTATTTAAAAAAATGAAAATCAAAAAATCGTATTTAAATCAAAAATCAAAAACTAAAAATTAAAAACAAAATTTTGAATTCATTGATAATTGATTTTTATTTTATATATATATAAATTGCAAGTCACTCCACATTGTGCACAAGCCCTGTACTGGCGGGCTTCCTTTAAAATCTCACCCTTTAAATAGTTGCATTGTAATTAAGGCTTCGACCTTTCATAAATATATTTTATCTTTCCAATAAAAAAAAGAAAAAACAAGTCTGTGCTAAAATTTTGTGCTTCAGCTTTCATGTTGTGCTGCATGACTTCAGCCTTCGCAATTCTAAAATATTTTTCCAAACTTTTTATAAAGTTTCAAATATTTTTTAAAATATTAAAAAATCATTTTTAGAATCCGCCGACATTTTTGCCGATAGTTTTAACAAGAGACGCATTTGCATCAGGTTCCTACCAATTGTGGGTTGTGTTTGACTATTTGAGATATATAGTTAGGAGAGGCTTGTTGGGGTGTAATGTCAATGTGTGTGTAAATAATTGTGTACGTATTAATTGAGACATATTATCATAAGTAATTATGCAACTGAAGTTTATATTTGATGTCATGACATTCTTTTGGAAAAAACTAATAGATCTACATCAGACATGTTTTTGCATAGAAGATAGTGGCTGTCCAAATAGTAGAAGTGTAACATTGTCCCTTTTTGTATCCAATTTTCTGCCTGCAAATATTGTATTGAGATAATTGTTAGAAAATCATTATTGTATTGTATAAGAATATTCAATGAGTAGAAACATGCATATAATAAGAAATGTTTGGAAAATATTTAAATTAAACCTTTTCATCGGATTTGTTCATTATTGTTGAATAGAATTGATGTGGAGGATGGCATTGTTGTGTTTCAATGTGAAGCAACCTCTTGCTAAGAAATCGCGTACGATGAAGATTATTTATGTCAATGTAATATGCATGTGAGAAAGGAGCATCCATTGCTTGCTAAGGTAGACTATTATATAGTTTATAAAAGTTCTACTATGGAAAAACCATTTGTAGATAGTTTGTGTTCAAGGTCCATGTGATGCACATTATGTGCATTTGTTACTTTGATCTCCTTTAGAAGACGTATTGTAACATATTAAATAGTGTAGCATTTGAATAAAAATCAATCAATTTAGGATAAATAATAATTTTAAAATATTAATATAGTTTCTCATTGTTAAGTTAATATTATTGACTATATTAATCTATAACTTTAAGTCACTTTCTATTAATATTGTGCCTAGAGTGCTAATTTTGGTTTAAGAGTAAAAGTCAACATGACATTCAACTGTACGTGATGGTTAAACCTGATAATAAAAATTCAAAAAAAGTTTTAAATTACTATTTTCAACACAAGCATTAGAGACACAAAAGGAAAAATTTGGCACAAGTGTATTCTAAGGATTAAAGAAAGTAGTTTCATTTTTTCTCAATGGAACAATGATCTTCTTTGATAAATAAATAAAATAGATATAATTATATTTGATGGTAGAATGTATAGTGTTACAATGGTTACAAATGCAATAAATATTTTTAAAAAGGATGCTAGTTCATACAAACAATAACAAATAACAAAAAGGTAGGTAGATCAAGTGTGCAAAGCAAGAAAGCTTTATGCGAGAGAGCTTCAAAATAGTATAGCTAGAAAATAGCCAAATATTGGCTAACTAATTGCTATTCTCATCACTGATCACATGAACTTCTTCATATAATAGGTAAATGGGCTTAACGAAATTTATGCCTTCAACTAGAATTGGAGGAGAGTGCTTGAGAAGTAGTCGTAGTGTATAGAACATTGTTTTTCCTTTTCTAGGACATCCAAATTTAGAAGGTGGATGTGACAGTTTAGTGAATGTTTGAAAACCAGAATACAATCTTTTAACAACCCCTCATAGATTACAGAGTAGATACATCTTAAAGCATAAGAAGAGATAACTAATTCACTGAAAAAGGTATCACCAATAGGGAAAATGCTCTTAGTCACACCATAGTGACTAATGGCATGTTTGAGTTGGATGTCATTAAAGACTGAGGTGTTGACATATTTGCAATAAAACATACATAGCATTTATGGAAATCTCAATAGATCAATGGCATTGGATAAGGAGGTAGATGCGACATTAGAATAGGAATATAAACATGATGAATTGAATAGGAAATCCACACCAATGACTTTGCAAATTTCTTTTTCTACTTGTTTGTAGTTGAACATAAAAACCTTCTTTAGTTTCATCTTATCATATGCATCATCTCGAATGGAAGGTTCTACAAATGGCGGTGAATGAAAGTGGGTTCTATTATTCAACATAAGTACCTACACAAATGACAATGGGGATGTTCAATGAGAGAGAAGTATAGAGGAAGTGGTTGAAGTAATTATGGGAGATAAAATAATTGATTTAAAAAGTAGATAAAATGGTTTTATTAATGAGACAATTCTAGTTTATGATGCAATCACATTAGGTAGGTTTGATTTTTCGAAAGCATTTATAGTGTGAAATTATGTTGGAAAAATCAACATGTCAATTTGAGAGGTAAGCATATTTTAGAAGGATGCTTAAGTTGTTAACATTATGAAAAAAACCAAGTATCTAGAACTTCTAAAACTATCATATCAGGAATGTTGAGCAGTGGTTAGAGATATGAAGTAGACTGCATAAGATGTATTAAGCAAAATGTCTAAAAAATGCTTCTACAATATGATACAATCGTAGTTCTGAAACTTGATTTTCCAACATCATTTACAATGTGAAATCATGTTGCACAGATGAACATGTGAAATTGAAATTTAGTAAACACAATAGCTTAACTCAAAATTATTGGAAAACAAAGTCATCTAATGCTACCTCGTCATAGTAGATTAGATTTATTTTTCGTATAAGGCCAATCCTTGTTAATTACTAGCATATTAGTTTAATAATAAGTACATTGTATAAATTATTAATTCTCAATTTCACTATCAATAATGTAACTATATTTTAATACTCTAATTTATACTCTAGTTAATTACTATATAACATTCATTTGTATATAATAATAGTAGTCTAATTAACCATTATATATTGTGTAAATTAATATTATGGTTGTAAATTATAAAATGATAATATGGTTATTTAGATATAATATATAATATTATTTTTTGTATTATATAGTGAATTTCATGTATTGTTTTATATAATATATCTTAAGGATTTGTTTTATGTAATATATTGTTAAAAAACAAGGATAATACAATGTATCATTAGTATATTAATATATAATATATTGTCTTAAACATATTATAATATTGTTAATTAAATGATATGCTCATTCAAGTTTTGCAGGTGCATTTGTATTTCTTCTTTTAGCAGTAAAATATTCTTAAATGTCTATGATTCCAATCTTTCATTTGATTACTTATTTTAAAAATATATAATTATTCATATTTTACAAATATTATCCATAAAAAATATCACGCAAAGAGAAATTCATTTGATTAGTTCCTTATTTTAAAAATATATAATTATTCATATTTAACGAATATTATCCATAAAAAAACTCACACAGAGAGAAAAAATAGGTAGCCAAAGGCAAAAAAGTTTTTTTTTTGGTCTTTGAAGTTTCGCACATGTGGTAGGAATTTAGGGTTTTTTTTGTTGCTTGCATGAGAGAGATTTGTTCTCTTGGCATGAAATCAGTGGTTCAATGGTTTGGTTTCCACCATGTTTCACTTTTAAGACGCGGAGAGCACATTGAAAAGGCCTGAAGAAGACATGTTGCTCTTAAGATACCTCCCACATTGTCATTTTTGAGTGATTTGAGGAATTTAGATGTAATTTTTTCATGCCACCTGCCAGGTATGTAGCTCTTATGTAAGTCGATGCAATCGAAGAATAGAACAGTGCAACCCTATGAAATCGTAACCGCAAATAGGGATTTCCTGAAGCTAGAGGGACGAGATGTGTCATGACACAAGATTGGCCGTGTATGAGGTCGCCCGGGATAATGGAATCAACAACTGCAACAATTATTAGAGGGACCGAGTATTGTGTTTTTTGGGCTATCTTAGATCCAATTTTATTTTCAGTTATGGTTTTTTGTTAGGGTTTTATGTGGCTAGAATTTTATTTGCTTTTCGATTGTTTTGCAGACTTGGCTTTTTTTTCTTCAATGTCTTTGCTTTTGGATTGTTTTGCAAACTTAGCTATTTCTTCTTTCATGTTTTTGCTTTATCTCCAGACTCTGTGTTTTTTTAATATAGATTAAGATGCAACGCGGTTCATTAACATGTTGGTCACCTTTAAGTTCTACTATAGCCATTAACCAGATAAATTTGTTGGAAATAATTCCAACTTCAACATTTATCGCCATATCGTGGCTTATTTGTTTGCCCCGTGCGGTACCGCGGTTACCCATCAATTGTTTGCTCCTTGACCGTCCGTGTCTTTACCGCTATACTGTGGTCTCCTTATTTGCTTCCTGCGGTATTGTGGTGCTAGTATTTGTTGACCGTTGACCAGGTCCTAGTGGTTACCATGGCCACCATGGTCTGGCTGGCCTTCCCTCACGGTAGCACGGTGTCGAAGATTGTTGGTGCCTGGTGATTAGTTAACCATAGCCTGGCAGTTACCGTAGCCACCACAGTCTATTTGTTAACCGCGGTGGTAGCACGATAAGCCTGCCCCTCTGAATGCTAGTGGTTACCGCGGCCACCATGGCTAGTTATTTAACTACGGCGGTAGCATGGTAAACCATCCTCCGAAGTCGTCGCCGCAGACCGTAGCAGTTTACCACGGCCACTACGGCAGTAACGCAGTAGTCAACATTGGTTGACTATTTGACTTTTCTTGGCGGCAGTTAGTGTGCTCCACGGTGGATTGAAAGGACAATTGTTTGATGGCAATTGGACAGAGTTTTCTTGTATAATGTGCTTTCCAGCTTGGTTAATTCATGAGCTTTAAAATTATTGTACATGTGGTTCTCTCAGACAGATGAAGTGATATTATATATATGTACTCATGATGAGACATAGCAATGACGGTGAAGGTGATGGAGAGAGAGAGATAGAGAAGAGATAAACAGAGAGAGAGGAGAGGACGAAGAAGAGAGAAGGTGACGAAAAAAATGCTCCCAAGAGAAAAGTAAAAAATGTGTGTTTCATAGGATGAAAATTTGAAGAGCCGAAGCTCTGTTGTAGTGGAAAATGAATATTTTTGAGAATGAATAAAATATAGAAATCTGGGTTTGAGCATATATGTTTTCAGTTTCATAATTTGAGTATTTTAATTATAAATGAATTTTGTGTTTGTACATGCCTCCTCTCCCATTGTTGTTATTTTTATCTTTTCCCACAAAGTGGTATCAAAGCTTTAGCTGTAGTAGAGTTGTTAGTCTTATCTTTTCCCACAATTTATGGGTTTTAAAAAATATTTTTGCACAAGTTGTTGGTTTGCAGGCGGGATGGATAATTTGAGCGATGATGAGATGTGGTTACTACTGAAACGGGTTGGAATCTTAGCTCTTGTATTCTTTTTGCCAAGGTACAAAAACTTTCTTACTCTTCAAACAGAGGGAGAAATTTGCGATTCCCATGTATTGCTTCAAAAAATTGAATTTCACAAACGCTAAAATCCTAAATCATCTAATACATTGACATAAATAGCTCCGTTTAGCTAAAGTTTTGCTCCTACAACTCCTCTCAGCTTTTTTGGGAACTAATTTAATATTTTATCTCTTAAATATGAAGTTTTGCAAACTAATACGTAGTTTGAACACTTGAAATGAAATAGCACAGATTCACAGATTGATTGCTAATAAAGAATGGGGATAAGATCTTATTAAACTTATCAATCAAACAACCTATGTATGACTAAGTCGATTCAGCTAAAACCCCACTAAACTGGGCAAAAAATCCACCAAACTGGACAAAAACTAGCTCGGTGGAAAGTTTAAATAAGAGTTGGTGGCTTATTATTTGAAAAATAAAGTTCATGGCTAGAAAATTGATCTTGAGGTCATTCCTGAGGTTGATCTTTACAAATGAGTGCCATGGGGGACTTTCCTGGTAAGATGATTACTTTTTACATTTTAGTCACAACTAGGTAAGACATGAAACTCATATCTTGCATGTACTACTCTGGATGCAAAAGTCCTACCCCACCTAAAATTGTCTTTCATTTCTTGTTTGTTTTTAGGCAGCCTATCTCATTTTCTACTACCCAATTGGAAAAATAGGAACCCAATCTCCAAAAGACGCATTGAAGGAGCACCAATTTGACATGTCTACAAATGCTTCGCTATCTACAGTTTTGTATTTAATATTTGGAAACCCATCACTTGGCTAGAGTGATTGATTTTGGAGGAGTGGACCTTGGAGCTATATGAACCCTAGGAAAAATAAACTTTTCATTCTTGTCACAGATAGTGTATCGATTGTTTAGGTTCTCAATATAAACCTTAAGAGAATGATACCATTAATTATATACCCTCTGCATCTTTAACTGTAGATACAATGATTACATACCTTGTGGATTTTATGTTTCCAGATATACCGATTAGTATAATGAAATCTAAGGTCTAGATGAATTGACAAATATGGTTTGCTCCACAGCTTAATGACTAGTTATTAGAGTCCAAAAAATATGGACAGACCATGGAAAGCTATTTTCAATCTCCTTCCAAAAATCATGAGAATGATCCTAATGAAATATTAGCCTTTAGATTTAGATTTAAAGGTATATTTATTTTATACACGATTATTACCCACATAGGTTTACTTTGATCCTGGAAAATTTAGGATATACAGAAATTTAAAGGTATAGTTTTGGTATACATGATTATTACCCACATAGGTTTACTTTGATCCTGGAAAATTCAAGATATACAAAAATTTAAAGGTATAGTTCTATTATACATGATTATTACCAACATACAAAAATTTAAAGGGATAGTTCTGTTATACATGATTATTACCCACATAGGTTTACTTTGATCATGGAAAATTTAGGATATACATAAATTAGATCATACAATGCATGAATACAAAAACAAAACAGATCTTCTGAACGATTCCTAGGAATATCCTATCCAGATTCCATTATGCCCTTTATGGCCTTAATTTTTAAGCTTTGACTATATGGGCATTCACCATTTGAAAGGATTCTTTTGCATAGAATCTGATTAATTTTTTTACAATTAAATTTTATTTTTTTTTCTAAAGGAAAATCTTTCTAAAAAAGTTGTACAAAAGGAATTAGAAACAAACAAAATCAAATAAGACTTATACAACCTTACCCGAGGTCTCCAACAGTTTGCTGCACTTGTTTTTTCGTTTGCAAAAAATCAAATTTTTTTTAAATATCAAACTGCAAAATGTATTAAAATAAATGTCATCTTGCTTCGATATTGATTTCAAAATCTAATTTTTTGTGCAGGTAAAATAGTTTTCTTCTAAAGAAAAATCTTTCTACAAAATTGCACAAGAAAGAATCAGAAGCAAAAGAAGACCTTGCAGCCTTGGAATTTTTAGACCTTGCAACCTCTGAATTTTCAGACCTTGCAAAACTTCTTGTCTTTCCAGAACTTGCAATTTTCGGACCTTGCAAAACTTTTTCAATATTTTCAAAACTTGCAAAATTGCACAAGAAAGAATCAGAAGCAAAAGAAGACCTTGCAACCTTGGAATTTTCAGACCTTGCAAAACTTCTTGTCTTTCGAGAACTTGCAATTTTCAGACCTTGCAAAACTTTTTCAATCTTTTCAAAACTTGCAACTTTCAGCTGCTACAATTTTTGCAATCTTCAATTATTGTCTAAATTGTATTCTCTTGAATTATTGTCTAACACACAAAATTCTGAGATAAGATTTTGGTAGATTTTTCTAGATATATTCAAAGATTTATTGACCTCCATGTCTTTTCCGATGCAAATTTTGACTTCATCTAGGCTCTGTTTTTTTGCCACTCAGTGCTAAAATTAATGCATTTACACTCTTTTATTTATTTAGCCTTGGAAAAATTGGCATGTATGTCAATGTAATATTTAATGTGAATAAATATTTTTTATTGTAACATTATTACACATCAACTCCTTTATTTATTAAGCTTCACAAAATTGGCACGTATCAAATGTTTGTTCTGCTTCTCTTCCTAAATTTAAAATATGCAAAATCATAATTTTATTACTAGAATAGTGTGTCATTCAAGTCATAAATAAGAATAGTGAAATTTGATTCAATGAATTAAATACATTGTATTGCACATCTAATTTAGAAAAAATAAAAAATTAAAATCTTCATTTCAGCACTGACTGTTTGACAAAATGAACCAATAGAAAAAAAGATAAAACATATTTCAATTATTTTAAAAATTGACAATTGAATATAGACTATATAAAATTGTTGGACAACATTTTAATTTTGGATGTTCATTGGTAGGACTGTCAGAAAAAAAAATTGTTTGCAATGGATGCGTTAGGTTTCTGCCTACGGTAGGAACTAATAATTTTTAATATTTTTTTAATCAATGAAATATTAAAAATTTAAAAATCGCACCCACCTTTCTTTTGACTTTTTTAAAAGTTTTAATCATTCTAACTTTAAAAAAAAGTGCATCCCATTTATTTTGCCGACACTATTTATTATATTTTTTAATGTTCTTTTAATTTAAATAAACAAAACATAATTTTTTGAAATATTTTTTTAATTAAAAAATATAAAAATTTCAATGCCCCCAACTTAAGAGGAGCTTTTAGCGGTTAACTAAATTGGAGGCCAGCTAATTTAATTTGGCGGAATGCTACATTTGGAGGAGTTTTAAACTAGCTGGCTGATATTTATATTTGCCGAACCGTTAATCTTGACAACAGTTCCGCTAAATTTGGCAGATTTTTTAATACCCCTCTCTGTTGATGCACTGATTTTTGAAGGTCAACTCTGAATGCTTATAACTCGGGTTCCATAGTTCCAAATTTGGTGCAATTTTTTTTTATTTGGGCTAATTTTTCATGCTCTTCACATTGGTGAAGATGGTTTCAGATTTTGGCACACAGATTTTTCAGAAATTGTTGATTCTCAGGGAGGACTCCTCACCATTCTCGTTTTGCAAACTTCAAAGTTGCATA
>CM021102.1:743656340-743812555 GCA_007115665.2 Sequoiadendron giganteum | reverse complement strand
TTTAATTTAAAAAAAAAAAACATAATTTTTTAAAATATTTTTTTAAATAAAAAATATAAAAAATCTCAATGCCCCCAACTTTAGAGGAGAATTTAGCGGTTAACTAAATTAGAGGTCAGCTAATTTAATTTGGTGGAATGCTACATTTGGAGGAGTTTTAAACTAGCTTGCTAATATTTATATTTGGCGGACCGCTAATCTTAGCAGCAGTTCCGCTAAATTTGGTGGACTTTTTAACTGTTTGTTGATGCACTGATTTTTGAAGGTCAACTTTGAATGCTCATAACTCGGGTTCCATAGCTCCAAATTTACTGCAATTTTTTTTTATGTGGGTTCATTTTTCATGCTCTTCACATTGGTGAAGACGGTTTCAGATTTTGGCACACGAATTTTTCAAAAATTGTTGATTCTCAGGGAGGACTCCTCATTGTTCTCATTTTGCCAAACTTCAAAGTTGCATAAATTTTGCATATGACCTCAGATAAATGGATTGATAAACAATAAATGGTGTGTTGCATAACTTTTCCAAGTATCACAATAAACTAATTGCATTGAGGAGCATATCAAGTGGAGAAGGGTGCCTCCATTTTATGCTCATGCTCAATGTAAGGGATAAAAAGGTAAAAGGATCAAGATAATAGATTTAATTTTTTTATCTTATGTTTTATGTCTTTTACCATTTCTACACCTTTATTTTTGCATGCCCCATGTGACCCATGTCCCTATTATTGACAATTTCATTATGTATTTATAGTTTGAAGTTATGGATGTCAAAATGATGCTTACACATTATGATTCAATGGGTGTATTATGACATCAACACTTACAACTTGCTTAATGGTCCTCATACCTTATACACTCCTATATTTTTTGTATTTCCACAATATTTTGATGTTGCATTTTAATAGTTTTCATAGTTATATAATTGCATCCTCGATGTCAGAATCTTCTGAATTCATTGTGGAGGAAGGAAGAGTAGAGGATGAGCTAGAAGAGCTTTCCTCGAATTGTACACTGCACTCAATGAAAAGCTCATGTGTTTCAGGATCCATTAGCCGATATCCTTTGACACCATTAGGGTAACCAACAAAGGTACAAGGCCGACTTAGAGGTTCCAAGGCCTTGTATTTCTCTGAGGGAGTATGTTCCCATGTTGGGGATCCAAAAACTCTAAAGTGCCCCACAACAAGTTTTCGTCCACACCAAGCTTCAAAGGGAGTGACCTTTTAATGCCTTATGTGGAACTCTATTTTGGATGTGAGTAGCATCGTTCATATCTTTTCCCAATATGCAGGTGCAAGGGAGCGAGTGTGGATCATGCAACCAGCCATCTCTTTCATGGACCTATTTTTCCTCTCAACTGCACCATTTTGTTGTAGTGTGTAGGCAACAGTATGTTGAAGATCAATCCCTTCAAGAGTACAAAATTGCTCAAACCAATGGTCCGCTAGCTATTTCAAACGGATTTTTTTAAGGATCCTACAACTATAGCTTGGTCGGTATAGAATTTTGTGCTAATCTTTAAAAATATCTCCTCGATAACTAGATTAAGCCCTAATGGGTAGAAGAATGTTGGATTCAATTTTCCTATAAGCCCATACTGCTTTCCCCAAATTACTTCATTTTGTATCTAGGACATGAATGCCCCTAATTGGACATCCCCAAAATATAATAGTGGATTCCAATCATTGTCTTTGGTCACAACATAATTATGTAAATAAAATTCACACAAAAAATTTCATCTTAGGAGGAGCAATCCGAAAAGCATTGAAAAATTCACTAGGTGTCTCAATGGAGGGGTTCAAACCTGAAACAATTCTTGCCAACTTCAAAGAAAGATGCTTTTCCTTTAAATATAGAGCATAGACCCATAGAAGAGCCCTGTAATCTAATATATGTGGTACTAAAGTTGTCATTTCATCCATCTTCTTCTTCAAAATAGCAATTTTTGCATTCTTATCCTCAATTTCCTCATCTCTCTTTTCAATTTCCTTCTTTAACCTGCATTTTTCTACTTTCCATTCTTCTTCCCTTCATTGTATTTCTTTCCACGAGTTCAACACTACCATGTTCATTGAAAAGTCAGAGGTCCTATGTACTTATACCATCATTTTACTTGGCATTTGTGCTTACTCTTGGTTGCAAGGCTTATGTTTGTTCAAAATTAAAAACAAAATTTTGAATTCATTGGAAAATGATTTTTTTAATATTTTAAAAAATATTTGAAAATATTACAATGCAGCTATTTAAAGGGTGAGCTTTTCAAGGAAGCCCACAGGTTGCATAATGTGCAGTGACTTGCAATTTTTAAAAATAATAATAATAATTTTCAATGAATTCAATATTTCATTTTTAATTTTTAGTTTTTTATTTTCAAAATTTTTTATTTTAAATATGTCTTTTTTATTTTTCTTTTTTAAAGAAAATGATAGATTTATAGAAAAAAAAATTCAAAATAAATATTTAAAGATTTTTTGTTTTACTTTTAAATCAAAAATTTTATTGATTATTTGAAAAGCAAAGAAAAACAAATAAAATGATTTCTATTTTTAAACAAAAAGAAATATTTTTATTTTACAAAAATAAAATGTTTTTATTTTAAAACAAATTTATTTATTTTAATTTTAAAATAAAAATTATTAGTTATTTGTTTATGGGGACAAAATGAGCCCTCAACAATTTTATTTTTTTTGCCTTACTCGGCAACTTTGTCCTAAATCGACGACAGTTTTAATAATTTTTAATATTTTTTAATCAATAAAATATTCAAAATTTAAAAATCCCACCCACCTTTCTTTTTTAACTTTTTTAATTTACTTTTAAGCAATCTAACTTTTAAAAAAACTGCATCCCATTTAATTTGCCGACACTATTTATTATATATTTAAAATGGTTTTTTAATTTAAAAAAACAAAACATAATTTTTTGAAATACTTTTTTAATTAAAAAATATAAAAATCTCAATGCCCAAAACTTTAGAGGAGATTTTAGTGGTTAACTAATTTAATTTGGTGGAATGCTACATTTGGAGGAGTTTTAAACTAGCTGGTTGATATTTATATTTGGCGGACCGCTAATCTTGGCAGCAATTGTGCTAAATTTGGCAGATTTTTTAGTGGAGAGAAGAAAGGAGTCCATTTTGGGATACCAACCTCATGGAGCTTGTTTGAGGTTGTAGAGAGACTTTAGTAGTTTTCAAACCAATAAAGCATCTTGAATGAATCCTTGTGGCTGCTCCATGTAAAGTTCTTCATGTAGATCTTCGTGAAGAAATGCACTCTTCACATCCATTTGATGTAAATCCTAGCCATGAGTTGCAGAAATTGCAGGTACCAAGCAAATGGAGTTCATTTTGACAACAGGGGCAAAGGTCTCAGTGTAGTCAATACCTGGTACTTGAGAGAAACCTTTCGCCACAAATCATGCTTTATACTTGTCAACTGAGCCATCTGCTAAAAATTTGGTTCGATAGATCCACTTACACCGAACCAATTTTCTTCCCTTAGGAAGTGGAACAAGATCCCATGTTTTATTCCACATTAAAGAGTTGTACTCTTCCTCCATTAAGGAATCCCACTCAACAATACTAAATAATTCATGAAATGACTGTGGATTTGAAGTTGTGGTGATGTAGGAATGTGAAATGTCTTGATGTTGTGATCGAGTCTTCCTTGTATTTGAAGGATCTCCAACAAGTTCACCTACAAACTCAAGTGTTTGGTGAGTTGAACGAGGCATGGTAGGCGATGGAGGATGATATTTTGAACTCTTTGAAGGAGGAAGGTGTAATCTCATTATCAACTCAATGAGTAGAGGAAGCTTGAGGGAAATCCTCGATGTCAAAATCCTCTAAATTCACTGTGGAGGAAGGAAGAGTAGAGGATGACCTAGAAGAGCTTTCCTCGAATTGTACACTGTGCTCAATGAAGAGCTCATGTGTTTCAGGATCCATTAGCCAATATCCTTTGACACCATCAGGGTAACCAACTCTGATACCATGTGAGATTTGCTAAGTAGCATAACCAGGAATCTAATGACTAAAGGAAAGGAAAACCATAAATATGAGGAATAAATTGTCCTCCTCTCAAGAATGCAAAGCTATATTCAGCTTGACAATTACAAAGTAAATGCCTTGGTTATATAGGCCAAGGGGAGAGATAGATGCAACCAAATTATGATAGGTGTTGGCATCCTATGAGGTGTGACAACTCATGTCATTAAAGGCTCAACCATCTCATCCCTATGTAAAGTTAAGCTAGTGTGAAGAGGACTTTAGGGGAGAACTACCTAAGAATGAACTAGCTAGATAAAGTACCCCTTTCACACTAACACCCCCCCTTAAGTGCAACTTAGGGAGAAGTATACAATGTAAAGATGCAAATATCGGTCACAATGACTAGGCCTGATGAGGTACCCATGTACACAATAACCTGTCAATGATAAAGAAGGAGAAAACCCAGGGGGAAAAAACTTCTTCCCATGAGAGGATGAAAGAGGAAAGTCTAAGTGACCCCCTAAAAGAGGTGTGCCTCACCCCCAAGGGAGATCGAAGATGAATATACTCGCTTTGAGTGAAGGGTTTGGTGAAGATATTTGTAGCTTGATTTGTTGTAGGATAGTATCGCAAATGAATGACCTTCTCCTAAATCAACTCCTAGAGAAAATGCATATGGATCTCGATGTGTTTGGTTCATTGATGATGGACCGGGTTCTTCAAGATCTGGATGGTGCTTTGGTTGTCACAATAGATAATCGATGTCTTCTAAAAGTTGATGCCAAGTTCAAAGAGGATATTCTGAAGCAAAATTACCTCAGTGATAGCATTAATATCCCCTTGGTACTCAGCTTCAATTGAATAAAGAGCAATGGCATGTTGCTTCTTGCTCTGCCAACAAATGGGGCCAAACCCATAGTGAAATTTGTAGCCGGATGTGGACTTGCAATCATTAATATCACCAGCCCAATCAGTATTTGTGTATCCAAGTAGGTGTGAACTTGTGCCAACTACATAGTGAATCCCCTACCGATGACTGCTCTAAATGTAGTGCAAGATGCGTTTACCAGCTTTCCAATGAAGCTCATCTGGTTTTGCCATGAAGCATGAAACAATTTCAACTACAAACGAAATGTCGGGGTGAGTATGAGTTAATTAGATGAGTCTACCAACAAGTTGATGATACAAAGTAGCATCGACTAGTGGTGTGGAACATTTAGCCTCAAGTTGAACTCCACACAAAAAGGGAGCCGGTGAAGGCTTATAATCAGCCATATAAAAACGTGACAAAATATCAAGAGCATACTTGGGTTGTCCAAGTGACATCCCAAAAGAGGTCTATGTGATCTCGATCTCGGTAATGTAGTGTAAGAGATCCAAGTCAATCATGGAAAATATGTCATGCAAAGCAGTCTTGATAGTTGAGATGATGGATGAAGTGCTCCTAGTGACAATCAAGTCATCAACATAGAGATCCAAGAATAGAAGAGCATCCTCTTGCCATAAGATATAGATATTCGTATCTATTTTGCATCTAGAGAACCCAATGGAGAGAAGAAAGGAGTTCATTTTTGGCATACCAAGCTTGTCGAGCTTATTTGAGGTCATAGAGAGATTTTCATAGTTTGCAAACCAATGAAGAATCTTGAATGAATCCTTATGGCTACTCCATGTAAAGTTCTTCATGTAGAGCTCCATGAAGAAATGCACTCTTCACATCTATTTTATGGACAACACAACCATGAGTTGCAAAAATAGAAAGTAGATGGCGAATGGAGTTCATTTTGACAACAGGGGCAAAGGTCTCAGTGTAGTCAATACTTGGTACTTGAGAGAAAGCTTTGGCCACAAGTTGTGCTTTATACTTGTCAACTAAGCCATCCACTACAATTTCGGTTCAATAAATCCCCTTACACCTAACCAAATTTCTTCCCTTAGGAAGTGGAACAAGATCCCATGTTTTATTATGTATTAAAGAGTTGTACTCTTCCTCCATTGTGGAATACCACTTAGTAATACCAAATGCTTCACGAAATGACTATGGATCTGAAACTATGACGATGTAGGAATGTGGAATGTCTTTATGTTTTGATCGAGTCTGCCTTGTATTTGAAGGATCCCCAACAATTTCGGTTGCAGACTCAAGTGTTTGGCGAGTCCAACTAGGCATGGTAGGGGATGGAGGAAGAGATTCTAAACTCTTTGAATAGGAAGGTGCAATCTCAAGATCAACTCGATGAGTAAAGAAAGCTTGAGGGAAATCCTCGATGTCAAAATCCTCTAAATTCACTATGGAGGAAGGAAGAGTAGAGGATGATCTAGAAGAGCTTTCCTCAAATTGTACACTGCACTTAATGAGGAGCTCATGTTTTTCAGGATCCATTATTTGATATCCTTTGATACCATCAGGGTAACCAACTCTGATACCATGTGAGATTTTCTAACTAGCATAACTAGGAATCTAATGACTAGAGGAAAGAAAAACCAGAAATATGAGGAATAAACTTTATTCCTCTCACAAATGCAAAGCTATATTCAACATGAGAATCAAGAATTACAAAGGAAATGACTTGGCTATATAGGCCAAGGGGAGAGATAGATGCAACCAGATTATGAAAAGTGTTGACATCCTATGAGGTGTGACAACTCATGTCATTAAAGGCTCAACCAACTTATCCCTATGTAAAGTTA
This sequence comes from Sequoiadendron giganteum, assembly GCA_007115665.2. Classification (NCBI taxonomy): domain Eukaryota; kingdom Viridiplantae; phylum Streptophyta; class Pinopsida; order Cupressales; family Cupressaceae; genus Sequoiadendron; species Sequoiadendron giganteum. The sequence continues at coordinate 743,805,870 of CM021102.1, read as the reverse complement.
AGCTAGTGTGAAGAGGACTTTAGGAGAGAACTACCTAAGAATGAACTAGTTAGATAAAGTAACCCTTTCACACTAATACCCCCCCTTAAGTGAAACTTAGGGAGAAGTATACAATGTAAAGATGCAAATATGGGTCCCGATGACTAGGCCTGATGAGGTACCCATGTACATAATAACCTCTCAATGATAAAGAAGGAGAAAACCCAATGGGAAAACACTCTTGCCCATGAGAGGATGAATGAAGAAAGTCTAAGTGACCACCCCATAAGAGATGTGCCTCACCCCCAAGAGAGATCGAAGATGAACATACATGCTCTCAATGAAGGGTTTGGTGAAGATATCTATATCTTGATCTATTGTAGGACAGTATCACAAATCAATGACCTTCTCCTGAATCAACTCCTAAAGAAAATACATATGGATCTCGGTGTGTTTTGTTCATTGATGATGGACCGAGTTCTTCGAGATCAGGGTGGTTCTTTGGTTCTGACAATAGATAAATGATGTCTTCTGAAAGGTGATGCCAAGTTCAGTGAGGATATTTTGAAGCCAAAATCCCTCAGTGGTAGCATTAACAACCCCTCGATATTAAGCCTTAGTTGAACAAAGAGCAATGGCATGTTGCTTCTTTCTTTGCAAAAAAATTAGGCCAGAACCATAGCGCAAGTTGTAGCTAGATGTGGACTTGCGATCATCAATATCACCAGCCCAATCAAAATCTGTGTATCCAAGTGTGAACTTGTGCCTGATGCATAGTGTATCCCATACCGATGATTTCCCTAAATGTAGTGCAAGATGCATTTGGCAGCTTTCCAATGAGGCTCATGTGGTTCTATCGTGAAGTGCGAAACAATGCCAACTACAAAGGAAATGTTGGGGTGAGTATGAGTCAAGTAGACAAGCCTACCAACAAGTTAACAATACAAAGTAGAATCAACTAGTAGTGTGGAACATTTAGCCTCAAGTTTAAATCTAGACAGAAAGGGAGTCGGTGCAAGCTTACAATCAACCATATGAAAATGTGACAAAAGATCAAGAGCATAATTAGGTTGTGCAAGTGAGATCCCGCAAGAGGTCGATGTGATCAAAATCCTGAGATAGTAGTGTAAGAGACCCAAGTTAGTCATGGAAAATATGTCATTCAAAGAATTCTTGACAAATATGGCATACTATATTGTGAGATTTGTTAACTAGCATAACCAGGAATCTAATGACTGAAGGAAAGAAAAACTAGAAATATGAGGAATAAACTGTATTACTCTCATGAATCCAAAGCTATATTCAGCTTGAGAATTGATAATTAAAAAGGAAATTCCTTAGGTATATAGGCCAAGGGGAGAGATAGATGCAACCAGATTATGAAAAATGTTAGCCCATCCTATGAGGTGTGAAAACTCATGTCATTAAAGGCTCAACCACCTTATCCATATGTAGAGTTAAGCTAGTGTGAAGAGGACTTTAGGGGAGAACTAGTTAAGAATTAACTAGTTAGATAAAGTACCCCTTTCACACTAACACCCCCCCTTAAGTGCAACTTAGGGAGAATTATATAATGTAAAGATGAAAATATGGGTCCCGATGACTAGGCCTGATGAGGTACCCATGTACATAATAACCACTCAATGATAAACAAGAACCTAGTGGGAAAAAACTCCTGCCCGTGAGAGGATGAATGAAGAAAGTCTAAGTGACCCCCGAAGAAGAGATGTGCCTCACCCCCAAGAGAGAATGAAGATGAACATACTTACTCTCAGTGAAGGGTTGGATGATGATATTTGCAACTTGATCTGTTGTACGACAATATCACAAATCAACAACCTGCTTCTGAATCAACAACCAAAGAAAATGCATATGGATCTTGACGTGTTTGGTTTGTTGATGATGGACTAGGATCTTTGAGATCTAGATGGCACTTTGGTTATCATAATAGATAACTAATGGCTTCTAAAAGGTGATGCCAAGTTCAGTGAGGATATTCTGAAGCCAAATTTCCTTAGTGGCAACATTAACAGACCCCCAATACTCAACCTTCATTGAAGAAAGAGTAATGGAATGTGGCTTCTTGCTCTGCCAACAAATGGGGCAAAAACCATGATGAAAGTTGTAGATAGATGTGGACTTGCAGTCATCAATATCACCAGCCCAATCATAATATGTGTATCCAAGAAAGTGTGAACTTGTGCCTGCTACATAGTGAATCCCATACCGATGAGTGCCCTGAATGTAGTGCAAGATGTGTTTGGCAGCTTTCAAATCAAGCTCATGTGGTTTTTCCCTAAAGCGCGAAACAATTCCAACTACAAAGGAAATGTCTGGGTGAGTATGAGTCAAGTAGATGAGGCTACCAGCAAGTGGTGGGGAATATTTAGCCTCAAGTTTAACTCCAGACAGAAAGGGAGTCGGTGCAGGCTTACAATCAACCATATGAAAATGTGACAAAAGATCAAGAGCATACTTGGGTTGTTCAAGTGAGATCCCAGAAGAGGTCTGTGTGACCTCGATACCGAGAAAGTAGAGTAAGAGACCCAAGTCAGTCATGGGAAATCTATCATGCAAAGCAGTCTTGATAGTTGAGATGATGGATGAAGTGCTCCCAGTGATAATCAAGTCATCAACATAAAGAGCAGAGAAGAGAAGAGCATCCTCCTACTATAAGATGTAGACATTTGAATATGAGTGACATCTAGAGAACCCAATGGAGAGAAGAAAGGAGTCCATTTTGGCATACCAAGCTCATGGAGTTTTTTTATGGCCATAAAGAGACTTTCGTAGTTTGCAAACCAATGAAGAATCTTGAATGAATCCTTGTGGCTTCTCCATGTAAATTTATTCATGTAGATCTTGGTGAAGCAATGCAATCTTCACATTGATTTGATGTACAACCCAACCATGAGTTGTAGAAATAGAAAGTAGCAAGCGATTGGAGTTCATTTTGGCAACAAGGGCAAATTTCTCAGTGTAGTCAATACCTGGCACTTGAGAGAGAACCTTTGGCCACAATTCATGCTTTATGCTTGTCAATTGAGTCATCCACTACAAATTTGGTTTGATATATCCACTTACACCAAAACAATTTTCTTCCCTTGGGAAGTGGAACAAGATCCCATATTTTATTTTGCATTAAAGATTTGTACTCTTCCTCCATTACAGAATCCCACTCAACAATACCAATTTTTTTCATGAAATGAATGTGGATATGAAGCTGTGGCGATGTAGGAATATGGAATTTCTTTATGTTGTGATCAAGTCTTCCTTGTATTTGAAAGATCCCCAACAAGTTCGACTACAAACTCAAGTGTTTGGCAAGCCCCACGAGGCATGGTTGGGGATGGAGGAGGATATTTGAAATATTTGAAGAGGAAGGTGCAATTTCATGATCAACTCGATGAGTAGAGGAAGCTTGAGGGAAATCCTCAATGTTAGAATCCTCTAAATTCACTACGAAGGAAGCAAGAGTAGAGGATGATCTAGAAGAGGTTTCCCTAAATTGTACACTGCACTCAATGAAGAGCTCATATGTTTCAGGATCCATTAGCTAATATCCTTTGACACCATCACGGTGACCAACAAAGATACAAGGCCGACTCTGAGATTCCAAGGCCTTGCATTTCTCTGAGGGAATATGTGCCCATGCTAGGGAGCCAAAAACTCTAAAGTGCCCCACACTAGGTTTTCATCCACACCAAGCTTCAAAGGGAGTGATGCCTTTTAATGCCTTATGTGGAACTCTATTTTAGATGTAAGTAGCATAGTTGATAGCTTCTACCCAATATCTAAGTGCAAGGGAGCGAGCGTGGATTATGCAACCAACCATCTATTTCAGGGACCTATTTTTCCTCTCACCTACACCATGTTGTTGTGGTGTGTAGGCAACAATATGTTGAAGATCAATCCCTTCAAGAGTAAAAAATTTCTAAAACCAATGGTTCACATATTCTCGTCCATTATCAGTGCGGAGAATTTTGAAACACTTTCTAGATTGCTTCTCAAGACGAGCCTTAAACTCTTGAAATCTATCAAAGACTTCTCCTTTGTTTCAAAGAAGGTAGACCCATGTGTATTTGGAATAGTCATCAATGAAGGTGAGAAAATAACGAGCCTTACTGAAAGAAATTCATGGAAAAGGATCTACCAAGTCACTGTGAACCAATTCAAGGACTTCTAAAGCCGTCCAAGCCTTCCCTTTATCAAACTTCTCCTCAGGATGTTTGCCCAAGGCACAACCTGAACATACACCATCTATAAAATTGATAAGGAAGACCCATGACCATATTATGTTCGCTGAAGATGACTATACCAAGGAAAAATCTTCATCTTCTCATGCAATCATAAGCTTTTGTCAATGGGTCTTCTTAAGCCTTCACACTCACAAGCTTTGATGGCTGGTCAACCAAAGGTTTAGAAAGAATCAAGGAAATTTGACAACAAACAAAAGCATTTCAAGAAGAAGTCACAAATAAATCAAGCACAATCATCTTCAACAAACAAAATATGGTCATGGGTCTTCCTCAAATCAATTTTTCATATGGTGTATGTTCAAGTTGTGCCTTGGGAAAACATCTTGAGGAGAAGTTCCATAGAGGGAAGGCTTGGAGGGCTTCATAAGTCCTTGAATTGGTTCATAGTGACTTGGACTGTCCTTTTCTGTCATTATGTTTTAGTAAGGCTCGTTATTTGCTCACCTTCATTGATGACTATTCTAGATACACATGGGTCTACTTTCTTTGAAACAAAGGAGAAGTCTTTGATAGATTTCAAGAGTTTAAGGCTCATGCTGAGAAGCAATTTGGAAAGTGTGTCAAAATTATGCCCACTGATAATGGTCAAGAAAATGTGAACCATCGGTTTGAGAAATTTTGTACTCTTGAATGGATTGATCTTCAACATATTGTTGCTTACACACCACAAAAAAATGGTGTAGCTAAGAGGAAAAATAGGTCCCTGAAAGAGATGGTTGGTTGCATGATCCACACTCACTCCCCCGTACCTTCATATTGGGCAGAAGCTATCAATTGTGCTACTCAAATCCAAACTAGAGTTCCACATAAGGCACTAAAAGGCATCACTCCATAGAAGCTTGGTATGGACGAAAACCTGTTGTGGGGCACTTTAGAGTTTTTGGCTCCCTAGCATGGGCACATATTCCCTCAGAGAAGTGCAAGGCCTTGGAACCTTAGAGTTGGCCTTGTATCTTTGTTAGTTACCCTAATGGTGTCAAAGGATATCGGCTAATGGATCCTAAAACACATGAGCTCCTCATTGAGCATAGTGTACAATTCGACAAAAGCTCTTCTAGCTCATCCTCTACTCTTCCTTCCTCCACAGTAAATTTAGAGGATTATGACATCGAGGATTTCCCTCAAGCTTCCTCTACCCATCGATTTGATCATGAGATTGCACCTTCCTCTTCAAAGAGTTCAGAATCTCCTCCTTCATCCCCTACCATGCCTCGTTGGGCTCGCTAAACACTTGATTTTGCAAGTGAACTTGTTGGGGATCCTTCAAATACAAGGAAGAATCGATCACAACATCAAGACAGTCCACATTCCTACATCACCATAGCTTCAGATCCATAGTCATTTCGTGAAGCATTTGGTATTGTTGAGTGGGATTCCGCAATGGAGGAAGAGTACAACTCTTTAATGCAAAATAAAACATGGGATCTTGTTCCACTTCCTAAGGGAAGAAAATTGGTTTGGTGTAAGTGGATCTATCTAACCAAATTTGCAGTGGATGTCTCAGTTGACAAGTATAGAGCACGAATTGTGTCCAAAGTTTTCTCTCAAGTACCATGTATTGACTACACTGAGACCTTTGCCACTATTGCCAAAATGAACTCCATTCACTTGCTACTTGCTATTTCTGAAACTCATAGTTGGGTTTTACATCAAATGGATGTGAAGAGTGCATTTCTTCATGGAGATCTACATGAAGAACTTTACGTGGAGCAGCCACAAGGATTCATTCAAGATTCTTCATTGGTTTGCAAACTACGAAAGTCTCTCTACGGCCTCAAACAAGCTCCATGAGCTTGGTATGCCAAAATGGACTCCTTTCTTCTCTCCATTGGGTTCTCTAGATGCCACTTAGATCCAAATGTCTACATATTATGGTAGGAGGATGTTCTTCTCTTCTTGGCTCTCTATGTTGATGAATTGATTGTCACTGGGAGCACTTCATCCATCATCTCGACTATCAAGACTACTTTGCATGACATATTTCCCATGACTGACTTGGGTCTCTTACACTACCTTATCGGGATCGGATTCACACAGACCTCTTCACGGATCTCACTTGCATAGCCCAAGTATGCTCTTGATCTTTTGTCACATTTTCATATGGTTGATTGTAAGCCTGCACTGACTCCCTTTCTGTCTAGAGTTAAACTTGACGCTAAATGTTCCACACCACTAGTTGACACTACTTTGTATTGTCAACTTGTTCGTAGCCTCACCTACTTGACTTATCCTTGCCTAGATATTTCCTTTGCAGTTGCCATTGTTTCACGCTTCATGGAAGAACCACATGAGCTTCATTGGAAAGCTTCCAAACACATCTTGCACTACATTCAGGGTACTCATTGGTATGGGATTCACTATGCAGCAGGCACAAGTTCACACTTACTTGGATACACAAATTATGATTGGGCTGGTGATATTGATGACTGCATGTCCACATCTATCTACAACTTTCATGATGGTTTTTGCCCCATTTATTGGTAGAGCAAGAAGCAACATGCCATTTATCTTTCTTCAACTAAGGTTGAGTATTGGGGGGTTGTTAATGTTGCCACTGAGGCAATTTGGCTTCAGAATATCCTCACTGAACTTGGCATCACCTTTTAGAAGCCATCAGTTATCTATTATGATAACCAAAGTGCCATCCAGATCTCAAAGATCCTGGTCCATCATCAGTGAACCAAACATGCTGAGATCCATATGCATTTTCTTCGGGAGTTGATTCAGGAGCAGATCATTGATTTGCGATACTGTCCTACAATAGATCAAGTTGCAGATATCATCACCAAACCCTTCACTGAGAGTAAGTATGTTCATCTTTGATCTCTCTTGGGGGTGAGGCACATCTCTTCTAGGGGGGTCACTTAGACTTTATTCATTCATCCTCTCATGGGCAGGAGTTTTTTCCCACTAGGTTTTCTCCTTCTTTATCATTGAGAGGTTATTATGTACATGGATACCTCAACAGGCCTAGTCATCGGGACCCATATTTGCATCTTACAATGTATACTTCTCCCTAAGTTGCACTTAGTGGGGGGTGCTAGTGTGAAAGGGGTACTTTATCTAACTAGTTCATTCTTAGCTAGTTCTCCCCTAAAGTCCTCTTCACACTAGCTTAACTTTACATAGGGATAAGGTGGTTGAGCCTTTAATGACATGAGTTTTCACACCTCATAGGATGGGCCAACACTTTTCATAATTTGGTTGTATCTATCTCTCCCCTTGGCCTATATAACCAAGGCATTTCCTTTGTAATTCTCAATTCTCAAGCCTAATATAGCTTTGCATTCTTGAGAGGAATATAGTTTGTTCCTCATATTTCTAGTTTTGCTTTCCTTCAGTCATTAGATCCTTGGTTATGCTAGTTAACAAATCTCAGAGTATAGTATTTGGATAAATAGATCCAGAACTATTGAATAAGCTTAATTGACCAAACATGAAAATCTAGTAGAAGATAATAGAAGTGCTAAGGAGTATGTGCGTATGAAAGCTATGAGTTCACCAAAATGAAATGGTGGGAATTTGACATAGAAAATAATTAACTAATTTACATACATTGAATTTATACTCTACTTTATGAAAATATAAAATGTTTATATGTGTAAATGTAGAAGCTTGGAAAGGAATAAAAAATAGAAGAAGAGGAGTGTTTAAATAGAAACTTGACCTTATTTTGAAATTATAGACTATAGATAAATATTGGATTGAGAAAAGGATGAACACTCTCTTCCCAATTAATTTGGTGAATTAATGAAGACCTTAACACCCACTAAGCTACAAACATATTTGGGAGAGTTAGAATGGTTGATTAGAGCTTTAATTCAAAAAAAATTGGGGCTTATGTATGAGGATGATTTGAATAATTGTTAATTAGCTAATTTCTAGGATGCAATTATATAACTATGAAAACTATTAAAATGCAACATCAAAATATTATGGAAATACAAAATACATAGGAGTGTCTAAGGTATGAGGACCATTAAGCAAGTTGTAAGTGTTGTTGTCATAACATACCTATTGAATCACAATGTCTAAGCATCATTTTGACATCCATAACTTCAAACTATAAATACATAATGAAATTGTCAATAATAGGGACATGGGTCACATAGGGCATGCCAAAATAAGGGTGTAGAAATGGTAAAAGACATAAAACATAAGATAAAAAAATTAAATCTATTATCTTGAGCCTTTTACCTTATTATCCATTACATTGAGCATGATCATGAAATGGAGGCACCCTTCTCCACTTGATATGCTCCTCAATGCAATTAGTTTATTGTGATGCTTGAATGTATGTGGATTTCTCTTAATTTTAGCACAATATTTTTATTGTTGTGGATTTTTTTATAGAAATTAGGAAACATAAGTTTGGAATAAGTATTTGGATGATTAATATATATCAAGGCTACAATCTATAGATATTTTATGGCCAAAATGAATGGTTGAGATGGATTATGACATAGAGGGCTACGATTGCATGAGAACATGAATATTTTTCCTTGCGATAATTTTACAAGGTGATTTTTTGTATAGTGACATGTGGCATGGGGAAGATGGCTAGGTTAGCTTACAAGTGTGAGAAAATACCTTGGGAAGAACATGAGGATAGGTGGAAGAGTAAATGAAAATGTAACAGGATAGAAATCAATGATAACAAAATGTGAAGTGAAGAAGAAAGCATAGGGTAGCTAGGAAGATTTCACACATGTGTGAGACACCAATAGAAGACTTGGTCAAAGATAGGGTGGATGGTGATTGTGACTTATGAATGCTCACACATTAAAACAATTAAAGCCACTTATCAAATGATGGAAATTTTGGAGATTTGAAAGAATTTTTAATTGAAGAAAATATTAGTGAAGATTAGGGAAATAATGTTGAGTTAATCAAATTTATCAACATTTAAAAGAAAATGGGAAACAAAATAGATTAAATATGGTGTACTTAATAATGAAGATAAAAGATAATTTATTAAATAATAAATTATTTAACTTTACAAGAATCCTAACCCACCTTATCCTAGTAGACTGATTAATTACTGGTGGGGTTCATCTTTTCACTAATTAATTACCCTAAAAATTCTATGGATGCTATCAGGAAGGGGAATACCTATCTATCTAAATAAAAACGGAGAGGGAGAGGGCGAGGGGCCCTCTATGGAAGGTCAATTTAAAGGTACACTAGTGCTTGGCATTAATTAACAACTAAAGGAAAATATAACTAAAGGTCAATTTAAAGGTACATGAAGTTATTTATCAATTTGTATGAAAAAGTACATTATTTTGTACACTAGTAATTGCATTAAAACACATGACTCAAAATGAGTCGAAAATAAAGTAGAAAGGTGCAAGGTGTACAATTTTCATTTTCCAATAAGAATCTAACTCTGCAATCTGATGTATTCTTTATCATTGGAGATACATTGAGATAGCAATAAAGTTGAGTTCAATATCCTTAACAAGTTATTTATTTTTGGGCTTAACATGATATAAGTCATCAAAATTGTTTAAAATAATAATTTTAAATGAAACATATTATTTTCATAAGAAAAATCAATATGCTTCATAAATTATAGTTATATTAGGAGGCTTTTTATGAGGGAGTTAGGATGATGAATATTGTAATTAAGTCCTTTTGCAAAGCAATAGATGGTTCCCAAATAATTGAAATGAGTTAGTATTTTTATGGAATGCATTTTTATTTGAACATATTTTCATGACAGTGTCATATATAACATAAGTAAAGAAAGTAGCTTGCAATAGCCTCTTCGTATAACACAAAAACATAAATAAACATATTCTTAAATTTACACACAAAATAGAAAATGATACAAAGTAATATATTAAATCAATTATTGTGAAGAAATAAGGTGAAAGAATCTAAAATTTAATTTTCTTGATGTTTAATAAAAACATATATATTTAATATTTTGAACCCATTCAATATGCTATTTTAGTGTGGAAATTAGAGATTCATATAGTGTTAAAAAATATTTAATATACTACACTTGGGAAACCAACAACCATGTGTTCCAAATGGTAATCCATAAGGAAATTTTGCACGAGCAATTTCTATAAACGTAGATGCATCAAACATTACTACAAACCCACCATCATGCTTATCACTCACTAATGATATCACCACTCCTAGAAAACAACATAAGATAACATGAACTATAATCTAGTTCATAGTAATAGACAAAACAATTATCCATAATTATTGAAGTTTGGTATTAGTCTTCTGACCATCATCTTCTGTCTTAGCTCTAATTCGAACTATAAAAAAAGGTTCAGATGAAATGACCCTGTCAATGTACCAACTTTTTGATACTTTCTTTTTCAAATCAATCTATACCATAATACCATAAATGAACAAATATTTCTTTTTCAAATCAATTTATACCATAATACCATAAATGAACAAAATATCAAAATTTTAAAAGTGTTGGGACATTAATTAATAACTAAAGTTAAATATAAAGCTCAACAAAGGAACCGGACAAATTACAGGAGAAAGTCTGTAATGTTAAACAAAATAGTATATTATATAAGATAACCTTTGTAAGAGCACTGGGAAAATTGCAAGGGCGTCGTGTCGTACAACCATATATATAACGATGCATCTTCCCAATGAATTTGGATTTATGGTACACATTTCTATTCCTCTACCGTGTTTCACTAGAGGAATCGCATCATCTAGTTGTCCTGTTGCACTTCCATCTAAGGGTATCGTGAAGCGTCCTATTCTGCGCAAACCAATATCTATGAAGCTCCTATGCCATCTCACTAAACATGCAAATGAAAGCAATGGCATTTGAATTGATATTCTCAACAATTTTGTACAGATTTTCACAGTGATTGTGCAACTTTATTATATTAATTAGAGAATCCTGTTTTGAAACGAATTGAATTCTGTTGTCACGAAACATATACTAAAATAACATATTACTAGCAGTTGCACAATATTCAATGAGCAACGGAATAGCCAATAGGCACAGACCGATTTTGTTTTGTAATGGTGGTATAAACAACAGGCATTCGTACCAAAACACCACTCCCCTATCACATGCACCATACCCTGAAACTGTCAGGGAATGGCTTACACATCACATTAATGTGTCAAGCCTACCCAAACCACCTTCAAGAAATTCATATGTAATAATTCTACGCTGGAAGGAGATGTTCATTAAATTTTGTATCCAATCTATTGTAGGTAGGGGAGAGGACTCGGTAGTTGTGCACCCTAATTTCGCGCTTTTAATTATCTTACTTCGAAATTTCAAATCACTCCCAATTTTTTATAGCAGCTTACTTGGCAAGTCCCCTACTTATAACTAAGGTTTCAGGGCCACATCATCAAATATGATGCCACATCAACATGCTTTTTGTCAAGGTGTCAAAAAGGCCCAAAAAAGAGTGAGACCAATACTTGTGAATTCACAGCATGTTTTATTGAGTGCTGATGTGGAATCACATGATTGGTTGCTTTTTAGATCAAAGGAATACATTTTGTTTAACTATGGGTAGTTATCATCAACACTAACAACTTTAAAGTCACAACTATTAGTCCAATATTGATAAAAATATTGGCCATTATATTAACAACTACTATCACAACTATTGAAACATGCTCAGGTAATGGGTCCTCTCCCCTAGTCACAATCGCTTTTATGAGCAAATGTAAAGATGGAGGAAAGACGTGAAGCAATAATCAATCGTGAAGGAGGTGTCCAACATGGCTATCCATAAGGTAATTCAAGCTGCGAATCATATTGAAATGGTTAAAGACTGAGCTACATCGATGAATGACCAACAATAAAATATATTAACTAATTTCAATAAATATAAATATATTTCGAAGCTGTAATGGCCCCCACATAATTACTCTAAAAACAATGAGTGAAACAGCTTGGAGAAATATGGTCAGAAACTAATCAAACATGGCATATATTAAAGATGAGTATTATTCTAACACAGATTAAAGATCAGTATTATTCTAACACAGCATCAACAAGTGGATGTACACCATGGGAAACAACACCTGCCCTATCACAAAGCATGAATTAAACACATAAATAAATGACAATGCACAGTGCACCTCTGAAGAATGGAACAATTTGCGGGCGGGAGGTAATTTTGCATGGTGGGAAAAACGTTCATGCAGTGCCTATTTAATAAATAACAAGGTAAATGACAATGCTCACGGGAATGTTGTCGTTATGACCCAGGGCGACCATGGCAGAGTAAACAGAGTCAATCTGAGCATCCAACCTCTTGTTGTAGGTGAAGCCCTTGGGATCCTTTACTCGGGGAGACTGGTCAGAGAGCACATAATCGAGGGACACTTCTTTTGGGTTTTCTTTGTAGGCAAAATAGGGATAGGCGTTCACCATGAAGGGAGCCCCTATTTCGTGAGGCTTCATGATGGGCAGCAAAGGGGGCATGAATGTGGCGGCTGAGGGAGGGAAGGAACTCTCAAGGACGGCCATGTTGTGCGCAGTAGAGAACTTTATCTTGTTTGCCACACCCAACAACACCAGCGCCACATGAACGTTTTGCCTACCATGCACAATTGTTGTGGATCAATTATGCTTGGCTTTTCAAACATCCTCAGCCAGGTAGGGTGACCCTCGAGCCTCGGTCCACTTTACGATGAATAAATGATAGTACTTTGATACGTCAGACTATTTTTTGTTTGGGCATCATTGATTTCTGGCAATTCGTGGGGGTTCCTGCCGATGTCAGACTGGGGAAAATTCCGGTGGGGTTCCCCCACGTATAATACCCTATCGGCTAATAAGAAACAAATACCTTGAATTTGGAAGGTCGCTTTCACCAGATCTTAACACATGTAGTTTCAATATATCTACGATGGAGGGATCGGCATTATATTCACAACAATCAACTACTATTGATGACTTCTCACCAAGCTCTTGTCTTTCTTCGTAAGCATTGATGAAATGCAATGTTATAAACAATGGCAATTCAATAGATGCAACCTATCATAATCATTCAATTAAGTTGAGCACATGAGGATTTGTATCTATTATTGAAGACAACATATATTGCTACTTACCATCTCTCCAGTATGTCTTGAAACTACATGCATGAATGCCTTAGACTTCGGCCGCCATTTGAAAATGTTAGAAAATTAATTTCTCCCACCTAACGAACCTTCAATGACTTCTAACAATCAAGCTATTATGGAGACTTCTAATACATAGTGGGTGGAAATAATAAATGCAGACTGTAGATGTTCCAGAATTTTCTCTAATATTCTATATCAGTTCCTACTATCTAGAACCTTCCTACAATTTATGTACTCCTCTATAAAAGAGGGTCGATGTAAAACATTTTGTATGGACAATACAAATCAATGTAGTGTTGTAGCTGATGAAGGAAAATTGTTGTGTTGTGTTTGTTCTGATTTTCAATATGGTATCAGAGCAGTGAGCAAATCTTGGGCGTGTGTTTTGTGTCTGAGCTACTAAATGAAGCCTATGAACGTTGTGGGAGAGTCTGTTGTTAAATAGTTTGTGAAGATCCATCGCTGGAGCAAGTTTTAGTGAAAGAAGTTGCTGCTAGATTGTGTTCAGAGACTAGAGCATCATTGGAGGTTGCTTAGGAGGAAGAGCTATTGAAGCTCATTTGAAATCTGAAGTTGCTAATTTAGCTGAAGCTACAGCTAGTAAAAGAGTTGTTTTTTGTTAGTCATCGACTAGAGGGGACTGAAGAAGACTTAAAAAGAAACTCCATGCTCAGTCAAAGCTGCTCGTAGAGTACTACAACAAATATTCAAAAAGGGCCACTAATCAAGTAGAAGATTGCAGTTGATCAAAATTAAAAAAGGAGCTTGCAGTAATATTGAAGCCCATATGTAGAAGCTACCACTGCCTAGTCGTTGAAGAAATAATCACCAATTTTTAAATGTCTTAAAGAGGAAGCTGAGATTATACACTACCAATTGCAAGGTGTAGCTGCTCCAAGAATAAAGGAGCAAGAAGATTTTGGTGGAGTGTTAGCATTAAGGTTATAGGAAGAAATCAGAGTCAAAATAAAAGTAAGGTGAGTCAAATTATTTGTTTCAATGGGTAAAATTGGTAAAAGGATAAAGAAAGAGAGAGACATTTTGGACGAAGAATTGATAAATGTTAAGATAAAAAATTCTGAATTGTTAAAAGTGTATACACCTAAAATTGGTCTGGAGCATCCGATTAATTAAATACGAATTATTTGATTAATTATCCTAATTTCCTCTACTATTGAATAAATATAAATATTTATTTATATAGTTCACATTCACATTCTTCATAATTTCTTCTAAATCTCGTCTTAATTAAATAAACAAAATTAAATATTTTGTTCAATTTAACTATCAAATCCCTATTTCAATCTATCACATCCATCTTAAATTAATTAAATAAAGACAAAACACTTTATTAATTAATTACCATATTCTTCTATTTAATTTAATAAACAACTATACTATAGTTCATTTTATTAAATTATTTATCCCTCTTTTGCTAATTTAAATAAATCAAAATATTTGAATTAAAGTACAAAGAATATTCCATCTATATTCTCTAAAAAATGAATTAGATATCCTATGTCTAAACCATGTCAAAATCATGTCTAAAATATGTCAAATTAATTGATTGAAACTTCATGGGAATTTTTGGAGATAAATTGGAGAGAAACTTGGAATTTGATCTCTCAATCCTCTTCTATCAATCCTTCCTCTTCTCTTGCCTGGTGTTTTCATGGGTAGAGACAATCTCCATCTTTCTCTCAATCTCCTCAATCTCTCACCATTCAATTCTCCAGATTGAATCCAATCCTCTCAAAGCTTTCCCTATGCATTTCTACAGCCAGTAAATTTGTAAATACAACCTCATTCAACCAAGAAAAGGATCCAGATAATCAAGCTTTTGTACTTTTACTCTGTAGGAATCCAGAGATCAAGCATCAAGCATTCACACAATCAAGCATCAAACAATCAAGCTTTCAACCATGTTTGCCTCATGTAGCTGCAATTATCTATTTCACATCAATATCATGCTAGTTTAATTATTTAGTATTGCATTATTATCATCTTGTTCTTTGAATTATTATTTTAACAATCTTATTTGCTTAAACAATCTGAGAGCAATTTAGATTTAATAAATCTTTGGAGATAGAGAGCAATAGGATGCTTGCAATTGACTACTTTGTTGAATTGATTCAATTTATTTAATCATTGATATAATGTCGTCTTAAGAAGTGTTTTAATCTTATTCATATATTACACACTTACAAATTGGTGCCCACCGTGGGGCATTAACCCTGATTTTATCAAAATTGTCAATTTTCTGGAAAGTGTCACACAAGTTCTCGATGTGTTTTTCTTGTAGCACTTCCATTAAAAATTTTAGCGCTTTTGGTCGCTATTTTAGCACTTCTGGTCATTGTTTTAGCGCTTTCAACTTTACTGCTTTCGGTCACTGTTTCAGTGCTTTTGATCATTGTTTTAGCACATCAGGTATTTTAGTGCTTCCATGTCAAAATTCGGCCCTTTGGGGTTCTATTTCGGCGCTTTCGGGTTTTAGCACATTAGATAACTATTTTAGTGCTTCGGTACAATATTCTAGTGCTTTTGTAAAAATCGGTCTCGATCTGATGCATCTGTGGCTAGATTTTAATTTCTTTTACAGTTTGACTAAAATTGATCAATCTAGGATAGTCACTTCAAAGTTTCTAAAATTTATCAATCCAAGATAGTCACTTCAAAGTTTCTAAAATTTATCAATCTTAGGATAGTCACTTTCTTGTTTTTCTTAAAGCAAATCTATCAATCCTAGGATAGTCACCGTAGTTTTACAATACAAGTTAAAAAGATCATCATGATTTTTGTGAAGCAACACCTTCACATAGATTAGAAATTTTCTTTTTGGGCTTTTAAAATAGAATAAACTTATTTGTTGTGCTTGTGGTGATTAGGCTTATGCTCTCCCCTTAACTGGGTGACCAAAGTGTCAGATTCTCTTTTTTTTCAAGTCATTTATGCTTTATTAAATCCTTTAGCAGGCCTACCGTAGTGGGAAAAAGTACTCACCCTACGGGAATGACCTAAGTGGGAACAACCAAAGCCAGGTTATCCAACCCACTATAATAAAAATGAAAGTTGTTGATGAAAGTCCAACTTGACGGTAGTAAGCAAGATAACCATCTCCAAAATATTTGTTCTAAAGATTGGGAGGTCTCCTGAGGGAGTTTATCTATTTGTCGCACCGAACGGAACCCTATCTACGAACCATAGAGTAGTTTCTCGCCGAGTCAGTATCCATACATTGTCATATTCATGGTGCAAGGGGAGGGAAGAATCTGCCCCCAAGACACTCACCATATAATTACCAAGGACCGCTTGCTCAAGGGATTCAGTATCTATTTTCATCACTTTGAGTATGCGCTTGGCAACGACAAAAACACGGGCGCCCTCTAGGGGGTGACATGGCTGTGTGAGTCAACGTAATTGCAAGATGTGGGTTGTGAGTATAATGATGACCTACTTGTCCTTAAGTGTGAGTCTGTTTGATTTGTGTAGAATTGTTAAAATAATCTGTCAAAATCAATAAAGATCATTCGTAATTTTTTGAACATACACAATCTTTTCAGTTTTAAAACACTTACTCAAAATTGCTTACCGTGATTTCAAAAATTCATTTAAATCAGATTAAGGATCATCCTAAAAATGTCAAGTCAAAACAAATTAGAAAATCCATGCTACGAAAATGGAAGTCCACCACGTTTCTTAAAATAAAAATCAAGGTTACAAGGCCCAAGCAACCTCTTGGTTACAGAAATAAATCGAGAAAACAAAATTTTCTATATCAGAATTGGAAACTCTTCTTACAGCATAGAACATTCATTCACCGATATCATGACTTTGCTAGGGGTCACTCTTTGGATTACATGGTAGAACCGCTCTATTCATGAGCCTTCTTTCAAAGAAGAGCTCTCACGCAATTCCACAACCGTAGTCAACGGATTCATCCTTCATATCTTCCGCAGTCCCTGATACAATATGCCACAAGGCTAGACCAGATTCTACAATAGAGAAAATTAAACTTTTGTTTTAAGCATTCCTGTAAAACTATTTCAATGCTTCTGGTCACTGTTTTAGCACTTCTAAGAAATAGCGCTTTTGGGCACTGTTTCAGCACTTTCGATAAAATAATGCTTCTATCAAATTTTACAGCGCTTTTGGGTACTATTTCAATGCTTTCAGTAGAATAGCGCTTTCATCAAATTCTACAACACTTCCAAGCACTGTTTCAGTGCTACTGTCAAATTAGCACTTCGGTCATCTGTTTCAGCACCTTTGGACTCTATTCTAGTGCTTCCAAGAAATAGCGCTTCTGGCCTCTGTTTTAGCGCTTTTAAAACAAAGACTTCAAGATTTTTACTAGTCCATCAGTCTATCATTTTATCCACATTTTTCATCAAAATAAAATTTCTTCTTATCAGAATCACTATCTAGGAACCAAAGTCAAAAAGGTTTATACAAATTTTCCACTTATCAACTGAAACAAGATCTTGCAAATCACAAGTGTCAAAATCAAATAGACAATCAATTACTACACTAAAGTTTCATTATCAGGATACTATCATACTTCATCACGAAACAAAGTATAGCGATTAACTTTTCAAATATTTTCTCATCAATAAGATAGGTCATCTTATTTGAATTTATTTAAAAAGGTTCAATTGACACTATCCCACACATAAGATCAACATTTCAGAAGAAAAGGGAACAATTTGTATGCCAATCTTCACTAAGTCCCAAAAACAAAGATTCTTAGACCAAGAAATTTTAAACTCATAGGAAATGGCAGAGGAAAATCCTTGGAACAACCTGAACCAAAATGATAAAAATGAAATAGCTCCAGAGGACATTCAAGCAACTCAACAAGATCCCAAGTTCCATATATTTATGGAAAAGATTCTAGGACAAGATATGGAGAAATATCTTTTGATGTTGGCTGAATCAGGTGCCAAACTCCCTAAAGACTTTGACGTAAACCGTCTAAAAGAAGCACCTACCACAAGTGAGGCTGAAATTTTGCAACCAACACAAATGATAGATCCAATTGCCGCTTTAACATCTCAAATGCAACTATTACAACAGAAAATACAAGATATGACGCAAGGGACTACCAAGAGATATGTGATACAGGACATTTGTCCTTATCCCTTCGATGCAACGGTCGACTTGATACCTTTTCCAAGACATTGTGAGATCCCAAAATACGATAAGTATAATGGTAGAACGGATCCAATTGATCACATCAGAGAATTCAAAACAATGAGTCTTGAGTTTTCACAAGAAGAGACATATTTAATGCGACTATTCCCAAGGAGTTTGGGAGGATCATGCATGGAGTGGTTTTCAAAGTTAAAACCCAGTATTAGAACTTTTGAGGAACTCGTTAACAGATTTATCACCCAATACTCCTTCAACATCCAACATGATGTAACAATCAAGGATATTTATAATCTAAAGAAAAACAAGGGGGAAACATTCCTGTCTTTTTGCCAAAGAAGGTGACGCTAGTTCGCTAGGTATCCAAGATCAATTCCTAAAGAGGAAAAGATGTTGTTATTTATTGAAAACTTGACAGAAGAAATGAGTTATAGATTAGAATTACAATGTCCTCCAACGTTTGAGAAATTCATCGAAAATGGTCTTAAAATTGAAGAGGCACTAGTCAAGAGAGGAGTTATCAAACATTTTAATGATAAAAAAAACAACACAAGTAACTCCTCAAATCAATACTCAAGCAGTGAGAAACTGAAATTCTGGCAAAAGAATCGCAACACGACTATCAACGAAACAACAAATGATCCCCAAAACGTCAAACCAATTTTCAATTTGACTGCATCCACATCAAAGAATCAAAACAATGAGCAAAATGTCAAGTCAAGTACCATACAAAGCAATGAAATCATAAAACCACAGTCGTATCAAAAACCGTCAAATCGGCGAAGGTTCACACCTTTGGGTCAATCAGTGGAATCAACAATGAAGGAACTAGTTACCAAAGGCCTTCTCACTGCATGGGAAGCTAGGTTTTGGGACCCAAAAATCAAACCATCATGGTGGAATGATGCTGATTATTGCAATTTTCATAACAACAAGGGTCACAAAACCAATGACTGTATGGAGTTGAAGCATGCAGTACAAGATTTGGTGGACAACAACAAAGTGTATGTGGAAGGACCTAAAAATAACAATGATCATTCGGCCTTCAAAGATCCTTTGCCCAATTATGACAAAGGTGCATCGTCCTCAAACAACAAAGGAAAGAATGCCAATCATGTCTATGACACAATAATTATGTGTTTATCGGAAGTCAAACATAATCCTGCAGTTAGTGATAACATTGATGAGAATGAAACCAACAACATTACCTCTTTGGATTTACTCCCAAGCATGCAAAACTCTGATAATCAAATAAATGTCTTAAAAATTGGAGAAAATCAAGAACATCAACCAACCAATGTGTTAACTAGGGGACAATCCAAGGTAATGTTAAAAGGAATTGGCTCCACACATGCAGTTCCACCTCCATTGCATTATGATGTTATCAATCATATGCAAAACACCCCCCAAGAGAATCAAGAACATCAACCGGCAAACGTCATGACTAGGGGGCAAGCCAAGGTAATATTAAAAGGAGTGGGATCTCAAGATGTGGTTACACCTCAATCTCATTATAATATTATCGATCAATTGCAAACATCCCCACACAAATATCAATATTGGAGCTCCTTAAGTTGTCACCATCACATAAAGAAGTTCTCGAGCAAGCATTAGTTGCCACAACCGTACCAAAGAATCTGGATGTTTGTCAATTCCAATCTATGGTGGGACACCTGACTACTCTGCATTGTCTGTCATTCTCTAAATAGGATGATGTCTCATTAAACCATCCGCATAACACAACATTGCATATCGAATTATGTATCCATAATCATCGTGTTAAGAGAGTTCTAATAGATGGGGGAGCTGGTCTGAACATTTGCACCCTCAAATTAGTCCATGCACTAGGATATTTCGATTATGCTATTGATGCTCGAAGTAAAATGACCATTAAAGCATATGATGAGGAAGAAATATCATCCCAAGGTTTAATTGTATTACCCATTCAAGTGGGACCCATGATCAAGCATATAGCATGTCAAGTGTTGGAAAGAGAGTTGACATACAACATACTCTTAGGACGACCCTGGATTCATGAAATGCAGGTCGTGCCTTCTACATACCATCAATGCCTAAAGTTTCCAGTAAATGGACAAGAAGTGACTATAGCTACTGATTATAATCATCCACAACATTGTGACAATTTGAGAGTATCTCAAGACAACTTTGTCCCTCACAACAGGGAAGTTTCAAGTTCAAAGACATCAAAGGAAGAACAATGTCTAAGTATCACTACCAAGTGGTAGAAAAGAAAGGTAAAGAAAAAGAAACAAGTCATGTTGAAACAAACAATCTGGATACACAAAATTCTCTATCAAAAAAATTTCAATAGCAAGTTTAGTTGATAGATAAAGGAATGGGACAATACTCAATGGAGCAATTGCTTAACTTATCATAGTTAATGCCATCTCCTAGGAAATATGGTCAACCATCAATGATCAAACCTCCAACATCTTTACCTAGCATAGCTCTTCAAGAAACATTCATAAAATCTAGAACCATAGCAGAAGAAACAGACAACAAAGAAATCCTGGATTGGCTTTACAAGGATGAAGAAACATCAACATCAAAGATCGGTATCAAAAATGTTAACATCAACGCATACAAGTATGGAAAAGGAAAGGCTATTCTTGAAAAGATGGGTTATGAAGGACAAGGGCCTGTGGGATTAAGAAAGGAGGGAATCTCAAAACCTATCACACCTCTTACTGTCCACACAAAAGAAAAGCCAGGACTAGGATACTCTGAAGAAGAGAAGCAGGAGCTAACAGAGACGGCTGTAGAAAATATCCTTCACTTTAGAGATGGTTCTGAAATAGACTCAAATGAATATGAGTGGGCATTACCTTGTGATCTACTTTTCGTTGATATTCCAGTCGATGTGATTCATAAGTATGCATCAACATGTGAGGAGGGCCAAGGCTTTGGGTCTAGACCAATCATGGGGGAGTCACTAAATATCGATGACTCTAGTGAGGACAAACAAAATTTGAGTGAACTAGATGATTTCAAAGAGGGTACCATCATAGATCTTGATATCCCAAATGAAAATTATGACGATATTTGTTGTCCTCACCCTTACTTCCATTGACCTAAATCAATCTGATGATACCATGCCATTAATCCATCCTAAACTCATTGACTGGGAACCGATCGAACCTTTGGATATACCAATATTTACAAGTGATGATGCCATCATAAACTTCCTATGCCATGCCGAACTTGGTACAACGTCTGACTATAATACTCATAACAACGCGACTTGGTAGGAGGGTGTCAAATCTTCCAATTGCAAAAATAACAACAGGGAAAATAGATCTTATGGTGAAAACCATTCAATGGCAGCATTAGATCTAGAAAAAGTAAAAACAAAGAATGCATCTAACAGTGAAAACCTTTCTGAGGCACTGAAGGATGGAGGGTTTGACACTCTTTTAGAACACTATCATGAAAGATCATCAGTCCTGGTAGAACCGACACAGTCTATGAATATTGGCACTGTAGACAAAGCACAAATCTTACATCTGGCAGAATCTATGACAGAACAGGAAAGACCAGTATTCATCCAATTCTTCAAACAAAGAGGCATCAACTTCCCTTGGTCATATTTTGATATGCCAGGTTTAGACTCAAATCTGCTTGTGCATCACTTATCTTTGCCCACAGGAATCAAGCCTGTCAAGCAAAAGTTATGAAAAATGCATCCTCACATCACATTGATGGTCAAAACCAAGCTAAAGAAATTATTGGATGCTGGATTCATACGGTCTATAGATTATGCCGAATGGATATCAAATCTTGTACCTATTTCAAAACCAGACAATAGTATCAGAATATGTACAGATTTCAGGGACCTGAATAAAGCGTGTCCAAAAGATGATTTTCCACTACCAAACATAGACATCATCGTGGACTTGATAGCTAGGCATGCCATGTTGTCGATCATGGATGGTTTCTTAGGATATAATCAGATAAAAATAGCTCTTGAAGGTCAGGAAAAGGAAGCTTTCACATGCCATGGGGAAGCTTTTGCTGGAATGTCATGCCATTTGGTCTAAAGAATGCAGGAGCCACTTATCAAAGAGCAATGACAACAATATTCCATGATATGATGTACACCTTCATGGAGGATTACGTGGATGAAATCTTGGAAAAATATACTACTAGGGAAGGACATCTGCATATCTTAGACAAAATCTTCACACGGATGGAGAAATTCAATGTCAAGTTAAACCCTAAGAAATGTGTCTTCGGGGTTACATCAACAAAGCTGCTAGGGTACATTGTCTCAAAAACAAGCATTGAGGTGGATCCGGAAAAAGTCAAAGCTATAATGGAGATGCCAGCTCCTAAGAATATAAGTCAACTCTGATCATTGTAGGGAAGGCTCTAGTCAATCAAACGATTCATCTCTCAGCTGGTGGATAAAAGTCATCCTTTCAATCATCTATTGCATAAGAATGTAGTTTTCAAATGGGACGAAGGATGTGAAGCGACATTCAATCAGATCAAACAATATCTAATGTCACCACCAGTTCTCATGCCACCAACAGAAGGAAGGCCACTCATACTGTATATTATACAATAGATATCTCATTGGGGGCACTTTTAGCAGAAGAGGATAATAAAGGGAAAGAACGTGCCATCGACTACATTAGTAGAACTTTAAATGGTTATGAAATAAACTATACATTCATAGAAAAGTCTTGCTTAGCAGTGGTGTTTGCTACTCAATAGCTGAGACATTACATGTTGGCTCATACAATAAGGTTAATTACCAAGATCGATCCTTTGAAGTATCTAGTAAGTAAAGATGCCTTAATAGGTAGACTGGCGAAATGGGTTATGCTCCTAAGTGAATTCGACATTCAATATGTCAAAAAAAATGCAATCAAGGGACAAGCAATCATTGAACAGCTAGCTAAAGCTCCTCTACCAGATGATCACCCAATGACAATGGAATTTCCAGATGCAGACATTATGATAGCAATGCCACAACAATGGATATTATATTTTGATGGATCGTATACACAACGAGGATCAGGAGCAGGGATCTTGTTCATCTCCCCCCAAGGATACACAATTCCAAAATCATATAGACTCATGTTTCAGTGTACAAACAATGTGGCAAAGTATGAAGCATTGATTATTGGGGTCAAAATAGCGATTCGCTGGAAAATCACGGATTTACAGGTATATGGGGACTCTCAATTGGTTATTTACCAAGTAAATGATGAGTATCAAACAAAGGATAAAAAATTGATGCCTTACAAGCAGCAAATAGGTAATCTAAAGTATTCCTTTTTCAATATCAGGTTTGATTATATTCCAAGAGCAGAGAACAAAGCTTCCGACGCTATGGCTACAATTGCTTCATTACTACAATTGCCAGAGAAGTGTGTTTGTTATGAGTTTATGGTAGAACAAGAATCCTGTCCTTCCCATTATCAATCAGAATCTACTACCATATGCCATCTAGAAACCACTGAACCCTCCATCTATGAAAAAACCTATGCTTACCTGAAAGATGATATTCTTCCTCCGTATCTTTCTAGGAACCAAAAATGAAACTTTATCTGCAAATCTGCCCAACACACATTAATCACAGATGTCCTTTATCGTCGATGTCTTGATGGTACCCTACCCCGATTTCTAGAACACAATGAATCTGAAATGGCCCTATGAGAAGTTCACGAGGGTATTTGTGGTACTCACTCGAGTGGAATAACTCTAGCTAAGAAACTCCTCTATTTGGGATATTGTTGGTCGTGCATGGAAAAAGAATCATATCAATTTGTCAAGAAATGTCAAAAATGTCAAGTTCACAGTAATTTGATTCTTGCACCAGCATAAAGAACTGCATCCCTTCACATCATCATGGCCTTTTTGTCAATGGGGTTTTGATCTAGTAGGGAAAATCAATCCATCTTCATCTAATGGACATAAGTTCATTATAACAGCTACCAAATATTTCACAAAGTGGATTGAAGTAGAACCTCTTACTACAATCACTGGGAAACATATTTCCTCTTTCATTTTGAATTACATCATATGTTGGTATGGAATTTCTCAATCCATTATCACTGATAATGGATGACCTTTCAAAAATCAAGATGTCAAGGAGCTATGTGATAAGTTTCATATTCAACATCAATTTTTGACACCTTACTATCCACAAGGGAATGGCCAAGTAGAGGCCTCAAATAAGACCATACTCAAAATTCTCAAAATGACGGTTAACGATGTTGGACATGATTGGCATGTTCAACTAAACCTTGAACTATGGGCCTACAGAACAAGTATTAGAACACCAATGGGAGCTACACCGTTTGCTTTGGTATATGGATCAGAAGCCATATTGCCAATTGAAGTGGAGATTCCATCCCTTCGGGTATCACTCAGAGGTATCATCTTAGATGAAGACTACAAAGTATCTAGATTGCAAGAGCTGGAATTGTTGGACGAGTGTCGTCAACAAGTTGTTAATCATCTAACAGCTTATCAATAGAGGATGTCAAGAAGTTACAATCATAGGGTAAAACCGTGGGTCTTTCAAGTTTGTGACTTAGTATTAAAGGAAAACCCTAGGAATTAGCAAGACAGAGAAAAGAAAAGAAAATTTGAGCCTAAATGGCTTGGTCCATTTGTCATCATATCAGTGTATGGATTAGGAGCATATCAACTATCAACATCAGAAGGGGATCTGTTTGATGAACCTATCAACAGTATTCATCTCAGAAAATTCTATGCTTAAAATCTCCTAGTGCACATGGAAAACTACTAAAAATTGTTTCCTTGGTGAAAACCTGGCAAATAGGCATCTTGGCAAACACGGAAAAAAAATAAAAAATTAAAATACAACAAAAGAAAGAAAAATGGAAAAATAACAAAATAACAAAAACACAACGGGTGTAATCAAAGCATATGATGAAAACCTAGAAACAAGCGTCGTATGTGATTCTAAGATCAGCTTTCCCATCTATCTGGATATATATTAGGATCATTAGTCTGGCAGTCAGTATCATTTCATATCCTATCATTCGTCTGGTCGTCTTTGCATCCATATCAAAATCATTTTCGAATAGTCAACATATCACTCTATAGCTGGGTGGGGCAACATCTAGATAACATTAGGGATAGTACAAATGTATCAATTTCACCAATCTGGTAACATGACAGTATGGCAAAAAACCAAAAACAAAATCAAAGCCTAATATCAATCATTGTCAGAAGGACATCAACCATCCATATCATATCAAAAATCTAAAAACATGTCAAAAAGAAAAAAGAAAAAAAGGAAAAATCCAAAAACATAGAAATATGTCAGTCAAACTACGTGGTCTCTGCGTGTGTAACATAGGCAAGGCTAATCTATGATTAGCCCCTGAGGCCCCTAAGATAGGTTAGTAGGTTAGGTCTCTAGTCAAAATCTCAAAAATCCAAAAACATGTCAAAATCAGGATGGATGATCTAAAATCTGAATAATGAAAAAACACTCTAAGTAAACAATGTATATATTGTACGTTTTGATTATCATTTCTTTAGAGTAACTCGATGATGTTTTGAACTAGAGGAACAAGGAAAAAGAATGATATTTTTATTGTCTGCTGTTTATACGATAATCATATAAATGTGTGAATTATCGGGGGATGTGCTATGCAAAATGTATCACCGATGACATTCAGAACTCACACACTCGAATGATTATCTCTGCCTATTTTCTGCAATAAAGGTTCAGGTCATCTCAGTTCAATTATACCTAGATGCTTGTGCTCAATTGCAATATCAAAAATCATGAAAGCAATACTCAGGTCATCATTGGTCTAACACATACCATTGACGCTTGTATTTATTTTCAATATTCAATAAAGCTCTATGTTGATACCAAGCACAAAAAGACTATTAAAATGGCATATGTTTTGCATATCATTGCATGATTAAACTAGATTGTATTCATCATCATTCATTATCTACAGAGTATTTGTTACATAAAGGATTCCAATCAATGATTATCTAATCTATAAATAAGACTGAGTATACTTGACATAAAATCTAAATATCATCAAAAACATGTAAAAGTCACCATTGCATCATTTAGTATCATCATTTCATCATTCATACATACATCAAATAAACTATGAATTAAATTGTACCATAAGTACATCCTGTTTCATTTTTACCATAACATCATTCATTACATTATCATCTACCAACATCATATGCATGCATCATTTAC
The DNA here is from genome assembly GCA_007115665.2 of Sequoiadendron giganteum. NCBI lineage: Eukaryota > Viridiplantae > Streptophyta > Pinopsida > Cupressales > Cupressaceae > Sequoiadendron > Sequoiadendron giganteum. The sequence continues at coordinate 743,779,155 of CM021102.1, read as the reverse complement.
CATCCATACATTTAATAAATGAAATCACATCATTCGTATTATTACACCCATCAAAGATCATTCATCATAAGATCATTCCATAAATAAAAAGCATTTATCCAGCCATCCATACATATTATCACATCACATCATTTATCCATATATTATATTCTACACATGCAATTATCATTACATCATTGCATTCAAATACAATCATTCATATACTTCATAACATTTAGATATAAATTATCACAAAATCATATAATAAAAGCATCCATCACATAGAAATCATAAAGTCATGATCATATCACATCAACTACATCTCATATATATATCACAAATGTCAAGTATACAATGAAAGTCTGGACTACAAAATACATGATCAGCAATGAGCTACAATCATAATATGCATCACAACGGATCATAATGGCATCTATGACCTACTACTACTAGAGTGAGCAGGCCCAACAGGACCTGTACCACCACCACCCCCAAAAGGACCCAAATCTCTGGAGTCTTTGTGTGGAGGCTGTCGCCCCCTTACTGACTGTCCGTGTATGAGTCTACCCAAATCTCGATGGGGCATAACTGAATCGACACTCGGCAGGCACTGCATCATGATATTTGCCTTTGTAGAACTCGGCCTCTCGGCCAACTCGCAGAACCTCTGACATATAATCACCTATGGAGGTGCCATCGGCCAATCTCTGGAGAGTCTCCACTGTCTCCTGTGCTCTCTCCGCAATTTTCCAAGCACTGTCTCACTCCATTGTCAGGGTATCAACCTGTGTCTGCATAGTGGCTAACTGTCCTTGTACCTGTGCTAAGGCTTGTGCGTGAGCCTGTGCCTGGGCCTGCATTTGCGTCTGAGTCTGCACAAGCATACCTTGAGCCTATACCAACTGCCCTTGCAAATTTTGGACCTGTGCCACAAGCCCAACTATCTATCTCTATTGTCCGACTACTAGCACTATCACTGCTTGCCTCTTGTGAGGCCTGATAGAAGAAGGAGCACTACTGATGCCTGGCCCTGCTCCTCTGTCTCCTCCACTACCGCCGTCACTATCATCGCTACTGCTGTCAGAGCTACCACTGCTCCATGAACTACAGCTTGATGAAGAATCCTCTCCACCCCCACTGTTTGCAGAACCCTCGGCTACATCTCCCTCTACAGGTAAAGGTGTTGGCTCATCAGGGATAGTAATACGAGGATGGGGGACCAAGGCCAAGAGGGTTGTGTACTCTTTTGTCACAGCTGCCTCAAAGATATCTCTCTGCATGTACCAAGGAGATGGTTGTAATGCTCTATACCCCTCTACAAGAACATCATATGACAGTGTAAGACCCCAATTAGGAATATCCATCTGTCGTCGTGTATAGTGGGCTACTCCCTATGGCATGCACTGAACAATGCCATACTGTCTATATACTCGACAAAATAAGAATCTCTCTAATACAAATGGAGTCCAACCAATGAGGTACAGAGAATCACACAAGAACCCCAACACTGCACCATCCTCATCCCACTCCGTGCAGTCAAGGTATGGACACCAAATAACTATCTCAGTGTCATCAAACACCCGTCTCCAATGCTCTAACTTGCCCATCTGGGCCTATGTGAACCGACCACTGTATCAGAAAACATACAATCTGTCGGCTGATCTGTTTGCAACTGGAAACAACCAACAAATAGCAAAATGCTCCCAAGCCCACACCTGTAGCAGGGTCATCCCTACTAATAAACTACGTGCATCTAAGTACACCACCGAATGTAGATCATGATAAAGATGCACTAACATGCACATCCCCCACGCATATCTGGTACCATGTACCATCATACTCTCAAGCATCCTACCCCAGCCAACGAGGAATCCCTTTGACCTGCGATCAGGGCAAAGAAAACCTCCAATGAATCCAGCTAGCACAGCTAGTAGTGTCGCATAAGAATCCACAATCCTCTGCCATCAAACGCTCGGACCCTCTATGTCTTGATCCTAAAAGACTCTACGGAGAGCATCTCTGCTACTAGTTCGATGAGAATCATATGTAACAATCTCCCCCATGAACGAAATGCGCAATATATGCCACACATCCTCTGGTGTAACTATCATTTCGTCGGTGGGTAGGTGAAAGGTGTTGTGGTCATTATGCCACCTCTCAACCAACGCGGTCAAGAAACCCTGATTAATCCTAATCTGGGGCATATCAAGCAAACTCGTAAGGCCACAATGGCCTATCACCTAAAGCTCACCTGGTGTCAGATGAGGTATCAAGTCAGTCATTTGTGGAAACCTCTCTCTCATCTGGAGAGTACCCAGATCCTCCTATCATCATAACAAAAAATCTACAATCATAGAACTATTTCAAGAAATCAACAGTCATTCTACTATCAAGTCTCTTTCAAAAGCTTTGGTATGAATTTTCGATCAAAATTCATGGGCAAACATCAAACCTCACCTATCATGAGGTTCATCAAAACATTATCTAGATCTCACCTATCACGACATTTATCAGATATTGAATCATTTCCTCGCCTATCATGAGGATCATCAATAAATGGAATTTCTTCTCGCCTATCATGAGAGTTAGTCTTATTTGAATCATCAAATCCAACATCGAGTATTTGGATTGTCAATCATACCAATCAGAAGAATGGACATGATCAGAATTGACGAAATCAAGGTTCACTAAGTCAAAATCTTAAATTCTGACATGGAAGTGCTAAAACAGGCTTTCAAAGTGCTAAATCACAAAATCACTAAATCAGGGACCCAAAGCGCTAAAATCTTGAAAGCACTATTTCAGCACCCGAAAGTGCTAAAACATGCTTCTGAAGCGCTAAAAGTCTCGAAGCACTACTTTTCCGCATCAAAGTGATACAACAGTCCATTAATTCGTCGTTTTACCAGAAGCACTAGAACAAACTCTGAAAGCGCTAATTCACCGACTCACAGCGTTGAAAGTCTCGAAGTGCTAAAATCCGACTTCAAAGTGCTAAATCACTGAAAGCGCTACTTTACAGACTAAAAGCGCTAGAGTTTTAAACAGAAGCGCTCAAACTCAAAGCACTACAATACCTATTGGAAGTGCTACATCAGAATGTAAGCGCTACAGCACGGCTTCAAAGCGTTGAAACTGACCTAAACATGCCTAGAGGCTAAAAAGCATAAAAAATAGAAATGCATGAATTACGAGGAGGTTGAGGGGTACATACCGGAGGTCCATACACAGGCGATCGTCGGTGACATCGAACGTGCTCGAATCAGTGAGTGTGGTAGGGGATAGGCATCTTGCTCCATCTGGTAGAAAAGTCTTTATCACTAGGATTTTTGAACTCAAAAAGCACAAATGGCTTTGAAAATGACCTTTTGCACTATTTATAAATTTAAAAAAGGTATTTTTGGTGGATTTTATTATATTTTGATTAATTTTATCCATGAAATTAATTAAAACTCATTTGAGAGCTCTTTTCTTCATCATTTTTTGGAGATAAATTAATTTATTATTGAAACATCATCAAAACATAGAAAAATCATCAAATTTTTGAAAAATTCTGAAAAATCATAACATCATTAATTTATCTCCTGAGGGGGCATATTGTCATGAAATCATCTGAAAATCAAAATCTGGGGCATGTCTAGGGCACACGAAATTATTATTTTTATATCATTGATCCTGGCAGTAGTAGCAAAATTTTCTTCGAAGCAACATGTAAACACATCACTTCGAAGAGGGGCAAAATGTATACACCTAAAATTGGTCTGGAGCCTTCGATTAATTAAATACAAATTATTTGATTAATTATCCTAATTTCCTCTACTATTGAATAAATAGAAATATTTATATATATAGTTCACATTCACATTCTCCATAATTTCTTCTAAATCTCGTCTTAATTAAATAAACAAAATTAAATATTTTGTTCAATTTAACTATCAAATCCCAATTTCAATCTATCACATCCATCTTAAATTAATTAAATAAGGACAAAACACTTTATTAATTAATTACCATATTCTTCTGTTTAATTTAATAAACAACTATACTATAGTTCATTTTATTAAATTATTTATCCCTCTTTTGCTAATTTAAATAAATCAAAATATTTGAATTAAAGCACAAAGAATATTCCATTTATATTCTCTCAAAAATAAATTAGATATCCTATGTCTAAACCATGTCAAAATCATGTCTAAAATATGTCAAATTAATTGATTGAAATTTCACGAGAAGTTTTGGAGACAAATTTGGAGTTTAATCTCTCAATCCTCTTCTATCAATCCTTCCTCTTCTCTTGCTTGGTGTTTTCATGGGTAGAGACAATCTTCATCTTTCTCTCAATCTCCTCAATCTCTCACCATTCAATTCTCTAGATTGAATCCAAGCCTATCAAATATTTCCCTGTGCATTTCTACAGCCAAGAAATCTATAAATACAGCCTCATTCAACCAAGAAAAGGATCCAGATAATCAAACTTTTGCACTCTTACTCTGCAGGAATCCAGACATCAAGCATCAAGCATTCACACAATCAAGCATCAAACAATCAAGCTTTCAACCATGGTTGCCTCCTATAGCTACAATTATCTATTTCACATCAATATCATGCTAGTTTAATTATTTAGTATTGCATTATCATCATCTCGTTCTTTGAATTGTCATTTTAACAATCTTATTTGCTTAAACAATCTGAGAGCAATTTAGATTTAATAAATCTTTGGAGATAGAGAGCAATAGGACGCTTTCAATTGATTACTTTGTTGAATTGATTCAATTTGTTTAATCATTGATATAATGTCGTATTAAGAAGTGTTTTAATCTTATTCACATATTACATGCTTACAAAAAGATTGAGATAAAATTTTAATCAAAAATAGTAAACAATTGATAAAATATTATGATCTTGATATTGACCTAGATAAAGTTAAAAGAAAGAATGAGGTGTTAGATGAACAAATAATTTTATTTGATGAACTTTTACAAGACTCGTGGAAAGTTGAGAAAAAGAATAAAGAGCTAGAAGAAAAAATAAAGGTGTTTGATGAGGTTAGGAAGAAAAATGAAAATTTAAAAGAAAGGATTAAAAGATTAGAAGAGCAAAATAGTTTGCAAAAGGAAGAAAAATCAAAATTAAAAAAAGAGAATGGATGTTTAAAAGAAAAACCACCAGTTTGTGATGCTTCATGTAATACATAAGACTTCAATAGTTCAGCTGATGAATCAAATGATTTGTGTAATATAGCTCAAGTTTATAATGAAGAATGCAACGATGAAGATAAAAGTGTGTTTGAATCTACAAATCTTAACAACTGTAATGAAAAGAATGTTGCTTTGAAAATAATGAAAATAATGGGATACAAAGGAAAAGGATTAGGAAAACATGGGCAAAGAATTAAAGAGCCTATTGAGCTAGTTATGAGGCCCCCAAATATGAAGGCTTGGGGTATGTCACAGGTAGAGGAAATATTGATACAAAGGTTCCAAGCTCATGCAAATTCATTCAAGAAATGAAGTGTATGCAATGTTCACATTGTCATAGAATAGGTCATACAAAGGAAAAATGTTTGAATTTACTTCCTTGCAGTATATGTGGATTAAAGAATCATTGTGAGAAAATGTGTTTGAACAAAGATTGGAAGAATGAATCAATTACAGGTTACATAAAAATGGATTGTGGATGAGTCTATAGACCTAGTTGGAAAAAGATCACAAGTCTGATCAAAAGATTGTTCAAGTATAAGAATTCATATGTCCTCAAAAATAGAAAACAAGAAAAGTTTGATTATTAAGTTATAACACATTATGCAAATAGAGAGTGTAATTTTGACTAAAAGATCAATCGTTTAAAGAAAATGTTTGATAAAAGATATGAAGATCTTGAAAATAGTTTGAACATTTGAGAAAAGTGAGATAATTTGATTAAAGGGAAATCATTGTCTTGAAAGCCATCCTGGAATTCGGAAGATTATAGTTATTGAGTTTTCAAAAAGGGTGCATCTAAGATTCAAGTGAAGGTGAAAGTGCATGAAGACACCAAGTTTGATTGACAAAAGGATAGCAAAGTGCAGTACCATGAGGGAGAATACTTCCAAAAATGAAGAAATTGGATCACTGAGCATGCAAGGAATTTTAACAAGAAGAATTTTCAAGGATCAAATTTCAATATTTGATGATCATCATATAGTGACTAACTAAATGTAAATGGGTACCTAAAAAGGCTTTAGGTCAGGACCCATCTTTTTAGATTATGATAGAAAATGATTTAGTGAGTCTGCAGACTTAAAAGACAAACTTGTAAATTATGAGTGGTCGAAATTAAGGGGAAGTATTGGAAAATTAATTTCTCCCACCTAATGAACCTTCAATGACTTCTATTAGTCAAGCTACTATGGAGACTTCTAATACATCATGGGTGAAAATACAAAATGCAAACTATAGATGTTCCAGAATTTTCTCTAATATTCTATATCGGCTCCTACTGTCTCGAACCTTCCTGCAATTTCCATAATCCTCTATAAAAGAGGGTCAATGCAAAACATTTTGTATGGGCAATACAAATCATGTAGTGTTGCAGCTGGTGAAGGAAAATTGTTGTGCTGTGCTTGTTCTGATTTTCAATAGAAAATCTCCCCTCCGAAGATACAATTTGTTGAATATCTCATAGGCATTTCAGGAACAATGATGTAGTTCTCTGCAACTGCAAAAGAATGCACCCATCCTGGAGCATGACTTCCTCTGCAATTTACCTGAATTATTTTCCAAACATATTACATTATAATTTTTTATTTCTTTATTTTCTTGACTAAAAAGTTCCTAATCTCAAGCAAATCAACACATTTCTGGCTCAATCAAATCACAGACAGTGAGGATGCCACACCAAGACACTCTGCCTCGGCAAATGACTTGCGAGCTACCTGAAAGTGGCGTTACCAGCCCAGATAATTTGTATTAATTATAAAACAAACTTTTTACTAAATTTGACCTTACCCTTCAAATTAAAGTTCTTTCATTAGTTCCAGCAAGCCTGTGGACAACAATGTAGCCTGGGTTGAAGAGATCAGGAAGGATTGTGATGAATTCGTTCTCGAATATCATAGGGTGTCCAGACTGGTTGGGGTTGATCCCCTGCCAAGCATATAACAAGATGATGTGTTAGAAACATAACATTTTCTTCTAAATTTTCACCATCGTATTGAATACCATAATTGCACTATAAAATTACATACTCCCAAATTGTCGGTATACTTGAATCTACCGATGGTTTCAAGTGTGTTGGGGTCGATTTGCATAGATCCCTTCGTAGTTTCTGTGAAGGCCATAACTCGCCCGTCACCTAAGCTGTCAAAGACATATAATATATATGGATATTTGGTTTAACACTGAAAGTAAAATGATTATTTTTAGCGTCCACAATGTTTGTGAGAAAAGGTAAGCAACCTAGTGAGTACCACATTAGCATTTTCAGTGACTGAGGCACCAGAGAGCATGCCCACCAAGTACCTATACAGAATAAGAAATTTAACGGCTTTGGAGATTCTGAAAATTCACGATGACAAATTTTGTTCTTTTTCTTGAACGTCTTGTAAGCCTCGTACTGTAACTGTGCTGGCCCACCATTCACTTTGCCATTATGAAACTGAATACGGACCGGGGTTGCATATCTGTGAGATGAAACACCATTAGAGGCCTAATAGAAAGCAAGCAGTCGACTACTTAGATTTTATATGTCTATAAAAGGGGTTGTATTTCATGTAAACAAATGATCAAATACGACGTAAGACTGTAAAATATCATCTAGAATGAAATTGGCCAAGGCAGTAGTTCTAGAAAAGAGATCTACCCATCGAAGAGATGGTTGACATTGTAATCGCCTATATCAAATACTCCTGGTCCGTTTCACAGGTAGGTACCATTCTGCGTAAAACCCATAGAGAATCAAAGCAGAGATGAGTCAGTCAGTTATGTTTAAACAAAATGAATTTTAATTTTACTCTCTTTGGCAACAGAATGGCAATATTTTTAAGAGGTCGGCCGGCTAAGATATTTTGGAACAATTATAGAAAATAAATAATAATAATTTACAGCGAGAGCCATATCCTATCAATGATATTAATTTTTTGGATTTGATAGATAAGAGAATACAAGATGATTTAATTTGTAATTTAGTTTTTTGTTTTGTTATCTTCTTTCATGATACTCTTCCATTTAATGCTTCACCTTTCATCATCTTTGTCAATGGTAGAACATTACAGTAGCTAATCGAGCGTCCTTATTTCAAGTTCTAACTAATCCATGAAAAGTGTTGAAATATTCTACTAATTCCTCTCATATAACATAGGGATAAAATTAAGGTACGAATTACGGTTTGCGTTAAAAGAAAAATAGAATAGAACTTACATGATAATCATTCTGGGAGTTTCTAATTTGCATATAGTCTACATGATAAGTTCCAAGAAAAAATATTATATTCTAGAACCTTTATTTATTGAAGTATTATGTAATAATTAAAAACAAGTTAGAATAAAATAATTATTGCTGTAGCAATTTGCGTGTATCGTCCGCCTCTGTCCTCCTATCAAAGTGGGGTCAGAGCAGAAAGATCTACGGTGATTTGAGGCTAAAGAAGATCAAGCGACCATTGGAGGATAATTGCAGTTGTTTGAGAAGGTTGAAGAGCCAGTCGCCATCTCTGAAGATTAAGGATTGGTGCCTGAAGACAGCCACAGCTGTTGTGGGAAAGATAATTCCAGGAAATTTGCAAGATCAAAAGTGAGCAGAGCTATTCAATGTGTGAAGTCTCAGGCCATTCAAACAATCGCCCAAGTCAATAACGGTTAAGCCGCCCAACGAACTGTGATGCCGCCACTCCAAATCAGATCGTAGTTGAGGAGGTAATCGCAGCTAGTTTGGTATTTGTTTGAACGCAGCGAAGAAGAAAAGAGTGCAGGTTTGATACAGTCCTCTTAGTGAAAGTCACATCTATGGGAAAGGATAAGACAAAACAACACTCTGCAATTGCTAATGCTCTGATATCACTTTGTGGGAAAAGATAAAACTAACAACACAGGAGAGGAGGCATGCAAGACATATAGTCAATTAAAAATATTGAAATTATAAAACTGAAAAACATATACACAATCCCATAAATTTATATTCATTCATCTCAGAAATACATTTCTACAACAGAGCTTCGGCTCTTCACATTTTCATCTTTTGTTATCATCTATTTTTCACTCTCTTCACAGTCCTCTCTCCTCTATCTCTCTCTCTATCCGTCTCTTCCAAACTTCACCACCTTTTTCTAACTATCTTCTTCTTTCACATCCTCTCTATCTTTTCTCATCAATTACAAACACATATATATAATATTTCTATTTGTCGAAAACACCACATGTACAATGAAATTGAAGGCTAAAGTATTCTCAGGCTGGCGAGCACATTATACAAGAAATTTTGTCCAATCGCCATGAAACAACTACCCTTTCAATCCTCCGTGGAACGCACTTACCGCCGTCAGCGAAGTCAACATCGTCAATAGGCGACGACTTACTGTGCTACCACCGCGGTTAAATATTAGACCGTGGTGGCCGTGGTAATAGCTAACGATCTGGGCAGACAGCTGGGTGGATGGTTTACCGTGCTACTGCTGTGTTTAAATCTCTAGCCGTGGTGGTTGGTGTCCGCTAACGGTTGGAGGGGAAGGCTTACCGTGCTACCGCCGTAGTTAACAAACAAACCGCGATGACTGTGGTAACCACTAGTCTACGGTCAACTAACTACCAGGAAACGACTAACATGTATACCATGCTACCATGAGGGGAGGCTAGCCAGGCCGCCGTGGCCGCGATAACCACCAGGACCCGGTCAACAGTCAACAAACTAGTGAAGAACAAATAGCAAGCGGTTAAATCGCGATACCGCATAGGGTAAAGAAGCAAGCCACAGTATAGCGATAAACGGCCCAAATGTGAAGGTCAAAAGTCAAAGCTTGGTTATGACCAGAAGGTGGAATTATTTCCAACACTCCCTCTTAATTTTAGCTTCTATGTCTGCACTTCCATGAATACTGAAAAAACTCGAAATCTTCTTTACTGCAACAATCTCTTCAGGATCTCCTTTGATTCTTTTCATCAGCTACGATTGGATCTTCTCCAACTCTTTTCATCTGATCATTATTCTCAACTTTCTCATCTGTATCTCACTATCATGCTCTGTTCTTCTCCGAGGTCTGCAGCCTCTTTATCAATTTTCCATCATTTTCAATCTGCCTATTATCTTCCATCAAGTAGGTGGTTTCAGTCTACCACGAACTCACAAGGATGTTCTGAATCCTTTTTGTATCATGATTTTGACTGATTGAATTTAATTCTTCCCATAGTGTCACGTTGTTGCTGTTAGGGAGACCTGTCATCTTTTTTGCATTTTCCTTAATTTTTCAAATTCATTCTTCAATGTGGTGCTTTCAGATTACCACTAACTAACTGAAAAAAAACTTTCAATGTGGTGGTTTCAGATTACCACTAACTAACTAAAAAATAATTCTTAATCATTACTTCCCATAGTGGCACATTTCTAGTGCTACGGAATTCAATCATAGTTCTATCTCTGATTTTATTTATTCTCACAAAATGCTACTGCAAATCATTGTATTGTTTGTCCCTCTTTAGCCAGACTCCTCTTCTTTCAGATTCAAACTCTTAATGATGACTACTAACAGCTACTGCTATAACCTCTGTTTTATCATGTCTTCTCTTCAATGCACTCAATCAACTGAAAATTATATACAAAATTCATTGATAGCTTCATGTGACTATATTTCAAAACATTCTTAAAATTTCATAACACTCAAACAACAAAATTATTTACATGTTTCCTAGACAGCTGCTATTGTTCCAAACTTTTAAAATTTTTGCAGTGGTAGCTTTAGCTACATTTTTGATTCCTTATTTCGCCTTACACATACAAATCCTTCATTCAAGCTTAGAAGTTCTTGTGACTTCCCCTGCACTTCTTGTTCTATTATTTCAGCAATGTTTCTCATTTTTCAAAAAACAATCAAAATAAAATCTTACCCTTTTTACTACATGGCAGTTTCAACATCTTCATATCTTTCAAAACATCAAACTGGGATTTTCATCTTCACTCTTTGCAAGTGGATCATTAGACTGCAACTCCTTTTTTCTCCAAACATTTTTCATTTTATGTGTACCTTCATACCTCTCAGAATTTTTATTCCTTTTCACATATGTACACTTGTACAATCTCTTGAACATGCTAGTTAGCTTCTGCCAACCTAAATCATCAATCCATCCATAGTCCATCTTCATGCATTTTGAACCAGATTCAATCTTTGACATCTTTCTTCAACACTTCTCCTCATAGTGATTCTTTGAACCACAAACCGTGTGAGGATGTAGATCCCAACACTTCTCCTTAATGTGACCTCTTCTATGAGTGTGAACACTCATTACTCTTCATCTCTTTAACAAACTTACCTGCACTTGTAGCAGCACTACCTTTTCCTGAATCATATCTTAGACCTTCATTCCTGGGCCTCATTACTACCTCAATAGGATCTCTTCTCCTTTGTTCATGTTTTCCTAGACCTTGTCCAGTATAACTCATTCTTTTCATGATTTTCAACCCTGCATTCTCTTCACAATAAACCTCATCTTTTGAAGATTCTGACTCTTTATCACATCTAGCCATATTTGCATATTCATCCACATGTTCATCTAGACATTTTATATCATCAGCATTTTCACTAGAAACAAATTTTTCAAATAGGGAACACAAATCTGTTGTGTCACATGAGACATCACAAACAGTAAGTCTTGTTTCCACAGATTTATCACATGCACTTAATTTAACATTTTCAACCCTACATTCTCTTCACAGTAAACCTCATCTTTTGAAGATTCTGACTCTTTATCACATCTAGCCATATTTGCATATTCATCCACATGTTCATCTAGACATTTTATATCATCAGCATTTTCACTAGAAACAAATTTTTCAAATAGGGAACACAAATCTGTTGTGTCACATGAGACATCACAAACAGTAAGTCTTGTTTCCACAGATTTATCACATGCACTTAATTTAACATTTTCTTTCTGAAGATTCTGACTCTTTATCACATCTAGCCATATTTGCATATTCATCCACATGTTCATCTAGACATTTTATATCATCAGCATTTTCACTAGAAACAAATTTTTCAAATAGGGAACACAAATCTGTTGTGTCACATGAGACATCACAAATAGTAAGTCTTGTTTCCATAGATTTATCACATGCACTTAATTTAACATTTTCTTCTTTCAATTCTGTGATTTCTTTCAACAGTAAACAATTTTTCTCTTCTACCCTTTTCAAGAGTTTTCCCAAATCTTCATTTTTTTCCTCTATTTCTTCAAACAAATTCATTTTCTGTTCAAACTCCTCATTTCTCCTCTTAATCTCTACAAAGGACTTTAGCCTTTCTTCTAGCTCCTCATTTCTAGCCTTAACCCTTCTTAATTCCTTTTCTAAGTCATCATTTTCTTCTAACAACAAACATTTCTCTTTAGACTGCTCTTTTATTTTCTCAAAATAACTCCCATTGTTCTTTTTAACAATACCCAATTCATCTCTAAGCAATATTAACTCTTCTTCTAAAACATCTTTTGCAGATGAAATATTTTCATTCTCTTTCTTAACTCTTTTCCCTACTTTCCCCATTTGTAAAGGAAATTTCAACTTACCTCTTTTGAACTTGTTCTAGGGATATAGCAGCTTCATGTGGCTCTAATCTTCTTCAGCCTCTATTTCTCCTCTTTTCTACAACAGGGTCTGCAACTCTTTGTTTGTTCAAACAACTGGTGTTTTCTTCCTTCTTCTACTTGTGAGCTTCTTCTCAGCTTCTCTTATGTCAGTGATCTCTATTCTCTCTTCAAAATACAACACTTCTGGCTTTTCTTAGCAATACACTTAGAAAGTTCTTCTCAGGCTTTAAACACACCTAAATCTCCTTGACAACTAGACTGACTTCAACCTTTTCTCATATCTTCCTCTCTAGGAATGAATTCTTACTCAAATCACAGCTATTTCTTAACACAAACAAATTTTCCTTACAGACAGAGCAATTGAGGCTTCTTTTCTTCTAAAAACTTATTTCCTTTTTAAACCCTCTTCACAAATCTCTAATACCTAGATAAATCTTCTCATATTTTTGCACACAAACAAGTCCTAGACATTCTATAGCTTTCTCAATCTAGACAGTGATTTCTTCACACAAATTCACCACACATTTCTACTCCCAGTCAAATTGACCAACTAAGCTCTGATACCACTTTGTGGGAAAGGATAAGACAAACAAACACTCTGCAACTGCTAATGCTCTGATACCACTTTGTGCGAAAAGATAAAACTAACAACACAGGAGAGGAGGCATGCAAGACATATAGTCAATTAAAAATACTGAAATTATAAAACTGAAAAACATATACACAATCCCAAAAATTTATATTCATTCATCTCAGAAATACATTTCTACAACAGAGCTTCGACTCTTCACATTTTCATCTTCTGTTATCATCTATTTTTCACTCTCTGCTCTTGGGAGCATTTTCTCTCTTCATAGTTCTCTCTCTCCTCTATCTCTCTCTCTATCTGTCTCTTCTAGACTTCACCACCTTTTTCTAACTATCTTCTCCTTTCACATCCTCTCCGTCTTTTCTCATCAATTACAAACACATATATATAATATTTCTATCTATTGAAAACACCACATGTACAATGAAATTGAAGGCTCAAAGTATTCCCAGGCTGGCGAGCACATTATACAAGAAATTATGTCCAATCGCCATTAAACAACTGTCCTTTCAATCCTCCGTGGAGCACACTTACCGCCGTCAATGAAGTGAACATGGTCAACAGGCGATGACTTTCCGCGCTACCACTGTGGTTAAATATTAGACCGCAGTGGCCACAGTAACAGTTAACGGTCTGGACAGACGGCTGGGCAGACTATTTACAGCGCTACCGCCACGGTTAAATCTCTAGCCGTGGTGGCCGCAGTAACCGCTAACGGTCGGAGGGGTAGGCTTACCGCACTACCGCCACGGGTAACAAACAGACCGCGGTGGCCATGGTAACTGCCAGTCTACGGTCAACTAACCACCAGGCAATGACCAACATGCATACCATGCTACCACGAGGGGAGGCCATCCAGACTGCAGTGGCCACAGTAACCGCCAAGACCCGATCAATGGTCAACAAACTAGTGAAGAACAAACAACAAGCGATTAAACTGTGGTACCGCACGGGGTAAAGAAGCAAGCCACGGTATAGCGATAAATGGCCTAAACGCGAAGGTCAAAATTAAAAACTCGGTTACGACCAGAAGGTGGAATTATTTCCAACAACATCGCGCCCCAGATCATTTGTTGTATTTTGTTCTTAATTAATCCGCCATTCAAGAAAGAACCCGTGTAAAGGGAAGATCCCTATTTTTTTGTTGTTAATAACTGCCACCAGTTAAAAGGATCCCTGACATTTGAAGGGATCGTGAAAGGAGAATGATAGAGGGAAGGATCGCTAGCTTTTTCCATGTCATGACTGAAGATAAAGGAGCTGCCAAGACATACAGATCGGCTGACTGAAGTTCAAAAGGAGTCAGAAGATTGTTGGAGAAGAAAGAACAAGGGTAGCAGAAGCTGCCAAAGTTAAAGATGCAGATTGGAAGATCGCAGATCTGATAAAGGTCGATATACATAAAGGAGATGGCAATTTTAGCAAAGAAGGATAGGCCAAAATTTGCGAGAAAAAGCCCAGCTACTAGAAAGAAGTTGCCAATGTTTAAATTCCACAGGAGGGAGGAGATCATAGCCTCCAAGAAATTAGTCTAAGCAACCAAATGTGAAGTCGTTGTTTAAGAGGAAATTTACTATACTGAGAAGTAAGAGCATTGTATTTTGGAGAGAATTCTTAGTTTTTTTACAAAGGTGAAGAAACCATTCAGTGTGAAAGCCACTTGTCTCAAAGGAGATCACTACAGTTGGTTACAAGGATACTCCAAGGAAGAGATAGTAGGTGTTGATCACTTGTAAAAGGAAGGATAAAAGGATAAAGGAAGATTATTGTATGCAGCCTGCAGAAGTCAAAGTTTTGATTGTTGTATGTAGATGCAGTCGTAGTTGTTGAAGGATCTAACCAGCCAAAAGGGAGAAGTTAGGTAGGTGAAGCAATCATCTAAATTGTCAAGTTTGAAAAAAGTAGTAAAAGAGTAAAAAGGAAAATAATATTGAGGAAGAACTGATAAATATTTGAAAAATATAACTCAAAAGGATAAAGGAGTTAGGAAAAGAAAATATTAAAGTTTTCTATTGAGGTCAAAAGAAGAAATGATAATTAGGAAGAAAATTTGAACAAAGTTGAAAAGAAAAAATAATTTATAGAAAGTTACAATATCAAAATTGAAACAACAAAATGGTTAGTTAAATGAATTGCTTGTAGCATGCCAAAAGGAAAATTAGAATTTAAAATCAAAGTCTTCAATATGTGTTGTTTCATGTGTTGGAAGGTGTAAATTAATTGTATGACGTCGTAGACTGCCAACACCGCCGACCAAATTACATTCAGTTGACCAAGTGTCAAAGTCTAGAGTATTCCTCCCTTCTAGATTGTTCACGAGGATTTCTATCTCATCTACCCATCATAAATTCTAGAACTAACACAATGCTAGAGTGCACTTAGCATTTATTATGTATTTTGGTATAAATCTAATGGAGGAGCCTGTGGATAGCAACGCTCAAGATTCACTAAGTTCTCTAGTGTTTTATCTCTTAGTGCTTTTTGTGTCTTATTGTCTCTGCTCTACCTTCATTCTATCAATACCATGTGATTCAAATTACTTGTGTTCTTTGTTTGGTATGAGTGATGCAACTAAAGTTTTTTTAGGAAAATAATATGAAGATGAAGATAAGGATGTGTTTGAATCAGCAAATTTGTCAAGTTGTGATGTTAAAAACGAATGGTTTGAAAAGAACGTTTGTTTTAAAATAATGAAAAAAATGGATTATGAAGGAAAATGATTAATAAAGTATAGAAAAAGAATTAGAGAGCTCATTGAGTTAGTAGTGAGACTAGTAAATGCAGGTCTTGGATATATTATTGGTAAAAGCAATAAAAATGATGTTACATATATTATAAGTTCAAACAATTTAGGTGAAGGAATGCAATGTGTGCAATATTCTTATTGTAACATGGAAGAACATAAATGTGTTGAAATCTTCATCCTTACAATATTGGTGAATTGAAGAATCATTCTGAAAAGATATGCTGGAACAAACAATGAAAGAAGAAACGTATAGAAGTTTGTATGAAAATGAATATTGGGTGGATTAATGAATTGAATTGACAATATGTTATATGTATGTTCAAAAGGTTACACAAGCATAAATATTCGCGTGTCAATAATGTTTTGAAAAGGCAATTGATCTAAAAGTTAGTTGACAAAGACATTATGAAGACAAAGTTTAAAAAATGAAAATGCTAAAACATTTTTGGTGAAAATTAAGGCGAAGTGTTGGAATATTCTAACAATTTTTTTTTATATTGCATGAGTAGAAAATTAGGATAAAAACTATAATTGCATGAAAAGAAAAATAGGATAGAATTTGTGTGATAATCATTCTTAGAGTTTCCAATTTGTATGCAGCCTATAATAAAGTTCTAGAAAGAGCATTGTATACTAAAACCTCTCTTTGTTGAGGTATTATGTAATGATTTGAAAACAAGTTGAGTTAAAACATTATTGCTATAGGAATTTGTGTGTTGTTTGCCTACCTCTTCCTATCAAGAAGATCAAAATGGTATCAGAGTCAAGTTAGACTAAGAGCACTGAACATTCTAAAGAACAATTTAGTGAAGGTGTTGGAAATAAGACACACCTGAACCAAAAATAAATTGGTTTTAAAAGAACCAATAGTTCAATAATATAGAACTACAATAACAAATTAAAAGTCTTAAATTTCTAATCCTAACTAATCCATGATAAACTCAAAAAGCAAATGGTGATAGCTTAAAAAAGGAAATTATTCCAAATATATTTACTTCCTTTTCATCGTCCAAATACTCAAGGGGATGAACTCTGGAGAACAATTTGATAAAGGGCTTTTTTCATGTAATTAGTAATAATGATAAAATTGTTTTAAACAAAGAAAAGAAGCAGCAGAAATTCGGATGCAAAATTTTACGAGGTGTAATAATTAAATGGCAAAGGGAGTTCAAAACTGTTTTCCTTTCCAAAGAGTTCAAATGACAGGGCAAAGTGTGGATGTAACAAGCAAAATTCCAAGAGTTCGTGTGAAAGCATACATATCATATGTTAAATAAGTCATTCTGCCCATGATTGTTATTTCATCAGTCAAAAGAGTTTCACCAAATGATAACATACTAACCAACCAGTTTGGAATGTTGCCGTCAACTTGGAGTTCACCCTCCCAACGCTCCTCTTTCACACTTTGCCATGTCACATGGTATTTGCTGGCGCTTGTGCTATGCATCGTTTTTGGCTCGGCAAAAGAGAACATAGCTGCAGTCGATTTTAAGGCACAGAAGTTTGTCAGTAAATTAAGGCAGAGAATGCCATTTGTTCCACGCCCTAACAAATATTTTGTACTTCGAATTTTCAAGACTTGAGAATCTACCAAAGCCATTAAAGCACATATGTGGCACCCTAGAGAAAACTTTAGATTATGTGATGCATTTTAATGGAAAACGCTTTTAACATATAAGAGAGGGAGAATGGATCAAGGAAAGTAAAGTCAACTGATAAAGTTATTGATTGTGATATTTCCGCTGCCTCATATAATTGGAGGAGATTCATTCAAAGTTCCTTGTTCTTCGTTTCAAATGAGCCAAAAGAGAAAGAACGTGGAGTGGAACTGATGGTGGATTTAATAATCATATTCAGCTAGACGGGCATTATATCGGCGCGGGATAGCCGGCCTACCAGCTCTTGAAAGGGCCTATTCCTTGTTGCTTCTGGTTTATATCTGCCGCTGTAATTCTTTTGTTATTCCAGTGAAAAATAAAAAATTTGGAATCCCATGCATTTGATAAGTCATAGATATTATTAAATCAATTAGCGTTCGGCCGTTTCATTTCTTAATTCAGACAGTCAAAGACGGAGTACGATAAGGTTCATCGATCCGCCATGCTAAGGCAGATAGCGTCCGGCAATGTAGCTTCATATATGTTCTCAGTAAAAA
The DNA here is from genome assembly GCA_007115665.2 of Sequoiadendron giganteum. Classification (NCBI taxonomy): domain Eukaryota; kingdom Viridiplantae; phylum Streptophyta; class Pinopsida; order Cupressales; family Cupressaceae; genus Sequoiadendron; species Sequoiadendron giganteum. The sequence continues at coordinate 743,760,920 of CM021102.1, read as the reverse complement.
GCTTTCTAACATACAATCTGGTTATTTGAACAGATTTATTAATTAATTAAAAATAAAGATAACATTTTATCTTTATTTTTAATTAATTAATAAATCTGGTCAAATAATCAGATTGTATGTTGTGTAGTCTTTTCCATGTTTTCATGTCTTCAATATCAGTCTTCGTTGTATAATAAATAAACTAGCACTTGCACTTCAATAAGGTGCAATACTTACGTCGATAGGCTGAGTCCATATTATTTATGGTCGTGAAAAGCAATGGACGACGTGAAGAAAGCAGTGATCTATCTCACCCATCCCTCTCTACATCTCCCTCCCTCTTGCTTTCTCCTTCCCTCTCTCTTTCTCTTTATATCACATATCCCTCTCTACCTATCCGTCCCTCCATCCCACCTATTTCTCTCTCACTCTCTCCTTCCCTCTCTACTTATCTCCCTCTCTCACTTATTCCTCTCTACCTCTCTTTCCTTCCCCCTCTAATTCTCTATATCTCCCCTATCCCTCTCTAGCTCTCCCTCCCTCCCTCTCTCTCTCTCACTCTCTTTAGCTCTCTCTTTCCTTCTCTACTTCTTTCTATCCCACCTCTCTCTCCCTCCCTATCTCTATCTCACTTATCCCTCTCTACCTCCCTCTGTCCCTTTACCCTCCTCTCTCTCTCTTTCTCTATCCTTCCCTCTACTTCTTTTCCCTCCTTTCTCTCTCTTTCTCTATCCTTCCCTCTCTACTTCTGTACTGTCCTCTCTCTTTCTCTATCTCACCTATCCCTCTCTACCTCTCCCTCTTGCTCTCTCCTTCCCTCTCTATTTCTCTCTATATCACATATCTCTCTCTACTTGTCCCTCCCTCCATCCCACCTATTTCTCTCACTCTCTCCTTCCCTCTCTACTTCTCTCCCTCTCTCACTTATTCCTCTCTACCTCCCTCTCCTTTCTACCTCTCTCTCCTTCCCCCTCTAATTCTCTATATCTCCCCTATCCCTCTCTACCTCTCCCTCCCTCCCTCTCTCTCTCTCACTCTCTTTGGCTCTCTCTTTCCTTCTCTACTTCTTTCTATCCCACCTCTCTCTCCCTCCCTATATCTTTCTCATTTATCCCTCTCTACCTCCCTCCATCCCTTTACCCTCCTATCTCCCTTTCTCTATCCTTCCCTGTCTACTTTTTTTCCCTCCTCTCTCTCTTTCTCTATCCTTCCCTCTCTACTTCTTTTCCCTCCTCTCTCTCTTTCTCTATCCTTCCCTCTCTACTTCTTTACCCTCCTCTCCAATTCATTCCAAAAACAACACTTCCTATACAACTTTAGTTTTTCATTTTTCTATTTGTTTATTGTTTGGATTTTATAACACAAAACAAATTTTATTTTATTAAAAAATTATTATATTATTTTATTTATTATATAAATTATTGTATTTATTTTATTTATTATATAAATTATTATTTATTTTATTTATTATATAAATTATTTATTATATTATATAAAGTATTATTTATTTTATTGATTGTATAAATTATTATATAAAATAATATTATTACAATTGATGTCACAATGCATTGCTAACTAAAACAAATAAAAAATATTTTTTAATAAATATATTTATTTAAATAACCTTTAATCATCCTAACATTTTTTATTAAATCATACTCGTCTAATCAAGTCATTAGATTTGAATTTCAAATTCCTTTTAGATTTTAAGAATCAACAGAATCCCTATTATGAGATAATCCCGCACGTTTTCTTAGATTTGACTGAACAAAAACAGAAATATACAGCGTAAAAAGAAGAGTATGACTCAGCTACAAAGTCGGCAGCAATGATGACACACCATCCAATGTAGTGTTTGGATAATTAGCCGATAGAAAATGATTTTACCCCTATCGTAAAGTTTGTGGGGTTCCCGTTGGCGTCCGACTGCTGGGAATGCCAGTGGGGTTCCCCCACGTAAATAGCCTATTGGCTAAATAGGGTAGTAAGTGGAGGAATAGATCCGAGTCAAAGAAATATATTCTTATATAGAAAGACTAGTAATATAATATTGTAAAGGTGGAATTTACAGATCGAATTTTATTGATTTTTTTGTATTGAACAATGCGTATTACTGAAGCCTTAAAAAAATATAGAGATATAGAGGGAAGAATCACAAAAATGAACCCACTATTTACATCAAATTTAGGAATGTGGAAAAGACAACCAAAGAAAATCAAGAGGTTTAATATTTAATTATAGTGATATACAATATATTTATATGTTAAAGTTGATTAATTTTCATTAATTTATATTTGTTTTTATGTACTTTAGTTTTCATACAGTTTTAAGTATTAATCTTATTTCTACATTATTTGTATATTCCAATACATTCATTCTATTGTTAATTTTCATATTCATAGATATGATCCATGCATCAAGATCTACATTTGTTAATTCAAGATATGACAACTTGTGTAGATATCAAACTATGAACACATAGATTTGAAATCTATTAGAACTTATCAAAATCAATATGCATTTGTTTTCTCATGAGAAGGAGATAAATGCACAAATTGTGGTTTTCAAGCATTTAAAGGAGCTAATAGGTCCACTTCATTTCACATATGAATGTTTCTAGAAGGAAAAATAACAAATTGAATATAATGTTGAAATGCTAAGAGATAATGTTTTAAGTTTCTACTTTGTGCAAAAGACAATGAATCTAAATTCTTTTTTTTTTTAGATATTATATGAATGATATGAGCAACAAGGCATTCAAATATCCTAATCAAATTATATAATAATTGTTACATGAGTAAATTAAAAATAAATAAAAAATGTAGGAGATGTTGGGTTTACCAAAATGTGAGATGGTGAAATGGGATCTAAGATAAATTCTTAACCTAAATCACTCATACAACCATAAAACATTGGGGGGAACAAAAGTAACAAGGTGCTACCACAATAATGGGTTACACTTTTTGGGACATCCTGATTTTTGCTGAAATCACATATTTTTAGAAAATATAATGATTTAAGCCTTAAAATGGTTTCATTTAAAGGATTTCAATTGAATAGGGTTTTATCAAACCAACTTATATCAAACCCCCTTGGATAGAAACTTGCTAGTTTTAAACCATGGCTATAATGGAGTCTCCTCTCTACCTATAGAAATCCTAATAAAAACCCACTTTTGATTTACCTTTTAGGGGATCAAATTAATTCATTTAAAATTTATCTTTTGTAAACATGTAATACTTATTATAAGCTTCCCAAAAAGTATAATTTTAAATATATTAAATTTTATTATTAAATTTATTTTTTATTTCTTTTGAATGTAGGTTTTTCAATGAAAATTGAGGTCTTTGTTTCACACATATGGAAAAATAGGAAATGAGAGAAAAAAAATTCTGAAAAATACATGCACACAAGATATTGATGTTCTTATTCCAACAAAATAATAATAAGTTAATTCAAATGCATACAAAGAAAGTTATGCAGCTGAAAGTATAATATATCAAAATTATAATTACTCTGACCTAGAAAATTAATTAAAATATATATATGCAACAAAAAATTATGGAAAAATATCCATCCCCTAGATATTGGTGTGAAAAAAATATATTTAAAACATTATAATTGTATCCTTTCTATAAAAAAAGTTATGTAGTTGAAAGTAAACATCACTTTTTGAAAACGATGTTTAGCACAAAACATAAGTTAATAAAAATTACATAAGAGGATTCACAATTTATTTTTTAATTTAAAAAAATATATAATTATAATCTACACACAAAATATCACAACTCACTAGTTTGCTTCATCTTCAAATTCTTAATGGTTTAGCTTCTATAGGTGTAAGAAAGTGAAAATCTGGTGAAAAATGTTGACTTGAATGTCAAGTTTGGCCAAAAAGTGTAACCCATTATCCTTAAGGGAAAGCCAAACAATTGGTTAGGGTTTTGGTAGGCTTTTGGTTTATGATTGGTGAGATGTAATGATTGAAATGTGAATTGTTGAAAACTAGGTGAATTAAGACTAAAGAAACAAACTGTTACTGAATTTGCATAATTAAAAAAAAAAAGCTAGAAACGGGAAGTCAAAGTGGAAAGTATAGATAAAGAGGAACTTGGAACATAAATTTGGTGTAGAATTGGTAGGATAGGTGTGTGGGTGCCTGAGTCCAAAATTTTTGGCTTCTAAGGTTTCAAAACTTGTGCAAGTGTATCATGGTCTCAAGGTCTTTAAAAATCGAGATCAAGTATTGAAATCTGAGAGTTTGCAAGTAATCATCTTGCCCTAATTTGATGATGAAATGTGTTTTAATACTTTCCTTACATGGTTTTGAGGCCTTAAGATCTCCAATTGACTTGAATCCTCTTTAGATGTGGAACTTGCAAGAAGGACAAGCGAAGAAGGGTTGTGTCATATAGGGCTTGCCTTAGTCAAACCCCATTTTGGTTTTTTCACCTCCATAGATAATAATCAATTAATAAAATGTACTTTATGAAGAGCAAGGGAAAATGGATAAAAATGAATGATAAATGACATTTCTATAGCTTACCACTCATATTTGTATTCCTTGTAGGACTAAAGTAACTTTTATTGTTACATACAAGGAGAAATTAGAGGATGCTTAGAGATCCTACAAATGTTAGTGCTCATAAAAAAATTAAGCATGAAACGTCTTACTATGCATGAACATGAATTTGTTGATGTATTGCCAACATGTAATTGTCTTGAAATAGTGTTGTAGATCTTCTACTTATGTTTTCCCTTGAAATTGCATTAATTGACATTTAGGATTGTTTGGGAGGTCAAAATTTCCATTTTAGATTACTTAGATGTTCAAATGGAGCTAAATACTTATATTTATAAGAGTTTTAACATATTTTGAATTAACTTTTATGATAAGTTGACAAAGAATTTTTTATTCATAAACATATTGAGGCTCATAATAACAATTTTGAATTTTTGGCCTAATTAGGTGGGACAAGGGCACTGGGTGTCATAGTCCTACCCTTTTTAGCTATGCCTACCTTCGTTAAATAAATATTCAACTCAATTTCTTAGATTTAATTTAGTCTCTCAAAAATGGCAATAAAATAGGTAATTTATAAGCATAATTAGGCACATGGAGCTAGGGGGAGCAAACATAGTGTAACACAGTTTCGTGCTTTTACCATATTATGAGGTTCTAAATAGTGGGAATTGAAAATGATGAAGGTTGTCATTATGTCTTTTTGTGAGGCAATAGATGATCCTTATGTAATTTAAATGAGCCAATATTTCTATGAAACACAAATTTATTTAAATATGTTTCATATCATTGGAAGTGCAATTTTTACCATAATAAAGACAAGAAAATAACATCAAATAGCCTTTTCCAGATCACCACAAAACATACATAAATATATGCTTAAATTTACACATAACAAAGAAATAAGATACAAGGTAATATCTTTTATTAATTATTATGAAGAAATAAGGTGAAGCATTTAAAATTTATTTTTCTTAGCATGTAACATAAAATTATATATTTATTTTTAAAAAATATTAATACATTTGAACCCATTTAGTATGCTATAACAATTTGAAGATCATTTCCTCCACTTTTTTAAATTAGAGGTTTAAATAATGTTTACAGATATTTTATACACTGCATTTGTGAAGCCAACAACCATGTGTGCCAAATGGTAGTCCATAAGGAAACCTTGCACGAGCAATTTCTATAAAAGTAAATCCATCCAAAATTACTATGAACCCACCACCATGCTTGTCACTCACTAATGATATCACGACTCCTAAAAAACAACATAATATACATAATATAAGACAATATGAATTATAATTCTTACTAATTGACAAAACAATTATCCACAATTATTAGATTTATAAGTTTCATGTTAATCTTCTCACCGTCATCTTCTATCTTAGCCCCTGGACGAGCTACAAAGAGAGGTTCAGATGGAATGCCCCCGTCAATATACCAACCTTTTGTTTCTCTCTTGTCCAAATCAATCTACAGCATTAATGAACAAAATATCAATTTTTAACCGGCATTAATTAGTAAATAAAGGAAAATATATAGCTAAACAAGCGAGCCGGACAAATTAGATGAGAAAGTAAGGTTAAACAAAATAGTATATAATATAAGTTGACCTTTGTAAGAGTATTGAGAGCATTGCAAGGGCGTTGTGCTGTACAGCCATATATATAACGATACTTCTTCCCTATGTATTTTGGATTTATGTTGCACATGTCTATTCCTCTACCGTGTTTCTCGGGAGGTATGGCAACATCTAGCTGTCCTGTCGCAGTGCCATCAAGGGGTATCGTGAAGCGTCCTATTCTGGAAACAAAAAACAATATCTATGCAGCTCTTTTGTTATCTCGCTAAATAAAGAAATGAATTGATATTGTCAACAATATTATAAACTTTAAACTATGTGATCAGGTTATGTCGGCTCAAACTTTATCGTACGTTCTGGCTAGCAGTCCAGACTGCTCTCCGTAAGATAAAGCTATCTTCCTTATTATGTGAAGTAGGCAATCCTGTTTTAAAATGAATTGATCTTTGTTGACATGAAGTACATAGTAAAATAACATACTGTAAAAATGAATTACCTTGAATTTGGAAAAACGTCTTCACCGGAGAACGATCTTAGCACTTGTAATTTTAATCTATCTATAATGGACGGATCGGCGTTATATTCACAACAATCAACTGTTATTGACGACTTCTTGCCAAGCTCTAGTGTTTCTTCATAAGCATTGATGAAGTGTAATGTTACAAACAATGGAACTTCAACAGATGTAACCTGCCATAATCATTCAATTGGTTTAGCACATGAATATTTTTGTCCATTATTGAAGTAAACAGGTATTGCTACTTACCATCTCTCCGGTGAGTCTAGAAACTACATGTATGAATGCCTTAGACTCTGGCTGCCATTTGAAAATCTCTCCTCCGAAGATACTACTTATTGAATATCTCAAGGGCATTTCAGGAATAACGATGTAGTTTTCTGTGACTGCAAACGAATGCACCCAACCTGGAGTATGGCCTCCTCTGCAATTTACCTAAAGTATTTTCCAAAAATAATTATATTATCAGTTTTATATCTTTCTGTGCTTGGTTCGAAATATCCTAATCTCAAGCAGCCCAACCAAGCCCAATCAACACGTTTGTAATTCAAATCACAGATGGTTAGCATGCCACACCCATTCACGTTTGCTAAATTTTATCTTACCCTTCCAATTAATGTTCTTTCATTAGTTCCAGCAAGCATGCGCACAACATTGTAGCCGGGGTTCACGAGATCTGGAAGGATTGTGATGAGTTCGCTCTCAAATATCATAGGATGTCCAGACTGGTTGACATTCATCCCCTGCCAATCATATAACAAGTTGATGTATTACGAACAAAACGTTTTCCTCCAAATTTATGAGAACTGCATTGAATACCACAATTTGTGCTATGAAATTACATACACCCAGATTGTCGGTGTAGTTGAATCTACCGATGGTTTCAAGCGTGTTGGGGTTGATTTCGATAGATCCCTTCGTAGTTTCTGTCAGGCAGATAACTCGTCCGTCACCTAGCCTGTCAAAGCCATATGACATATATATAGATATTTGGTTAAGTACTTAAAGTAAACTGATAGAATTTAACGTCCATAATGTTGATGAGAAAAGGTAAGCAACCTAACGACTGCTACATTAGCATTGTCGGTGACTGACGCACCGGAAAGCATGCCCACCAAGTACCAAATGTAGGATAAGAAATTTGAATCCTTTGGAGACTCCGAAAATTCACGATGACTAATTCTGTTGCTTTTCATGGCCTTCTTGTAAGCCTCGGATTGTAACTGTGCATGCCCACCATTCACTTCTCCATTATCGAACTGAACCCGGACGAGGGTTGCATATCTGTGAGTTTAAACATCATTAGAGGCCTAATAGAAAGCAAGCATTCAGCTACTTAGATTTTATGGATGCAAGATTGTAAAATATTGTTCAGTTTAAACAACATTCTTAAGTTTTAAGAAGTTTAGATAGGTTGATTTAAATCACACTTATAGATGGGTCTATTAGAAAATAGAATGTAATTTCATATGAGACATCATACTTATAGATAGATCTACTAGAAAATAAAATGTGATTTCAGATTTACCAAATAAACATAAAATGTACTAGTTAGACGGGACTGTAAAATATCATCTAGATTGAAATTGGTGAAGGGAGTAATTATAGAAAATAATTGTACCCATCGAAAAGGTGATTGACATTGTAATCGCCTATATGAAACACTCCCGGTCCGTTCCGCAGATAGATACCATTCTGCATGCAACCCATACAGAATCCCAAACGAGATGAGTAAGTTATATTTAAACAAATTAAATTCTAGTTTTACTCTCTTTGGCAATAGAATGATATACTTTTCAGAAGCCGGTCGGATCAGATTTTTTTCGAACAAATAGAGAAAATAAAAAATAGGATTTAATAGGGACAAAGATCTTTTCACAGCCAGTATTATCAATGATATTATTCAAAATATTGATGTAAAAATGTAAACACGATTTAATCTAAAATCATTAAACAATATTTCTGGTAGATTGTGGAAATCTATTATCACTAACCTATTATATTTTATCTTTTGTTAGTTTATAACATACATCATGATTAATTTGTTGTCTTTTGTTTTTTTCGTTTTGTTTTCTTCTTTCATGATACCCAGTCTTGTTTTATCTTTATGATTAATTTCTAGATATTTTGTGATAGCTGTAAGAAATAGAATCAGTCGAAATGTATTTTATGCTTTTCATTGTCGAATACAATTACGACAGCAGCTGTAAGACGCTATAAACATGAAACCAGCGTTATTCTCTTGTTGTGTGGTGTTGGAGAACAATTCGATAAACGGATTTTGTCATGGAATTGGAATAATTATAAATTTGCTCTTAAACATACAAAAATAACAGCAGAAGTTCGGGTGCCGAATTTAATGGGAGGGCAATATTTAAATGACGAGAAGTTGTCAAAACTGCTTTGTATTTATGATTCTCCAGAGAGATCCAAAGACATGACAATATTGCAAGAGTTCATGTGAAAGCATACAAAACATATATTAAATAAAATGATATTGCAAGAGAAAAACAAGCTTGCATAGATGATAAGATACTGACCAACCAGTTTGGAATGTAGCCCTCAACTTGGAGTTCACCATCCCAACGCTCCTGCTTCACACTTTGCCACGCCACATGATTAGGATATTTGCTGGTGCTTGCGCTATGTATCTCCTTTTCGTCTGCGAAGCAGAGCATGCTCGCAGTCAATTTTAATGGAGGGATTTTACGTCTGGCAGAGAAATTCGTCTGCGAACTAAGGTAGCTAATCCCATTTGTTCCACGCCCTGATAAATATTTTGAACTTTGAATTCTCAAGAGTTGAGAATCTAGCAGAGCCATTAGAGCACATATGTAGCACCGTAGAGAAAACTGCTGATTATGTGCGATCCATTTTGCATGAAAGAGGTATACAATATATAGAATGAGTCATGGAAAGTAAAACCAAATGATAAGGTTGTTGATTTGGATATTTCAGATGCCTGCAATACAATTACAGGAGATTCTTTCAAAGTTCATTTGTCGTACGTATCACATATGAGACGAAGGAGAAGGATAGTGGAATTAAATTGATGATGGGTTTTGACTGGCCGGTATATACTAGATTTAAGTATCGTACTGACCTGGAGAGACAGTATTTTAGTTTCGTCTCAGAAAGGGATTGCTGGCCCACTAACTGCAGCACCCGTAGCAATGCAGTATGGAATCCAATGCATTTCATACGTCCGAGACATTATAAATAAAAATCGCGTGCGAAAGTTTCTTTTTTAAAGTTCCGACAGCCAACGACGGTGTAAGATATTGTTTCTCGATCACGCCATTTTATTACCGTCCAGCAATGTGGCTCCATACTTCCGTTTTTTATTAAAGTCAAATTGCCCGTTCGTACACTTTTTAACTAGTTGTTCAAGGCCGCGGTTATTCTCCCAAAAAAAGGTATGCCTTACGAAATATAGAAAAGGTATAAATCATCATCCGCAGGGGCCCACCAAAATTGGGAAGGAAGCCCTAACGGTAGGTTTTATCGCCAGCTAGAGAATTATACTATACTAGCAATCACACCTTTGGGGTGCAACCAATGGGTACATCGAAGACAATATAGTGAAATTTATGTAAATTTTGATAATTAGAAAGAGAGAAAACACATTTATCACTGTAAGAACAAGAATGTCTTTGGTGGTTTTCATTTCTTCAAATCACCACACTGCTTGTGCAAGGTATGTTGTCTTTGCTCAATAAACAACAAAGTTATTCTTTATAGTCGATGAGAGAACATACAGATAAAATGGCATCCCACATGATACAGTGACCTCACACAACACACAACGTAGATTCATCTCATGCTAACCTCCAAACTCTCTCAGTCGGCCTCTCGGCTAGCCCAGCCTAACGGCCACCACAGGTTCACATCTTTTTGTATTCTGTGTGTCTCAGTGTTTTTTGAATTCATGATTTAATAGAAACAAGAAGATTTCAGTTACATTATCTTGAGCAAATTGTAAATCTTGGAGTTCACCCAAATGTCGTTGACATTGGATAGCTTTTAGACAAAGAATAGAAACAATTTTAGCTGGCCATAAATTTAATTCATCCTCTCTGATGTTTACAGAAAAATACCAGATGTCCAAATAATTCTTTGGTAAAGAGGAAAAATGCTTTGGTAAAAGAACCAATTGACCTAATATTGTTGGATAGAACACAAAGTGGAAATGGGCTATATACCTTAGTGTTGAGGCTTCCAAATGTACAAAGCATTCTTGAAAGGATCTCTCATCATAAAGCACACTCAATTGTAACAACTCAACAAATTGATGTGGAATAGAGTAGTACAGTTCTCAAGCTGGAAAGCAACCTATTTCTCCCATTAATACTATTTTAATGTTGAACTAAAATTTAATATGCAATGTCATTAATGTTGAACTAAAATTTTATATGCAATGCCATTCCATTCCACATCCATGGCTGCCACCATTATTAGATACCTTCAACCTCACCCGCATCTCTTGCATTCGTATCTGTAAGGAAATTCAAGTTCACCTTCTAAATCATAAAATGAAGTAGTCTCTTGCTTATAAGAATCATAAAACATTCCTGACACGTTTCCTTAACCATTATAGTAAAGACAATTTTTGTCTCGCCACTTTATAAACCAGATAACAAGATTACAAGAAAATAGATGTCCAATAAATGGATCATGTTGCTTATTTTCAGCAATGTACACTGCCATACATCATGTTGTGTTGCAAAAGGCATTCAGTGGATAAATGAACAAAAGAGCAGCTGAGAAAAATGATAAAAGTTAAAGACATTAGGGTTTGTAACTTCCTGATTAGGGTTACAACCAGTGAGTAATGTGACTTAAGACAACAACTATCTCAAACCAAAATTAAAATAGGTCTCCCTGCTCACAATTTAGAATTGGGAAAAAATAGTTGCATTAAAAAGCCCATTACAATTATTTATATATATAGAGAGAAATTAGATTTAAGAGTACTTCCAATTAGGATGCTCGGAAAAGGAGGATAGAAGAAATGGCTTGTAAATAAAACATCAGATTTAATATTTAAAGTGCAACCAACCAGCTCGCATTAGAAGCTGCATTTATCAAAACCTATCATTACTACTGAAAGAGATTATTTCATTTGATGTATAGAATTAAAAAACAAAGAATTTAACAGGAGCAAAATAGGACTTAGAACTACCTAGACCCACTATTGTAAAATTCAAAACCTAAACAACATCCAAGATCAAAGATTGTAAGTATAAAAATAGAAGAACTATATATGTAAAACCCATTTTATAAGATTAAAAACCAACTTTCTCACCGCAAAATACAATCACCAATAATGCAATACAATAGGTGCAATTTTTTTTTTTTTCCCTCAAATAAATTAAAAGAATAAATCTATAGACCAAAAATCCTTCATACCAAAATATAACGATAAAACAATTAAACCCTTTCGCAAGATTACAGAAGAATCATCATTTTTTGGGCATTTTTGCATCTTTCTCACTGCTATTGCATCAAAATCTTCATCCCTAGTATTGACCTTTCACTTCTCCACTTGTGGGAGATAATCCATTTAGTTGAAAAGGAATTTTGCATCGTAGTAAATATTTTCATTTAGAGGGTGGGAATGTAAATACTGCGTTCAACATTTACTCTTGCCGCCCTCATTTGACATCTAAAGGTGGCCCGATTCCTAAAATATATATTGCAAGCTCTGCACATTTTCAGTTGCCTTGATTTTATTAGGGTTTCACAGGAATCTTGAGGTAAATTTTTACTGAAGCTTTGTACATGTACGTTTATTTCCTAGCCGCTACCAAAACATTTAGAGGGTTTTGAACCCCCATTTGCAGCCTCATAAGGAAAGAAAATTGTACAGTTTTATCATTTATTTAATCTAGTAAGATGACACATCGTAATCACCCGGTCCAATTAGTGGAAGTAGATTGCACCACCAAAAATGAACAATGAGCATATATGTGGGCTAAAACCTAAAGGATTATGTATTAATATCTTTCCTTTGCAAGAGATTGGTATGATCTCAATACTCCTCATGTTTTTGGTATGATAGATCAAAGTCTATTTTGTTACTGTGCTTGTAAATTTTTATACTAATAGTAAGAAAAGATGTTATATTTCAAATATATTATAGTAGGTATCTCTTAAAGGAAATTCTAGAAACCTTTGAAGCTGAAAGACCATGTAGGGAAGCTATGACCTTTTGTGGAACAAAAAAGAAAACATTCTCTATGAGCACAATATTAAAATGGTAAATGTAGTTTTATTTGATCGCTAAGCAAGGCACCAGATTGGTTTATGAGAAACCCTCCTCATGTAAGCATTTGACAAGAAGATTGTTTTCTCTATGAACAACAATGTTACAGATTAGCAGTCCCCCCTCATAAATATTTTCAAAAGTAAAGTAATGAAAACACACATAAATCAGGTAAGGGATGACAAACAATAAAGAAGTGGCAATTAATTTTCCTTCAAAAAATTTGCTCACCAAAAAAATTTAACAAAAACAAAGTTCAATAGGTTCTACTTCTTTCGATCATTCATATTTCAATTGATGCAAGGTTCCTCTTGCACTCCTCTAAGAGCCCCAGTGAACTTGTTAAAAACAAGTCATCCACATATAGAACAAGAATGAGAATCTCACCCCCAAATACCAAGTAGTAGAGATTAGCATCCGCCTCACTCTTCACAAAGCCCAATCCCTGCAAGTATTCATCAATGCGCTCATACCACATCCTGGGAGCCTGCTTGAGTCCGTACAAATCTCTCTTCAATCTGCACATGTGGGTTTCACAGCTGTGTGCTACAAAGCCCTCTGGTTGTTCTATGTATACTTCCTCTTTCAATTGACCATTAAGAAATGTTGTCTTGACATCCATTTGATGGATCTATCATCACATCTATGCTACAAGAGAGATCACAGCTCGTATAGAAGTATACCTGGCCACTGGAGTGAACGTCTCCTCATAGTCTTTTCCCTCCTTCTGAGAGAAACCCTTGGCCACAAACCTTGCCTTGTATTTCTCAATGCTACCATCTGCACTGTGCTTGATCTTATAGATCCAACAAGATCCAACCACTGCCCTATCTGTCAGTCTAGGCACAACCTCCCACACATCGTTCTGCACTATTGAGGTATATTCCTCAACCATTGCATCTCGCCACACTTGTTGTTGTGCGACCTCCTGATAACTAGAAGGCTAACTATCTACCAACTGACTAACTAAAGCCATATAGTCATTATACCTGGTTGGTTGTCTCTGCTACCTACTACTCATCTTAGGAGCTCCCACAAACTCATGAGTATCATGTTGGTTACTGCTACCAACTGTAGAGGATGATATATCAACCCTCATGTGTTCTTGATGCATCTCTTGGATTTGTTGCATCTGTTGCTTCATACTCTATGAACTCTCAACACCTAAGCCTGTGCTTGTACTAGTCACTGTACTCGAGCTTCGTTGTCCCTAATTTGATTGTTCAATCCTTGGAGCTTATGTTGGCTGCTCACTCCGATCATTTGTTGGCAAATCTCTAGACCTTCTAAATGCCTTGTCCTCCATCAACTTGACATAACACCTAACTATAATCCTCCTAGCCCCTAGAATAAATATCTGATATGCCTTTGAGGTCTTGCTCTACCCCACAAAGTACCCTCTCTTTGCAGTCTGATCTAACTTGGAACGTGTAGCACTTGGAATGTGACAATATGCCAAACTCCCATATATCTTGAAGTGGCTAACATCTAGCTTCTTCCCTGAGAACACCTCCTATGGTGTCATCTTGCCCAATACCTTATATGGAACCCTGTTCTGTATGTATATTGTTGTACTACATGCCTCTACACATAAGTAACGTGGCATATCCTAGTCATACAACATAGCCCTTTCCGCCTCTGATATAGACCGATTCTTCCTTTCAATAACCCCATTCTGCTGTGGGTTGTAAGGAACAATCCATTCTCTCTTGATTCCTTCCCTAGTATAGAACTCCTGGAACTCTTTCCCTTTGTACTTGCCTCCATTTTCTGACCAAAGAACCTTTATATTCCTGCCTGTCGAATTCTCCACAAGAGATTTGAACTCTTGGAAGCGACTGAAAACCTCATCCTTGGTCTTCAAGAAGTATATCCAGGTCTTCCTGGAGAAATCATCAATAAAAGTAACAAAGTACTCGTATCCTCTCAGAGACTTCGTCGACATTGGTCCACATATATCAGAATGTATTAGATCAAGAACACCCTTGGATCTGGTGTCACTCCTTGGAAAAGCTTCTTTCACAAACTTCCCCAACACACATCAATTACATACATCATCATGCTCTGTGCTCATCTCTGGAACACCTGTCACTATCTCACAAAGAAATTTAAGTACTCCATGATGTATATGGCCCATCCTCCTATGCCATAGCTCTCCTTGATCTCTAGAATTACCGATGCTCATCAGTGCCTTATGAATATCAAACTGCAACCTATAAAGTTGGCCACTCCTAACTCGAATAGCTATGGGTAATTTCCAATCCTTGTGCTTGATTAACACATTTTCCCCTCTAAAGAGTACATTGTAGCCTTTATCCTGAAGGATAGATATGAAAATAAGATTCATACCCAAGCTTGGCACATGCAACACATTATGAATGGGAATCAGCTTGCCATTCTCCCTCTGAAATAGAACAGTCCCTTTTCCAATTGGATTTAGTTTGGACATGTTCCCCATAGAAATCTAGATTCTGATGTCCTCCTCCTTATAACTGGAGAAGTATTCTCTAACTCCTGTCATATGAAATGAAGCCCCACTGTCTATATACCAAACACCTTGTGAGGTTGAGCTAACCATACAAGCTATGAGTGCAAACTCATCTTCCATTCTGCTAGAGAGCTCATCTGCACTTGCTGAAGTTGTCGTCTGCTTCTTTCCTTTCTTCTTTTGTGGGCAATTGCTGACATAGTGGCCAAACTCATGATATCCATAGCACTTGACTTTAGACAAGTCCTTCTTCTTCTCACCTTTAGGATTTGATCCTTTGCTAGACCCCTTCTTTGCTTTACCTTTTCCTGCTAGGGCAACGTTTTCCTGTTCTGCCTCACTTTTTTGACTCTTACTGCTAGCACCACTGACAAGGCTTAGTCTAAGTTCCTCCTAAGTGAAGTCACTCCATAGTCGATCCCGATTCGGTAAGGAGTCTCATCCATTAATAACTTGAACAAAGACATCCCACTACTTAGTAAACCCATTTAGGGCTATATGTACTAGCTCATCATCATCTGGTTTATCTGCAATAGCTGCCAACTCATCCTTAACAAGTCTAAGTCTGGTGAGGTAACTTGTAACGTCTTCTCCCTTGTTCATCCTAGTATTCCTCAACTTTTCTCTGAGAATCAGCTTCTTGTTAGTGGTAGCATTCTGGTACAGATTCAAAAGGGCATCCCATATCTTCTTCGATGTATCCAACTCTGTGATATTTGGAACAATATGATCCTTAACACCATCAAGAATCAACCTCCTTGCCTTGGCATCTTCCTTCTTATATGCTAAGAGCTGCACTGGATCTATAGGTACAGCTACAACATTGGTAACATATTCCTTGATACCATTCTCTTTCAGCAATAAAGAAATTATGGCTTTCGAGACACCAAAAATTTGAGGCTCCATCCAATCTGTCCTACTCTCTTAAACCTGCTAAGGCCATCTCAAACAAAAAATAGTAATAACAAAAATAATAATACTGAAGAGGTAGAACTGGGTTTTATAAACCCTTTATTTTTTCTTCCTGTGCCTATGCTAAGCTCTTTCTGCCCTTAGATCTGCTCTGATACCATATGAAAAATCTATTGCAGTTACTAATTATTAATCTCCTATTTATAAAGATTATTTGTCTACCGAAAATTAATTCACAGCAAATATTGAAAATTAATACAACTACAACTTCATGAATAAAACTCACAGAAATAGAGGAGATATGCAAAATAATAAACACAATATTTTTGGACAAATTGTCCCTGGAAAAACCCTGGAGGGAAAACCAGTACTGTAGATGAGGAATTATATTAATCTTTAGCAAATCAAGAGATACAAAAGAAACTACTTGCCTCTTACTGACAAAGCTCCGACAATATTCTTCACCGGATATTCTTCCCTTAATTTCTCCTGTTGAAATTCCACTACTGCTGCCTCCAATGCTATCACTGTGCCCTTGCTATCACTGCAAGACTATTTGCTATCACTACAAATATTTCTCCAACTTGTGTCTATCAGTGTGTTCTCCAAATGCCCAATGACTCCCTTTTAAACTATTCTCATTGGAAAACCAATGGCCATGATTTAATCTCAATCAATGGCTAAAATTAAATAGACTCTAACAAACCCTAACTAATTGGTTTCTAGAAGTCTCTAGAGGAAACAATTATTTAATTAAATAATTAAATATCTGGACCAAACTAACTTCTATCTAGAAGACTCAAGAATTAAAAACTAATTCTTGGAATTGGAGGAACAACTGTTCGAGCTACAATAGTAAATTACTGCAACACAAACACACATGTCAAACCCCTCTACAACAACAAGGCTTGTACGGATAAGCCCAATGAAAACTAGGACTCTAGAGAAATAGTTACAACTTAATGCATAATTCGTATTGTCCTCTCCATTTATGTGGCATGTTGTCAATGATGCAAATGAAAAAAAGGGGTAGTGTTTACAGGTACGTTGTGTGGAAATATTGGAAACGAAAAGTGGTAGAGTTTGCAGATAAAACAAATTGTTTGGAAATATCAATGACCACATTTAAGGTGGCCAAAAAATGGTGGAAATAAATCGAGGGACGAAAGAATTTCAATCATCTTGCAAGTAGAATGGACTCTCTGCAACAAACACAAGTGGAGACCGTCGATAAACAAATAAAACCTCACCAAGGGACGCGAGTGGAGAAGTAAAAGGTGTGTAAACAGCTGGGAAAATGACCAAAATATTAATATTAATAATGAGTTGTATTTATACATCAATATTATAATGATTATAATAATTATAATAATGGTTATATTTTATAATATAAATATATTTTAATTATTATTATTATATTTTCTAGGTAAGTGTTATCTTAAGGGGATATCTCCTGATACAATCCTTTTCTGACTGCGGATCCGAACAATGTTACATAGGAGTACCATAATTTTTGAAGTTTCCTCGCCTACCTTAGAACCTTGCTATTACATGGACATCGGATAATAAGTTGAGCTTTAACCAATGCCAACCTGATCTCACTCTACTAGGCCATGGGAATAATCCTTTAGGAGCCGGTGCAAGTCTACATTGATCTTATCGGACCTCACCTCACTGCGATTAGATACAAACCCTAGGTTCGCCATGTAGTCTACAACTTTATTTGCCTCATGATAGACATGAGTAATGTAGTAGTCTTGTAGCTGACGGAGATACTCCAGAATGTTTCCCACTTTCCTTTTCAATTTCCAGTTAGAAATTGATTCGTTCTTGACAACATTTATTACTATTTGACAATCACCTTCGATATCCAGTCTATCATGTCCCTTTTCAACACAAAATTTTAAGCCCCTTTCCAGAGCTTGTATTTTTTGTAGCATTATTTGTAGTAATTCCTAGATATCCAAAAATTCCAACAATCATATTTCCTTTATTATCCCCCAGAATGCTTTCAAAACTGGCTTCCCCAGGATTGCCTTTTGCAGCCCCATCGAAATTCAGTTTGGTTCTTCCAGCTTCCGGGGCTGTCCATTTGACCTCCTTCCGTCTTACTGTTTTGGATGTAATGTTGATACTTGGAGGGATTAATTTTTCCCACCTTACTTGAATCTTTTTGTCCCAATCACACACAAATTCAACATGCCTATTGTAGGCCTTCACATTAGAAACTTCACTAATTCCTGTTTTGATTTTCTCAATTACCTTCTTTATGCTTAGTTTGTCTCCCTCAAATATTCTTCGATTACGCTCCTTCCAAATCTACCAAACCAACATTGAAGGGGAGATAATCCACAGTGCCCCCCATAAAGATTTTTGATTTAGAATTGGCCAGCCCTTTATAAATTTGAGCAAACATTCCTCTCTAGCTGAAACCCATTCCAAATTTTGACAGAGCCAATTCCAACAATCATTGGCAAAGGGAAACACATATAGTAGATGATTAATCACTTCCTCACAAATTTTGCAGAGCACACACCAACTAGGCCCAACAATCCCATAAGTGTTTAGTCTTTCGCCTATCAAAATCCTGCCATGAAGAGCGGTCCATAAGAATGCCCCAGCTCTTGGAGCTACCATTTTATCCCAATAGAGCAACGTAGGCTAGTCCTCCCTATTTTGCTGAATCATTTGAATTTTGTAGCCAAGCTTAGCATTGTATTCCCTAGACCTTGTCGTGCACCATACAATCTCATCTCCACAATTCTTGAGTGCAATCCGCCTTCTACCTAATATTAATTTTAGTTTCTCCTGATCCTCCCTTGACATACTCCTAAATGTTAACAATCTCCATTCAAATAAGCCGCTACCAGGATGGGACTCCCTAAGATAATCAACCACATACACCCCTTGCTCCAATTCAACCTCCGAGATCCAATTTTGTTGGGCAAATATTTCGCTCAAACACTTGTAGCCCTCCCATGAGTCTCTCCAAAAATTTTCCCATTTCCCATCCCCCACCTTCCAAGTGAGATGCTCATTTATCACATGTCTGCAATCTCTCATAAAACCCCAAACAGTCGATCCACCCTTCAAGTTAGCTATAGTAAGAATTATTTTTGGGTCCTCAATGTCCAAGTATTTCTTCTACATTATTCTGCACCATAATTTCATAGGTTCACTGTACATCTTCCAAATTAGTTTTGCCCCCAAGGTAGTATTTTGCTTTTCCATATTCCTCAAGCCTGCCCCACCATTTTCCTTGATTTTGTAAATAGTTTCCCAGCTTAACAGAGGGATTTTCTTAATCTCCTTTGCTCCATCCCATAAAAACCTCTTAAAGAAACTTTCAAGGGCCTATAATGCCTTGGCAGTTAATTTGAAACAAGACATGGCATAAATGGGAGTAGCCACCAAAATTAATTTTATTAATTGTATTATTCCAAGCAAAGAAAGCCATTTGTGCTTCCAAGATTCATTTTTTTGGGTTACATTTTGTGATCAGTTCTTCCCATATTGAGGTTTTGGACTCTCCAGCAAACAAAGGTACACCAAGATATTTTGTTGGGAGTACCCCAATCGACCAGCCTAGAACACTCACAATCCACTTCTAAATTGTCTTCTTAGAGTGAAAAAGGAAAATCTCTGTCTTCCTACCATTGATCTGTTGACCTGCCACTTTCTCATATAAATCCAAAGTGCCTTTAATTATTTATGCATCCTTAATAGTTGCTTCTCCAAACAAGGTAGTGTCATCTGCGAATTGAGAATGGGAAACAGGGCTCAAGTCTTCATGTAGCTTTATTCCCCGCCAATGACTGCTTTCTCTTAGTTTATATATGTATCTACTTAAATAATCTTCCATTATAATGAATAAGAAAGGTGAAATAGGGTCTCCTTGTCTGATGCCATTCTTGCTTTTAAAAAAACCAAAAAGAGCACCATTCACAGCGATTGAAAAGTGAGGGGAGCCTATGCATTGCTCAATAATTTTGAATCCATTTTTTATCAAAACCGAGCATATCCAACATGGCCAAGAGAAACTTCTAGCGCACCTTATTGTACGCTTTGCAAATGTCTAACTTTATGATCATACATTTATTTCTTTCCTTCACAATTGAGTGTATTGTTTCTGCTGTGAGTATTATACTATCTGAGATATCACGGTAGGAGTAAAGCTGTTATGTTCTACAGATATTAATTTGGGCATTACTTGTTTTAGTCTATTGGCAATTGCCTTTGAAATGATCTTATAAATGGAATTGCATAGAACAATTAGACGATAATCTTCCATTGATCTGATCTCTGCTTTTTTTGGTATTACAACTAAGACTATATTATTAATCTCTTTGACAAATCTACCTTTGCTTCTAACATCCTCGACCAGCTTCCAAATATCCATCTGTAGAAAACTCCAACAATTTTGAAAGAAGCACACAAGGAACCCGTTTGGCCCAGGGGCCTTATCCGGATGCAATTCAAAAAATGCCTTACGAATTTCTTCCATAGTGAAAGGTTCTAATAGCATTTTATTGTCATCTTTGTTAACCAGTTTAGGGGTGGCCTTAATAAATTTATCCATGGTTTGATCTTCTTCAACCTCTTCTGAGTTCAATAACTTCTCAAAATATTCCACAATAGCCTTGCCTATACTTTCCCTATCACTACAACTTCTCCCATTCCCATTGGTGATTTCATGAATCAAGTTTTGGGCCTTTCTTACCTTTATTGAGGCTTGGAAGAATTTTTGTGTTTTTATCTCCTTCCTTAATCCATAGCTCTCCTGCCTTGTCTTTCCAGTATAGCTCTTCTCAAATTAAGATTTCTGAAAGTTGGCCTTTCAGCTCTTTCTCATGCATGTAGTCCTCCTTGTCCATACCATCCTTGATTATTTTCTCATTTAAAGTTACTAAATTTGCCTCTTTTTTCTCTTTTTCATCGAATATGTTTTTGAATACTTCCTTAATCCATATTCTTGATTTATTTTTCATGTAGGCCATTCTTTTGGAGAAGCAATAACTGGGCGTTCCTTTGATAAAATTTCTTTCAATCCACTAATCTTCTAGTAATTTCAACAAAGACTTATCTCTCCACATATTCTGAAATTTGAAGCAACCACCCCCCCAATTAACCTTCGATCCAATCTCAAGTTTCATTGGGTAATGATCTTAAATCCCATAAGGAAGCGTACTCGCTGTAGTGGGAAAGCATTCTATAGTCCATTGCTGGCCAACGAGAAATTTGTCCAAACATTCCGCTATGTGGGTAAAACCAATTCTTCTATTAGTCCATGTGAACCATCCAGATTTTGGTAAGCAATCTGTGGCACCTATTTTTTGAACAAAGTCTCTGAAATTCAGCATGGCCATATTGATTTTTTTTAGGCCTCCACTCTTCTCCGAAAGGTCTAAAATTGCATTGAAATTGCCCCCTATAATGTACTTCTTGTTATTAGTTGCTTTAATCTCTTGATTGATTTCATCCCATACCTTGACTTTGGTAGAAGTTTGCGTAGGACCATATACATTCCAAAGCATAAATTCAACTGGGCTAAGTTTGCTCTGTATTGAAAAAGAAAACCAATTTCTCCTTTTATTAATTAATGTTGCTTTCATGAGGTTTGGTTTCCAAATAATTCCCAGACCACCAACATGGTCATCCACAACCTAAAACATTCCCGACCAACCTCTACAGAAACACACAATTTTTTCCCCTTCATCCTCGTTGCACTTGGTTTTCTAAAGGATAACTATATCACTCCCAATTTTCTCGAGATGGCGTTTCACCATCCTGCACTTGTTAAGAGCTCCCAAACCCCTGACATTCCAAGTTGTAATCTTCATTTCTTTCCAAGAGATCCATTTGCTCCCTTGGTACTATCCTTTTTTAAAAATCCAGCACACTGGGGAACCCTTTTCCAGCCGCCTCCAACTCTCTTTTGAATTTGTTCGATTGCCTTCCTCTGTTACTTTTACCTTTTACAAGAAAATCAACCGCCGATTGACTAACATGCCTAGTATCAATAATTCCTAATTCTTCCTCATTATCCTCTTCCTCTGAGATCCATTCAGCCTTAGATTCCATTTCTATAACTCCCTCCTTAAGATCATCACGACTTTTTCTTGTTACTGCATATTCTAGGACAGCAGTTTCAGGCTTCTCGCCCATTGCATCCACTTTTGATCTTTGATTTGGCCTTATTTGATTCTCCTAGGGGTGAACCGATTGCCCATTTGGGGTGATTGCAAGCATGTTACCAAAGTTTTGTGTTTTTTTCGGGATCCACTTATCCTTCCTTTTTTGTGGAAATCGGCATGCTATCGTAGGGTGATTCCTTCTACCACAAAGGAGACAATAAAACTTTTCCTCTTCAAATTCCAAAGCTTGTAGCTAGTCAAAACCCTGCACCCTTAATTTGATTTTCTCAGGAATTCGCACAACTGCCACCAGTTTTATTCTTGCGTATAGGTATGAATTCCCATTAGCAAAATCTAAGTCAAAATCGATCAAATTTTCCAAAGATCTGTCGATTTTCTCTAGGGCTTCCTCTTTCCAATATTCTACTAGTAGATTATTTAAACGCACCCAAATTGGATTTTCATAAGGTTCGGTTAATAGGGGATTAAAATTTCTTTTCTATTTTTGAACGTATAGAGGTTTATCATCCATAGCCAAAGTCCTCCTGAAATAATATTTTCTCTTTCTTCCTCCTTTGCGAAGATGACCGTAAAAAAACCTCTGAGGAGGAATTTCGTCATTTGTGGGGTTTTACAATTACCTTCGATCCATGAAAGAATCTTCCTTCCATCGGATCTAGCACCAATAAATCTTCCTATGATAGCCACCTCTTCCAAGCTTTGGATGTCCTCTTCCATTTCCTCAGTTAAGTCGATCATCCTCTGATTTTCATTTTCTTCTTCCCAACTCGTTTCAGTTTTCTTACTTTTTCCCCTAGATTGATCCGTATTTTCTTGACTTGTTTTGCCCCGCTCCTTTACGACCTACTCTTTTTTTCCTAGCTTTTTTTCGCCCAGCTTTCTTTTGCTCGCCATATAACTTTAATAATACACGCTAAATATATTTTAATTATATTTGTTATTAATATTTTTAATAATATTAATATTAATTTATTAAATATGTTATTATTTATATTTCTATTTTCAAGAGTTGTCTTATTTAACTAATTTATTTTATTTTATTGACTAAATCAATTTACTATTTAGAGCTATTTTATCTTAAATGACAATTATAAAATATTTTACTTATTTACATTGTTTACTTTTATTTTTTTATTTGAAATTATATTAAGAATTATTTTATTTTATTTAGATTTTTTTTCAAGAGTAATCTTATCTTATTTAATTAAAAATATTTTATAATTATTCTAATTACTTTTTATTAGATATTGTAGAATATCTTTTCTTTTTTCTTAATTTTAATGATTTTTAAAAGAAATATAAGTAAAAAATATTAATACATATTTAATATAAACATATATATTTTAAAATATAAAACAAGAATTAACATTTATGAATAGCTATAGAATGATGACTATATATACACTATAAATTTAATTTTTTATTTCATTATTTTAAATTTAAACATATTTAGTTATAGAAAAATCTTCCTATCAAACTAGGTTAACTTACTATTTAAAATGTGAATGAATTCAATTCCTCTTCACATATCAAATATGAATTCACATATCAATTATTAAAAATATATATGAAAATCTAATCTTAGGTTAGGCTCTTATGTTGGGATAAAGAAAAAGAGGTTGATATATTTATATTAAATCTAAACATCTACTAAAGGATTGTTCATAAGTACAAAGTAACTAGATTTTT
This sequence comes from Sequoiadendron giganteum, assembly GCA_007115665.2. Taxonomy (NCBI): domain Eukaryota; kingdom Viridiplantae; phylum Streptophyta; class Pinopsida; order Cupressales; family Cupressaceae; genus Sequoiadendron; species Sequoiadendron giganteum. Next base: position 743,736,802 of record CM021102.1, on the reverse strand, counting down.
CTTTCAAAATAAATGTTGAATACATACATTTATCTTTTTTTCTTTTTTTTTTTCAATTTTATGTATAATTAAAAAAACAAGATATTTTTAACTCAAATATGAACAATTCTTATGTGAAAATTAAATTAAATAGAAAATATTAAAGATCATTTCTGACATTAGGGATGGAAAAGAGGTTCCAACATACCATAGTTAACCCTTACTACTCATTTGTGTATAGAAGTGAAGAAATTTGTAGATGTAGTTATGGAATGGGGAGAAAAAAATTAACCTATTTTATTAGGTATATAGAAAAGAATTGTCCTCTAGCTATTTCCATATAAAATTCATGAAGTAATGAAAAATGGGGTATAATTAAAAACCTAGATGGTGGGATATGTAAATATTTAGGGAATTGTTGAACGTCAAAATTATATATTTTGAACTAAGGCCATGACCTTGATCAAGTTCAAAGTCAAAGGGGACTCAAGTATTGTAGATTAAAAATACAAGATACCAAAATCAAATCCTATAAAAATATAAGTGTTTTTATAAATGAGAACATAAAAGAATTAAAATATTATCTAATTAAATTAAAAGGGTATAGTCAATTAATGAAAAGGATCAATGATAGAAGTTGGAAAGAAAAAAAAAGAAAAAAAAAAGATGATCGAAGTATATGTGAACATAAATTTCCCAAGCTCCTTTTGGCTGATTTTGTTTTGCTTAAGTGTCGGCCACACTCTCTTTTAAAAGGCAATGTCGGGCTCTTTTCGCCAAGTCTCATTGCGAATGCCACCACTTGTCAACCGAGTACTCCTCGCAAGGTTTCCTCCTCTCACTTTTCAAAAGCTTGCGTCATGCTTCCACGTGTTAGCAATTTGAAATCATTAGTGCCCCTTTGCATCGCTCTCCTTTCAGAACTCAGACATTTGCCACATTGCATCTGTTTGTGCACATTCCTTGGCAAACCCCACCTTCAGTGCAGTATGTTCGAAGACCTCGATGTGTCTTTGAAGCATAGGTTTTTCATCGCTTAGGGGGAAGAATGAGCATTCGCCCCAAATGCTTGACACATAATATTCTAAAGGCTTCCTCATGAAGGAGAAGTGAGTAGGTGGCAATCTATTACCAACTGCCATATTCTACAACTACCACCATGAGTGAATTGCATGTGTCAGAGCTCTGGTCTATTGGGACCACCTCTATCATTCATAGGGGATGCATTTGACTGTAGGTTGTCCTCATTCATGTCTTGAATCTTTTTGGTTACAATGACAAGGGGCAATCATTAACGAGGGGCAATCATTGCTAAATGCATCATTACTCATGATCAGAGGATCTTTTCTATTATCGGCTCACTGAGTTGGGTTTCATTATAAATACTGCTTCTTCCATGAAAGCAAGGGTTCAAATTTTGAGAGGGAAATATTGGTAGTAGATCTAGGTCTTTACCATTTTTTTTATTATTGTAAAGAATTGCAAACTATGACATTGTTCGATCTTTCTATTTTCTTGAAGATTTTGATAAAGTTTTAATATGGCATTGTGGTGCTCAATATTTCATTTATAGAACTTCTATAATATTAATGCAAGTTTTCTAGTTTAGATCATGTCTTTGACTCCTTTTTTAAGTAAATGCGTATGAATATTATTTTATGTCATTGACTGAATCATCTAGATTTTACCTTCGTTTCCTTTCATTCTGCAACATAGAAGATTGTTGAACGGGCCCTTAGATCGCATCTATAAGATAGGTCTATCGTGCCTCACATCTAGTCTCGGTGCATTGCCCTAGTTAGATCCTTTATTTTTTATACCTGCTTCCTTTTCTCATTCAAAACCCCAGTTATAGAACAGTCGGCTTCTTTAAAATCTGGAGGTTACTCAGTTTATTGAATAGGTCCCCCCTTTAACTGAGTTTCCCACAAAGGGCTATTAGCTTGCCAAATTTTGGCATCAGTAGTTTTTTCTCTTTCCTAGCTCGCCTAGTGGGACCACTTAACTTTACCAAATCAAAGGGGTGTACAAGTCATCAGCTTGTTACAAGGTCACAAACTGTAAATAATCCTAGCTTGTTAGCTCCTCCACTAGTAACAATGCATAACCAAACTCGCCCATTTGAGCTATCAGATCCCAGCCATAATGTTGATCACAAACCAAAATTATGTGGTTTGGGACACCAGAAGTCCCCTTGTAGCCCCAGTTGCACCTGTCGTATGGGCCCTTACCCCGATCTTTTCTCTCAAAGCTATTCCAAAGTTTACCGGAGATGGCTTGAGAACACCATCCGAACATTTGAAAGGTGTTGTGGATGTGTGTCTGGTGCACTGAGTTACACATTAGAATATAGCGCTAAGATATATTTGTTGTTTCTCTGTGAGGAAGAGCACTAGATTGGTATCGCACTCTGCTGGCTAATACTATTGGTACTTGGGATGATGTTGGGAATCCTTTTTATGAAATATTTTCTAACAATGGAGATAAGTATTTTCTATAGCACCATCTATTAATGACCAACCAAGCCCCATCTGAAGCCATGACCAATTTCAATGTTCGATTCCATACAACTTGGGAGAGGATCTAGAATGCCATCGGACCACCAGCTAAGTTGGCATTTATGTTTTACTTAAGGTCCATCAATGACAACATCTCCATGATGATCCATTCACTCAATGGAACCACATTACCAGATGCATACAACATTGTAGTTAAGGTAGAGAACAACCTAATTGATGTCGAGATGTTGCCACCTCGTCCCCTCATGCCAATATTCCTTGAAATATCGACTTTTACTCAAAAGTGCCATCTTCAAGCACACCTGTGTCGCCCCCATCTATGTATGCATATCCAAGTGCACCCCAAAATACCTCTTCTACATCTAGTGCTTCAAAGGACAAGATGAGTGACATAAGGGAAATGCTACGAAACTTGATAAATAAAGTGACCACTATCAAGCATAACCGGGTTGCTCCTCTAAGACTGTCCTACCAAGGCTATCAAAGCAGTAGACCCTCCTATGAATAAAACCAATATCAAGGAGTTGCATGTACGACTCCTCTTACTCAAATAAATCACCAAATAGTGTCAGTATTGACTCTGCTAGGGTGCACTCAAACTGGCGCAAGCAGAGAACTGACCACAGGGCAGAACAATCTCGCTGAAGATTTCAATCCATGGTTCTACCCTACAACAACACTCACATGCCTCAAAATTATCCACGTGGAAATTTGCAACAAAAGGTTGTGAAGCAACACAGCTAAGGCGTGACGATGAATTTAGGATACACATACACCTCTCCCCAAGCAGAGAATGCAGTTCTCACCACATAGATGCAGGGAATGCCCTTAGAGCAAGAAAATGACAGCTTCTGACCATGATCTCCTCTCATGGATGGAAGGGGAAGAAGCAGTGTTCACTTATGAAGCATCTACATCAACAACCCCATAAGTATAGTGTGACTACAACACTCGATCAAAGAGAATATTCATAGGTGAGTCGGTCACTCCGTTGCCTAGAAATGCCATGCACCAACCCCCTAGCCCTTCCACAATCACTCCAAAACCACAACCACACAAGGAGATTATTATCACCAAATCCATGGAGCAAAAGCCTCCAAATCCATCACCCTTCAACTTGGTGGAAAAATTGAAGAAATCTTCCACTAATGTAACCCTTTGGGATATCTTAGCCATTCCATAGTAGAAGTCATTGCTACAAAAGGCCCTACAGAAAGATATGATTGAGCAGTCAATAGGAAAAATACTAAAAACACAATGGACTCATTGCCTCAAGCCAAAGTTCTTGTGAATACTACAAAAGAGGCTCCACCTGAAGCCAAAGAAGAAAAACTAAAACCTAAACCTTTTTTCTTGACTCTCATTGTGGGGAAGAAACTATTGTACAACTCCATGACTGACTCTAGTGCCGACACTAAGTCATGCTCAAGCAGATAGCTAAAGCTTTAGGGCTTAGCTATGAGCCTTTAAAGAGAGAGGTTATGTGGCTGTATGGGAAAAAGTTCGAAACTGTAGGCCTCATTAAAGACCTCCCCTTAGCTTTGTTTTCCTATCCTAGCATCATAGTGTCATAAGATACTGTGATCATCGATGTCCCTCCTATGTCTGGCCTCTACCTAACTTGAGAGTTCACTTCAAAGATAGGAGGATACCTCTATTTGGATTGGCCCCACCTAATTCTCAAAACTAAGCACGTGGCTAAAATGAAGATAATATCAAAACCTCTGCATGCAAAACTTGTAGCTAATGAAGCCATGATCAAATCTGAAGATACTAATACCTCTTTTGCCAAAGAAGAATCCAATAGTAGAAATTTTTTGGAACATGAGTAGGCAACTAAAGATGGAGCTCATCGAGAGGAAGTCTTCTTGATTGATAATATAGGCACCAACCCTTTCAAAAATTATCATGCTATCGGTTTGGCCACCTATGTCATTTATGATGAATATCAAGAGTTCTCAAGGGTATTAAAGGACTCCACACTCAAACAACCCTCAGAGCTTTGGACATTACACTTTGATGGTGCGAGATGCAAAATCGACGTAGGCATTGAGATACGACTAACATCACCTTCCAATGAGTAGATCTTCAGGGTCTTCCGCTTCTAGTTTTCTTGTTGAAAAAATGAATCCAAATATGAGGGTCTTGTGCAAGGACTAAGCCTCACAAAACACATGGGTATCAAGAAATTAATGGTGTTCGAAGATTCTAAACTTGTGATCAACCAAGTCAGGAACATCTTCATTGCAAAAAAAATTTGTATGCAGTCTATAGGCATAGGGTTTGGGACCTCACCAAAGGTTTCAAATATTTTAACATCCATTTTGTGCCAAGGGAGCAAAATTCAAGTGTGGATCACATGGCCTCGATAGGATCTCAATTTGATCCTATCTTTGCCTTAATTAAGAATGTGCACACTATGCGAGTAATTGTCTGACCCTCCATTCTCAACAATAATCAGAGCTAGAAATTATTCGAAAGCAATGAACACATCACCTCGTTCATTCAACAGTCGAGAGAGTTCACCGATCAGTTTCAACCAAAAATTGAAGAGGAATACGAAGGAAAAATCATCCATTTGAAATCAAATAAGCTTCCAAAAGGGTTGGTTACCCTCAAAAATATATTTGACTATGATGATGCAAGAAATGATAGAAGAAAATTTGTAGCCAACCAAGCAAACTATGCCAACCTGGAGGTCGGGAACGGAAGAAAACTTAAGGTCGAGAAAGAAGTCTTGCAGTATGATAAAGATAGGCTCATACACTTCTATGAAAACTGTGAAGGGGTTGTGGCCTGGTCTTATGATGAACTTAGGGGGTATGATCCTAATATCATCCAACACACCATTGAACTAACAAAAGGAGCTCAATTGGTCCAACAAAAACAAAGTCCCCTCAATCCAAAGATTGAAGCCTTAATGGCACAAGAACTAGAAAAGTTGATCCAATCCAAGATTATCTTTCCAATCAAGCACAACACGTGGGTATCCAACCTCATTCTAGTCTGGAAGAAAAACAAAGACATTCATCTCTGTGTTGACTTTCATGACCTAAACAAGGCATCACTAAAAGGCCACTACATGTTGCCTTCCATGGAATTAGTCTTGAAGACTGTGGCAGGTTCAAAGATGTTTTCTCTATTAGATGGTTTCTCTAGCTGCAATCAGGTTCTAGTTAAAATGGAGGATCAACACAATACCACATTCACCACCAAGTGGGGAACATTTTCATATGCCTAAATGCCTTTTGGCCTATCAAACGTAGGGGCTACCTTCCAACGGGCAATGGATTTCACCTTCAACAAACTGATCAACAAAATCATCCTCATCTACTTAGACAATCTGACCATATTTTCAAAATCTAAAGATGACCATTTTGATCATCTAGAGAAGGTTTTCAAAAAATGCTAGGAGTTTGGGGTATCCCTGAACCAAAAGAAATATGTTTTCGGAGTACCACAAGGAAAATTGTTGGGGCATGTAGTGTCCAAAGAAGGAAACACTATTGATCTTGAAAGAGTGAAAGCAATCAAAGAACTTTCTCTTCCGGTAAACAAGAAAGGTGTACAATATTTTTTGGGAAAGGTTAACTTTGCAAGCAAGTTTATCTTTGATTTTGCAGGAATAATTAGACCGATCAATCTGATGCTAAAAAAGGACCAATTGTTCAAATGCAAAAAAAAAAGCGAGGGAAGCTTTCGAGAATATGAAACATGCTATTTATTCGGCTCCTATGTTAGTGAATCTTGACATGACAAAGGGTGATCCCACACTAATGGGTTACACTTTTTTGCCAAACTTGACATTCAAATCGACATTTTTCACCAGATCTTCACTTTCTTACCCCTATAGAAGCTAAACCATTAAGAACTTGAAGACGAAGAATAATAGTGATTTGTGAGATTTTGTGTGTACATTCCAATTTTTATTTTTTTTAAATATTAAAAATAAATTGTGAATCCTTTTATGTAATTTTTATTAACTTATTTTTTCTACTAAACATGATTTTCAAAAAGTGATGTTTACTTTCAGTTGCATAAATTTTTTAATAGAAAGGATACAATTCTAATTTATTAAATATAGTTTTTTCACACCAATATCTATTGATTGGATATTTTTTCATAATTTTTTGTTGCATATATATTTTTAATTAATTTTCTAAGTCAGAGTAATTATTATACTTTAAGCTGCATAACTTTTTTTGTATGCATTTGAATTAACTTATTCTTTTTTTGTTTCAATAAGGACATCAATAGCTAGTGTAAATGTATTTTTTAGATTTTTTTTTCTCTCTTTTCTTATTTTTCCATATGTGTGAAACAAAAACTTTGATATTCATTAAAAAACATACTTTCACAAGAAATAAAAAATAAATATAATAATAAAATTAAATATATTTAAAATTATATTTTTTGGAAAGCTTATAATCAGTACATATTTACAAAAGATAAATTTTAAATAAATCTATTTGATCACCCAAAAGGTAAATCAAAAGTGGGTTTTTATTAGCATTTTGATAGGTGTAGAGGAGACTCCATTATAGGTATGGTTTTAAACTAGCGGGTTTCTATCCAAGGGGGTTTGGTATAAGTGGGTTTGATCAAACCCTCTTCAATTAAAATCCTTTAAATGAAACCTTTTCAAGCCTTAAATCATTATATCTTCTAAAAATATATGATTTCAGCAAAAATTAGGATGTCCTAAAAAGTGTAATCCATTATTGTGGCAGCACCCCAAAGGACTTCATAATGTATGTTTTTAGTAGCAAGACAAGCATCGCCACTGTTCAGATTCAGAAAGATGATGAAACAAAGGGAGAACACCCTATAGCATTGCATTCTCAAACCTTGAAGGAGTATGAGACAAACTATAACTTCATCGGAAGACAATATTTCATAATTTTAAAGGGACTCGAGAAGTTCCAACACCTTATAGATTGCACTAAATTAATTGTTTACATCTCACATTTCATTGTGCTAGAGTTCATCATGGAAGAAGAAATTACCGACAAAGGGCCAACTGGATCACTAAGATCCTAGAATATGACATTGAAGTTAGGCCTACAAAGACTGTCAAAGGAAGAGGGTTGTGTGAGTATTTGGCACACAACGAAGAGATGTAAATTGAGGAAGAATGAGTGAAGGTAGTCCTAATAAATGAGCCCGAACCTGAAGGCTGTTGGTTGACAAATAGGGTAAGATTTATGCACATTGACAAGTATCCATCGAGACTCACATTTCAAAGAAGGAGATTCTACCGACTGCAAAATAGTGGGTACTCACTTATTGGAGGGATCATTTTCGAAAGTAATTTCAATGGTGTCTTGTTGTGATGCATCATCATGGAGCAAGCAAAGAAAATTACCAACTCCTTCCACAATAGCCTAGAAGGTGGGCACTTCTCTATGAAGACCACTGCTATTAAAATTTTGTACACTAGATACTTCTGGCCTATATTGCTCAGCAACTCCTATGAAATGGTAAAAGCCTACAAAGAGTGCCAATTCTACATAGGGAGAAGAAATAGTTTGGCCATCCCTCTCAATCCAATAATAGCACATAATTCATTCAGGCAATGGGGACTAGATTTCATCAGGATGATCAACCTTGCCTCTAGCGCTAGTCACAAGTGGATCCTAATAGCCACTGACTACTTCACAAGATGGACCAAAGCCTTACCTCTAAAGAATGCGACGAAAGAAGAAATTGTAGATTTTATTGAAGGGTTGGTAATGAGATTCAGCATGCCCAAGACTATCATCTCAGACAATACCAAATATTTCCTAGGCTCCAAGGTAAGTTAGTTTGCATTAGAAAATGTCATATTTTTGAAAAAAAATCCTCAAACTACTACCCACAGGGAAACATCTTGGATGAGTCAACTAACAAGAATCTGGTCCAACTCATCAAAAGAATTGGTTTGAATCATGAGAGCGAATGGCATAAAAAATATTTGAATGACATTATTGGTAGAGTGCATAACTCCTAAGCAAGCCCTGAAGACTTCATTGTACAAGCTAGTGTATGGGAAGGAGGCCTTGTTAGCAATATCCATAGAGATGCCTGCACTACAACTACTCAAAACTCTAGAGATCAAAGAAAATAGAGCTATGGAGGTTCGGTTGGATGAATTACTGGAGGTACAAGAAAAAAGGGGTAAAAACTAATAGCTGTGACTAATTGCCAGTAGGTGGTTTGATAAGAAAGGTTCAGAGCAGGGTCTCAAATGTAGGGACTTGGTACTAAAATTCAATTAAAGAGCTACAAGGCCTCGCCAACATGGAAAATTTGACAAACTATGGGAAGGTCCTTTCAAAATAATTTAGTGCAAACAAAATAATGCATTCGAATTAGAAAACATGGAACAAGAAGTATTGGGAATTCTGGTTAATAGAATTCATCTTAAATTGTTCAATTAATCTTGAGATACTTCATACAGGTGTAAATATGAGATTAATGTAATTATTTTCCCTTTCATGTTTTGTCAGCTCATTCTTTCCAAATTTTTTTGTAGTTACAGGAAGTAAAAAATTTAGGAGACCCATTATTATACAAACAAAGAAAAAAAATGACATTCATATTGCAAGAATTAAGTTCATATGCGAAGAATTCAATAAAATTTATAGAGAGCACAAGAATGAATAGAAAGGGTTGAAAATAGTAAACATAATCATTACATACATACATTGGTAGAAATATTGAAAAAATGGCTCTGAGGCCATGCATTCAAAAGTATGAATATATATGGTTGCCTTATATATATATATATATATATATATATATATATATATATATATATATATATATATACAAGCAAGACCTCTTTTAGATATATATATATATACAAAAGGGAGGAAGGTGTGTTAATCTTCAAGTTGTTAGAGCATGGACATTGTCACCATCTATGTGAGAATTGACTTCATCAACTGGAACATTGTTAGGCACAACGGGGAGATTATCACCAGCAGCAACAAGATCCAGAATAGCAACACCAACTCCCAGGATGAGCAGTGGAGGGAACACAGGGTTCCCAAAGTTGGTGTACCAATCCATGTCATAGAATAGCACTACATTGTAGCAATGCAATAGGAAATGGTAAGAATAGGTGGCTCTCTCATGATTTTCGACAAGAGAATGGAGTTGAAACCCACTCAGAAATGGAACCCATGGTACCACCACATCTTCTTCCATATGCTACCACAAGTCGATCGCTATTGGAAGGCCTAAGCCATAAACTGCATTGGTTACTTCTTCACCAAGGCCTCTGAGGTACCTGTTTAGGAAAATCTAAAGCGACGGGTGAAGTATCATGGCTTTTGGAGCCTAAATGTCGAGCAACAAAGCAACAAAGTGGAGCATATATTGATGTTCACCCAATATTTATCTTTATACTCAATAAAATCTCTACCCAAAACCCATTTCATGGCTATAATGGCCAGTGAGTGTTTGTTTTTGGTCACACATTTTAAACGCCTGTTGGAGATCTCTCCCAGAAAATCAGTTTGAGACTTGTTGCACCCTAGCCTAATTGGAGTGTTCATTGTGTCAGCCTCTACTCAAAACACCTAACTCTAGTGCTATGCAAAGTTAAAGCCTACTCAACCGCCTAAGAAATTATGCTATCTAAATTTCCTAATGCTTTTGCTAAACGCTAAGTGTAGTTTTTCTACTATGACAAGCTCCTTTTGTAGAAACATTCAAAGTAGTCTGCATCCCAAGCATGGTGGTAATTGAGTTTAGCTCGAAAATTGCACCCAAAAGGCCAACTCGATTTCCCAACTCAGTTGTGTCTGCAGGTATGAATTGTTGCATGCAAGATTAATGAGTGGTAATGAATTAATTCAAAGTGGTGGTGAGCTTAGGTGTCACGATATAGGCCATTTGAAGCCCCAAGGCTTAGCATAAATCTTTCTAAAGTGCCCATTACTGCATCAACCTAACTATACTTTCAAGGATATTAATGGCGAAGACATGCGAGAAGGTGAAAGGCAAGGAGTTGACGACTCAATTTCCCATGAAAATCATGCTGAAGGGTCGTTATCTCTAATACAATTAGGGATTCTTGTCTTTTCAAATGGGGCAAGTAGTTCATTTTGTTGGACAAAGGAACTAGCAGTACATGCCAAATTAAATGCATAAAGGCAACCATTAACTACCAGTTGAGGGTAGGAAATTAAGTAAAAACTAAGTATCGCATGCAAAAATTAGACAAAGCATAAAAATTCTAAAGCGCACGAAAGGACTTAGAAAAAAAAAATTGTCAAAAGAACTAGGTGTGGTGCAAATTCTAGCAGTGAAGTTGAACACATACTTAATTACAAGAATTCACTACCCTGGTGTGAATTGGAGACCATTTAGTTGTGAATTCAAAGCCTCATGTTGTGCTTTAGATGCTATTCTTACCATTTGAGTATATAGTTTTTGGGCAGAGGATTCACAGAAGTATGGCAACTACTCAAAGTTCTAAGGCCGAGATGTAGCAAGAAGGGGCCCAGATTTTATTTAATATCATGTGCACGACACCAATCGCCTACATGTTCAAGAAGGTCTCTTATGCTTTGCCAAAAATTCTAGAAAAGCCGACATGGTTAAATACGTGGGTTGTAGAAAAGAACCCTCGTAAGGATAAGAAGAGAATTAAAGAAGAATGGGAAAATATTCATGACCCTGTTCTTGCAAAGAACCCTCAATCACTTAGGGAGGTGGCCTCTGAAAGGATGAAAAGGAGTAGCGACCTAGATTCCTTGGTGTAGAAATGTTGGTATAGTGGGCTTTCACAATATATGGTCTTGTTCATACACTACTGCCCCAAATTGGTAGATGAGGCCATCAAACACTTCAATCTGGATGCCAACACAATTGAGATTCAGGAGGTGAGTATGGTCATATACAAGGAGGCTATTTGGAATATGCTCTGAATCCCAGAGTTTCAATCCAAAGTGCCTTAAATGGAGGATTTCACTCCATCGAAGGGAGAAACCTATTGGAGGACCAAAGACCTTGCATTGAGTTTCTATAATGTAGACACTCAAAGACTCAAAGAAGCTCAGAATAGGCCAATGCAGATGCCAATGATGCATAAAGGCTTCAAGGATGACATGAAGGATGCTTTCTTGATGATGGTGTTTATTTGTGGCCTAGAAATCGACAAAGAGGTCCTAGAATTTCAACTCAGTTTTGGTTTTCAATTACACTGGAAACAATCTATTTTTTGGCATGATTTTGTTGAATTCCTCATGCAAGAGATGCTTAGATAGATAGCGGAATACCGGATGTAGTGGAGGTTCAAGTTCTCATCCTTTTGGGCACATATTTTCTTGCATTGATCAAAACCCTAACTTATTCCAAAGGCATTCGGGGCTCTCAATTTTTGACAAAAATTAGTGGAGGAATCCAGTCTCCATATGGGCTCCCCTTCTCTCTATGACGTATGACTACTATGCATTTTTAGATTATTTCTTATATCCAATTTTGCAAGATTTAAGAGGAGACACCACTGTCTTACAGTTCAACTCAAACCAAACTGAGTTCATGCAGAACTTCACCCCAAGGTGTGACTAGTTTCTGGGCGAAGACTTCACGTTCATCCGATTGCATGGCTTCACCAGTGATCCATTCCAACTTCTGGCATGTATTACAAACCAGATATTGGCGCTTCAGTTATTTTTCCAAGTATCAATTATTGACATCACCTTGTGCTGCAAAAAAGCAAGGAAGAAGGGATTTTTCAGTTGCCTCATGAGCTAAAAAATTGTAGTCATGGCTAAGAGAAAATTTCACAATGTATTGAAAGAAAAGTTGGCTTATCTGGGGTTGGTATGGTTTTGCGACAAATGGAATTACAACCCTGATGATGACTTGCCAAACTAGTATGTCAAAGTGACACACTACCCTTGACCTTACTGGGAGAAGCGTTTGAATTCGATGTTGAATGAGAATGAGTTATTGTTGACCTAGCATACATCCCTACTGAAGGTGGTCGGCCCGCTTGGCTCAGATTCTACCTCCCAATTGGGTAGTATGATAAGACAAGAAAAATGGGGACTACTCTTCATAACAATCTGCTAAAGAACCATAGCTAGAAGGAGGAGAAGGTCATTGATTTTTGGATATATCATCAGGAGACCCGACACATTGAGGCCCCTAATGATACCAAGGAAATGGATGAAAAATTCAGCAAATTATTGAAAAATGAGGATTAAGATTTTCAACGAGAGTGGGGAAAAGGACTCTAGTTCAGAGGAAGTTGAATCAAAGTCAGACAAAGAAGTGGAACTAGAAACAGAGATACAAGAGACCTCGATGTAGGAAAAGGGAAAAGTTGGGGAGCAACCCAGTAGGGTCTCCTGTAATGTGTGGGTTAATATATTGTGTGCAAGGTCTTCACTAACTCACACCTACAATACATGGAGGACCACGAAAACCTCACCGCAACAATCTAAAACTATAACGGTAGATGAGTCACCACTAGTGAAGTGGCAGCGTACCAAGGCACCATCTAGAGAGTCTTCATAGGACCCTAAGGGAAGCAAAGAGACAACAACAGATGAAGGAAAAAAATCACACACCATAGGTATCTTTCACTCCCTCTTCTTTGGTTTCACAAACCTTAGTAGCCCCTCTTGTGGCTACAACACCTCTTGGTTCATGCGTTGACCAATGCATTTCAACCTCTTTTCCAATAATCATGGGGGTTTCACGCAACTCTCTCATGCGGCCTCATTTTCCCTTACTCCTCCATGGAACCTCACACCATTCTCCTTAACTCATTCTGTGTCCCAAAGCGTCACACACTCTACCCCCGCTACCTTCATCAATGCATCTCCTGCCACAACAATGTTAGAGCCAATCCACTCTTCCCAGTAGATAGAAGTCACAATGACTTCGCTCCCTTCATGTCCCCCTACTAGTCCGCTATTAGAGTATTGGATTATCCCTCCCTTATTTTCTCTAAAAATTATTGTACCAAAATAAAAATTCTCCTAGTATCGCCACCCTTTCATTTCCTTTTACCCTTCCTCTGGGTGCACATTTTGTGGGTAGACTCATCAGGTCACCCTATGAATTCTTCTCAGAAGGTGATAGGACTAGGTAGGCACAAGCAATCAAAGCCCAAAGGAAAAAGACTAAAATTGCTAAGAAGCTAGCGGAATGAAGGGTACAAACAATTTTTAATGAGGCTTAACAGTCACTACATTTTGTGACTATGTACCCAACTATCAGCAAGCCACAAGAAGAAATGCAGCCAAATGACTACAACATGTATGCCATCAGGATTGATTTAAGTGTAGCTCGACCTCAAGATAAAGTAGAGCTCATGGAGGAAATGCAACAGGTGGTGACCACCAGCTTTCTTAAGTCTGATCAACAACTAAGGAAAAGGGAAGAAGAGCTGAAAAGCATAAAGGAGAGGGTCAAGATCTTGCTTGCTAACGAGAAAGCTACGAAGGTTAAATTTAAGCACCTATCCCAACAAAGGGAGGAGGAGCAAGAAAAGCTCCGAGAGGAACTTTGGAAGTTCCAATCCCTCGATCCTAACTTGGTTATTAAGTTGTAGGAGAAGAACAAGGAATATCAAGACCAACTGGAAAAATTGTGATACGAAGTGCGACAAAAGGATGAGAATTTTCATCGTCATCACTCTCAATTTGGAAATGAAGTAGAAATATATGAATTTCAAGATCTGCCATGCCTAATTAGAGAATAAGATTACAGAACTAAGGCCTTCCCTAGAGAAATCAACAACAAATAAGGAGCGAGCCAAATCTAGCTGGGTCAGAAAATCACAGATGTTGCAAGGATAACTCACTATGGAAAACCAAAAGGTTGTAGAGCTCACATATGATATTGAGAAAATCAATGAAAAAATTGCCTTATTAAAAGACTCTGCCTCACCCCCTATCGATCAAAAAAACCTTCTTTAGGTGGCCCAATAGTTATATGTCGCATATTGGGAAAGAGTGATGGATTTCTGCCTAACTCTATAGCCAATGATCTGATTTATGGTAGTGACAACAAACTTAGGCAGAGATGTCCGTGCGACGATCGGGCGATTCCTATAGTCCATCACCAAAAGATTTCCAGAGGCGAAGAGATTATTGGAGAGGCTATATTAGGTCCCAAATGAAGCCTTGGTAGGTGCAAGGATTGAAGACCATACGGGCACTGCTAAAATAGCTAACAGGTTCATCCTGTACTATGCAACTATCCTTCATGCCAACAAATGTGCCACTAGATTGGAGTAGATCATGAATAGCATACGGGCCAAGTTTTGTCACCTAACTCAAATGGGATTGCCATCTCCATTCCTTGAAGATGATACAGTGGCCATGATAGAGAATATTGCAACAAAGATCAAGGAGAAGCAACGAGATCCATTTGTCTTCAAGAGTTTTAGTCAACCCTTTTTCGTAGGAGATATTGAGAACATCACTCATCTAATTGCACAACTTCTTTTTCAAATCTAGTTCTCGGCCGATATATTGTCGGTGTTGCCTTATAAAGAAGTTATCGATTTGCATGGAGCATAAGAGAGTTTGCGTGACATATTGACTCCATTTGAAGATGAATGGTTGTCTCTTTAGATCGCCCTCTGTAAGCTTTGATCACGTCGCCTGATGGATAAGTCTCTAGTCTACAAGCCCAAAGTTTTTGGGTTCCTCGTTCTATAGACAAAACACCCCTGATAAGTCACCAAAATTTGTGAACATAAAATTCCCAAGCTCCCTTTAGGTGATTTTGTTTTGCTTAAGTACTAGCCACACTCTCTTTTAAAAGGCAATATTGCGCTCCTTTCACCAAGTCTCATTGTGAGTGCCACAACTTGTCAACTGAGCGCTCCTTGAAAGGTTTCCTCATGGCCATTCATCTTTTCTCACCATTTTTGGCTTTGAAAAACTTTATATTTTATAAATTTTTCTAAATATTTCATATGAGGGCTTCTGTACAATAGAAGAGGAAGTGGGCCCATGTTCTTTTGAAGTTATTTGGGGAATATTTAGCTTACATTATTCAAGTCATGGAGTCCTTTTCTGTTAAAATACAACTCTTTTCCTTTGATTTTTGTGAGCAAGTCTCATAGGAGGCTATATTGCTTGTGTGCTTGGTGAGTGATTTGGCTTGATGGTTTGGCATGGGAACCCAGTAAGGTATTTATTTTTTTGCTCAATTTTTTTTAGATTATTAGCCCTTTTTTTGCATTATTGCTTCCTAAATTATTTTGGGAAGGCTTCATTTGCAATATTTGGAAGTTTCTAATTTTTTTTGAAGGTTAATGCCTTTGTATTCTTAGAGATTTATCATAGTTCATTATGGGGATTTTATTTCATCCTACTATGATTATATTGGAAAGGGGAAACTATAAAAAATGGAGAGATGGTATCATAAAATTTCACAGATGACTTCATTTATTGCCAAACTTATATAATCATGTTCCCCCTCTTGGTACTGATAATAATAAATTTAGATGCAATTGCAAAAGGGATCATGTCCTAGGAGTTATTGCAATGCATATTGATGATGCCACTTTGAATGCTACTGATCATTTTGAGTTTCCTCATATTCTTTGGACTAAAATTTGGGAAATACATGGAGATCCTAATACTTAGCTATTCCTAGATGATCTTATTTTAGATTGCCTTGTGCGTCTTCATTTTTCAGACATGATACCTTATGATCATGCTACTATGTAGGAGTTTGAAGTTTTAGAATACTTTGAATCTTCAAATGAGGATGGCAAGGGTTCTTTAAAAACTCCTTCTTCTCCATCAGGGACGGTTGATGTACCTTCACTTGCAGTGATTCATTATGTAGAGTCATTGATTGAGGCTCCTATCATTCCTAAGAAATGGGATTATCATTGTCTTCTTGATTAGGATTCTTATTTGCTAGACACTTGTTCGTTGTTGATGGAATCTCACATTTCAGATTTGGAAGACACATTTGAGGGTATATCCCTTCTTTTATATGATAGTATCTACATTGTTGTCACTACATCTTAGTCTTTAGAGAATGTTCATAATCAGTTTCCAGTGGTACCTTTTTTGTCAACTCCTACTGTGATTGGGCATTTTCCTGATTGGTTTGTGGCATCATCTTTTGGAAGGTCTTGGAAGCACATGAGCAGATTTCAGAGACATCATCATACATATTCATGCTTCTTTCTCATAAATCGAAAGCATTCCTACATTTGTATTTGGTTTTGTTTCCTCCAAAATGGAGACAAGTTGTTTGTTGACATTGGATTATGTTTTATCTTCAAGAACTTACCATTTTTGTAAGTGATTACACATTGTGGGGGGATATATAGTCTATCTCTTTCCCTCTTATGGGGGGCTATTGATTGTATATACATGATTTATGTATTCCTTAGGGGTGTTATTGAGTCCTCCATCCATGCATCATTTTGTTTTGTTTTCTCTTTTTGGAAGAGGGATTTCTTCCCACAAGGTTTTTCTCCTTTTCTCTGATTGTGGGAGACTTTATTTTTGCATTGTAAATGGGTACCTAACATGGTTGTGTAGTCAGGACCTTATTGCATCTTAATTTTGCATAATAATTCTCTCTAAGTTTTCACTTAAGGGGGGTTGTTAGTGTAGTGACTAAGTTTAACTTAGTTTAATCTCTTAGGTGGATTTTTACCGTATCAAGTATTTTTAGACTCGTTGAATTTTTCTTGCCTTTAAAATGCTATACAATATGTATTTTATAGGATCTCGATCTATTCACTCATTTTTTGTGAAATAGCATAGTGCTTCTCTCTATTTCTAAAGTTTTTTTTGTTCTAGATAGTGCTCCTAGGAGGTATTTGACACCAACAAAATCAGACAACATAATTTTGGAATAAGTATTTGGATAATTAATGAAGATCAAGCCTCCAATTTATAGATTTTTTGTGGCCAAAGAATGGTTGAGATGGATTATGAGATGGAGGCCTACAATTGCATGAGAAGATGAAGGTTTTTCCTTGTGAAAAGTTTTACAAGGTGATTTTTTTGTATAGTGACATGTGGCATGGGGAAGAGAGCTAGGTTATTTCACAAATGTGTGAAAAAACCTTGGGAAGAACATGAGGTTGATAAGAGGAAGACAAAATAAATATGTAAAAGGATAGAAATCAATGAGAATGGCATGCAAATTGAACAAGAAAGCATAGGGTGTCTAGGAATATCTCACACATGTGTGAGAAACCAATAGAATACTTGGTCAAAGATACGGTGGATGTTGATTGTGACTTATGCATGCTCACATTCGTCAATATACCAACTTTTTGATACTTTCCTTTCAAATCAATCTATACCATAAATGAACAAAATATCAAATTTTTAAAAGTGCTTGATAACTAAAGTTAAATATAAAGCTCAACAAAGGAATTAGACAAATTACAGGAGAAAGTGCGTGATGTTAAACAAAATAGTATATTATATATGATAACTTTTGTAAGAGCATTGGGAGCATTGCAAGGGCGTCGTGTCGTACAACCATATATATAACGATGCATCTTCCCAATGAATTTGGATTTATGGTACACATTTCTATTCCTCTGCCGTGTTTCTCTGGAGGAATCGCATCATCTAGTTGTCCTGTTGCACTTCCATCGAGGGGTATCGTGAAGCGTCCTATTCTGCGCAAAGCAATATCTATGAAGCTCCTATTCTATCTCACTAAATATGCAAATGAAAGCAATGTCATTTGAATTGATATTCTCCACAATTTTGTACAGATTTTCACAGTGATTATGCAACCTTATTATATTAATTAGAGAATCCTGTTTTGAAACGAATTGAGTCCTGTTGTCACGAAACATATACTAAAATAACATATTATAAGAATCAATTGCCTTGAATTTGGAAGGTCGTCTTCACCGGATCTTAACACAAGTAGTTTCAATCTATCTACGATGTAGGGATCGGGGTTATATTCACAAATATCAACTACTATTGACGAATTCTTGCCAAGCTCTTGTCTTTCTTCGTAAGCATTGATGAAATGCAATGTTATAAACAATGGCACTTCAACAGATGCAACCTGTCATAATCATTCAATTAAGTTGAGCACGTGAGGATTTGTATCTATTATTGAAAAAAACATATATCGCTACTTACCATCTCTCCAGTATGTCTAGAAAGTACATGCATGAATGCCTTAGACTCCGGCCACCATTTGTAAATCTCCCCTCCGAAGATACAATTCATTGAATATCTCATAGGCATTTCAGGAACAATGATGTAGTTCTCTGTCACAGCAAAAGATTGCGCCCATCCTGGAGCATGAGCTCCTCTGCAATTTACCTGAATTATTTTCCAAAAATGATTACATTATAAAAAAAAAATTCTTTATGTGCTTGACTAAAAAGTTCCTAAACTTAAGCAAACCGACCAAGCCCAATCAACACATTTCTGGCTCAATCAAATCACAGACAGTTAGGATGTCACACCCAGACACGCTGCCTCGGCAAATGACTTGCGAGCTACCTACAAGTGGCGTTACCACCCCAGATAATTTGTATGAATTATAAAACAAACGTTTTACTAAATTTGACCTTACCCTTCGAATTAAAGTTCTTTCATTAGTTCCAGCAAGCATGCGGACAACATTGTAGCCTGGGTTGAAGAGATCAGGAAGGATTGTGATGAATTCGTTCTTGAATATCATAGGGTGTCCAGACTGCTTGGGGTTTATCCCCTGCCAAGCATATAACAAGGTGATGTGTTAGAAACATAACATTTTCCGCTCAATTTTCACCATCGTATTGAATACCATAATTGCACTATAAAATTACATAGTCCCAAATTGTCGGTATAGTTGAATCTACCGATGGTTTCAAGTGTGTTGAGGTCGATTTGGATAGATCCCTTCGTAGTTTCTGTGAAAGCTATAGCTCGCCCATCATCTAAGCTGTCAAAGCCATATAATAGATATGGATATTTGCTTTAACACTGAAAGTAAAATGATCATTTTTAGCGACCACAATGTTTGTGAGAAGAGGTAAACAACTTGGCAAGTGCCACATTAGCATTGTCGATGACTAGGCACCAGAGATCATGCCCACTAAGTACCTAATGTTAAAATAAAATTAATTGTTTTGTACAGTTGCTGATTGGGAAAGTTTCCCAAACTTTTCTGCATTTCCTTTTTTTATTTTAGGAATGTTTCTCATTTCTTGTTTTTGATGCTTTCTTTACCTTTAGTTGTTGTTGTATATATTGCTCTTTGAATTTCAATAAATGTTTGAAGACTGTTTGCTGCGATTTACTGTGCAAGCATAACAGGTTTATCATTTCTACCTCTCTATTTTAGTGATATATATTTTTTGTTTATTTAACTATTAATTGTGTATTGTAATATTGTGGCATTTGTTTATTGTATCTAACATATGGTATCAGAGCAGGTTCAAAATGACAACAAATGCTAATAGTACACAACTACAAATACCCAAATTTAATGAGAAAAACTATGATTTTTGGAGTTTTCTAACGAAGATTTTGTTTAGATCACAGGAGCTATGGGATCTTGTGCAGAATGGGTATTCAAAACCCGTAGATGTAGCAACATTAGCAGCATTCACACAAAATGAAAGGAATTTATTAGAGAATAATAAAAAAAAAGATCAAAAAACATTATTGTTCATTGTGCCGGGCCTTGATGAAACTCTTCTTCTAGGACTTACAGCTATTTCAATAGCCAAAGAAGCATGGGATCTTCTTTCACAATCATTTCAAGGTACAAAAAAAGTAAGAATAGTTCGTTTACAAATGCTTAGAAAGGATTTTGAAATTTTAAAAATGTCAAATTGTGAACGTTTAGGGGATTTCTTTACTCACACAATGGGGATAGTTAATCAAATGAAAATAAATGGTGAGGTTATGAATGATCAAAAAATTGTTGAATTTTTTTAAGAAGTTTGTGTACAAAATATGATCCTGTAGTTATAGCTATTGAAGAATCAAAAGATCTAACCTTTTTATTTGTAGATGAGTTTATGGGTTCATTGTACACACATAAGCAAAGAATAAATAAATCAACAAAGGAGCCACTTGAGAAAGCTTTAAAGAGAAAAGTATCTTTGAGAGAAAAAGAAGTCGTACACGAATCATCTTCAGCACAAAGAGGAAGAGGTGGAGATTCAAGAGGAAGAGGAGGATGGTTTCAACAAAGAGGAAAAGGTCAAAGAAGCAATAGAAGTGATGAAGAAATTTGTAATTACACTCAAGCAAGAGGTAGAGGCAGAACAAATTTTCAGCAAAGAGGTAGAGGTTTTCAGAGGTATGATAAATCATCTATTCAATGTTATTACTGTCAAAAGTTTGGACATATTGTAGTTGAATGTAGAAAAATGATTGCAAATGAAAGTACACATGAATCCCAATATGAAAATGAAGGTGAAGGGCAAGAAGGATATGTCTTGCTAACATGTAGCACAAAGGAGGAAGTAAATGATGACAAATGATATGTTGACAGTGGGTGTAGTAATCATATGACTGGATGCAAAGAGATATTTCAAAATTTGGATGAGTCCATCAAATCTGAAGTTAAGATGGGAAATGATTCAATTGCATCAGTCATGGGAAAAGGGAGGATATTAATCACAACAAAACAAGGTGAGAAAAAATATATTGGTGATGTATTTTATGTACCAAGTTTAAAGCATAATTTATTAAGTGTAGGTCAACTTGTGCAAAAAAGCCACACTATCAAATTTGAAAAGGATTCATTCATTATTGTTGATGGTAAAAACAAGAAGATAACCAAAATACCCATGAATCCTAATAGGATGTTTTCTCTAGGTATAAGAAATAATATGCATTTAAGTTTCAATGCTCTTGTAAAAGATACATAGTGGCTATGGCGTCTTAGATTTGTCCATTTAAATTTTGGTGGACTAAATATTTTGCATAAGAAGAACATGGTAATAGGTTTACCACTTATCCAAAAACCAGATGAAGAATGTGAAGGTTGTATTGTTGGAAAGCACCATAGAGAACCCTTTCCAATAAGGGATTCCTGGAGAGCTTCAGAGCCACTGGAGCTAGTTCACTCAGATCTATGTGGACCAATTGAGGTTGCTTCATTATCTGGTATGAGATATTTTTTGACATTTATTGATGATTATAGTAGAAAAAATTGGGTGTATCCTTTTAAAAAAAAATCAGATACTTTCAAGAAATTCAAAGAATTTAAAGAACTAGTTGAAAAGCAAAGTGGTTATTTTCTCAAAATTTTAAGGACGGATAGGGGTGGAGAGTATATTTCACATGAATTTCATAAATTATTTATTGAAAATGGCATAAAAAGGCAATGAAAAAAAAGGTATACACCACAACAAAATGGTGTAGCTGAGAGAAAAAATAGAACAATTTTAAATATGGTAAGGAGTATGCTTAATGTTAAGAATTTACCAAAAGTCTTTTGGGAAGAAGCAGTTTGTTGTGCAGGTTATATCTTGAACAAATTTCCTACAAACTTAGTACGGGGCATGACACCAGAAGAAGCATGGGGAGGATATAAACCCTGAGTAGATCATTTAAATTTTTTTGGTTGTATTGTTTTTTCTCATGTTCCAGATGTACTCAGAAGTAAATTGGATGATAAGGTAGAAAAATGTATCTTTGTTGGGTATGATGAAGAATATAAGGCATATAGATTGTATAATCCTGAAAAAAAGAAGTTGGTGATAAGTAGAGATGCAAATTTTCTTTGAAGATTAGGAGTGGTGTTGGAATTTGAAAGAGACATATCAACAAGTTAACTTTCAAGATAAAGCTGCAAATCAACAAAAACTCTTTTTCAACTCCACCAAGTCATAGACATGTTTCATCAAGCAGTTCTCCATCATCCACCTCACAATCTCATAAAAGGTGGCAAAAAAATAGGAGGTTTTCTAATATATATCAAGAAACAACATAAGTAAATGAAGATATTTGTCATTTTGCATATTTTTCTGATAGTGATCCTATTATTTTTGAAGAAGCTATAAATGATGATAAATGGCTTAATATTATGAATGAAGAAATTGCAGCCATATAAAAGAATCAAACATGGGACATTACAAATCTCCCTAAGCATAAGAAGGGAACTGAAGTAAAGTGGGTGTATAAAACAAAGTACATTGAGCAACGTAAAGTGAATAAATACAAGGCTAGGTTGGTAGTGAAAGGCTACAAACAAAAATTAAGTATCGATTATAATGAATTTTTTGCACCTATAGCTAGAATGGATACTATTCGTATAATTTTAGCTCTTTCAACACAAAAGGGTTGGAAACTCTTTCATATGGATGTAAAATCAGCATTCTTGAATGGTGTATTGGAGGAAGAAATTTGCATTGAGAAACCACCTAGTTAAAGGTCAAAAAGGTAAAGTTCTTAAACTAAAGAAAGCCTTGTATGGTTAAAAACGGGCACCTAGAGTTTGGTATGAAGGATTGAATCATAATTTTTGAAAAATGGTTTTGAAAAATTCCCTTATGAGCCCACCTTATTTATAAAACAAAACCAACAAGGTGATGTTATGATAGTTTACATTTCTATTGATGATTTTATTTATACTCGAAATAATGAAAACATGCTTAAAGAATTTTTAATGGCAATGAAGAGTGAATTTGAGATGACTGATCTTGTTTTGTTACGCTATTATCTTGGTTTTGAAGTAACTCAAAATTGTGATGGGATTTTTATTTCACAAGAAAAGTATGCAAATGATATTTTGAAAAGGTTCAAGATGGAAAATAGAAAACCAACAATTACACCTATTTCCATGGGTGTGAAGTTGAGCAAAAAGGATGAAAGAAAAAAGGTAGATTCTACTTTATATAAAAGTTTGGTTGAAAGTTGTAGACATGGAAAATATACAATTCAATCCGATAGACTAGATCCTGATTTACTAACACTATTTCATCCTAAATCATCTCCTTTGCTAGTCATTTAATCTAATCATCTATATTTGATTAAATTCATCACTCTTCATCTCTTAATTAAATAAATCAACTTTATCTAATTAAGTCATCATCTCATGTTAATTAAATAAATCAATTTTATTTAATTAATCTTGTGATCCCCTTTTTAATTAAATAAATCATCTTATTTAATTAATCCCTAAAGTCATCTCATTTAAATTAAATAAATATTTATTTGGTTTAAATCCAATATCATCCCTCTTTTATTAAATAAATCAAATATTTATTTAATTAAGTCTTTAATCATTTTCCTCTTATTTTGATTTAAATCAATCCTAAAATCTAAGTCAAAATGGTCAAATCATCTAATCTCTCATTAAATTGATCAAATCTTGATTAATTTAATCTCAATTACTAAAATCCTCTAGAGAATGCAACTTGCACAATAAATCAATTACTTTGACTTATTAAATTGCCTATTTTCTCTCAACATGGCATAAAAAGAGGAATATTCTCTCAATTTTGAATTCAAATTCAAGTGGGCTTGGTCCTTCTAACAAGGCATTTAATGCCTCTTACATGTCCTTTGCATTGAGCCAAGTGACATTAACTTCATTTCTTTCTCCTTCCAACATGTCACATTCAAATTCAAATTTGAATCTCATAGCATTTATCATGCACATTGATCAAAATTCATTCCTCCTCCAATCACATGTGGATAAGTGGCCTCTTCTCATTGGTTGGTCTTTTATCCCAAATTCTTCCAAATCCTCTATTCTTCCAATTTTAAAATATATAAATGAGAGACTCTTCCTCTCATTCTATCATCCCCAACTTGAGTAAACTTATTATACTCAACTTCATCCTCAAATATATCTAGTTTCATCCATTTCATCAAAGACTTAGCTAGGTTATGCAAATTTTTCATCATGGAGCTTGATTGAATTTTCATCAAGTTGGATCACTCATCAAATCATCAACATTGCAACGAAGGAGTTGGGAAAGGGCCAATTTTGACACATCAATTGGCACCAATTCCCCCATGGGATCAAGAGTTTGCTTGTTTAATTAGGATTTCGTTTGTCTTTCATGTTTGTTCTTTGTTTTTCCTAATATTAAGCATTTTAAATGGATTTCATGGGGAATCCCTGTTTTTACTTTGCATTTTGGTCTAATAATGTGTTTGTTTGTTGTACTTGTGTAGGTATGAAACTGGGGTTCACAGAAGTTTAATGTACTTAACTACAACAAGACTAGATATCATGTATGTAGTAAGTTTGATAAGAAGGTTCATGGAGGATCCACATGATACTCATCTACAAGCAGGTAAAAGAATACTAAGGTATGTGAAAGGGACTTCAAATCATGGATCTTTTTATGAAAAGAAGAGTTTTTTGAAGTTAACTAGTTATATAGATAGTGATTGGGCTGAAAGTCAAGATGATAGGAAAAGTACTTTTGGGTATGCTTTTACTCTTGGTTCAGGTGTAATTTCTTGGTCTTCAAAGAAACAACCCATTGTTGCATTGTCCTCAGTAGAAGCGGAATATGTGGCAGCCACTTCAGCAAGTTGTCAAATAGTTTGGTTAGAAAGAATTCTTGAAGTATTGTTGCAACCCCAAGTGGAAGAAACAACTATATTTTGTGATAATCAATCAGCTATTGCACTTTCCAAAAATCCAGTCTTTCATGGAAAAAGGAAAAACATAGACATCAAATTTCATTTCATCAGAGAGCTAGTTAAAAATAATGAAATCAAAATTTCTTATTGGAGGTCCAAAGATCAAGTTGCTGACATTTTGACAAAGCCTTTGAAAGAAGAAAATTTCAATAGATTGAAGAAAATTTTAGGGATGACAAGCTGTCCCACAAATGAGATTTTAGGGAGGATGTTAAAATAAGCAAAAAAAATTGTATAGTTGTTGATTGAGAAAGTTTCCCAAAATTTTCTGCATTTCCTTTTTCTATTTTGGGAATGTTTCCCATTTGTTGTTTTTGATGATTTCTTTAGCTTTAGTTGTTGTTGTATACATTGCTCTTTGAATTTTAATAAATGTGTGAAGACTGTTTGCTACAATTTATTATGCAAGCATAATAGATTTATCATTTTTGCTTCTTTGTTTTAGTGATATATATTTTTATTTATTTAGCTCTTTATGGTGTATTGTAATATTGTGACATTTGTTTATTGTTTCTAACATAACATCAAGTACCTAATACAGAATAAGAAATTTGATGACTTTGGAGATTCTAAAAATTTGGGATGACAAATTATGTTCTTTTTCTTGGCCGTCTTGTAAACCTCAGACTATAACTGTGCATGCCCACCATTCACTTTGCCATTACCAAACTGAATACGAACCAGGGTTGTATATCTGTGAGATGAAACACCATTAGAGGCCTAATTTAAAGCAAGTAGTCAGCTACTTAGATTTTATATGTCTATAAAAGGGGTTATATTTCATGTACACAAATGATCAAATACGACGTAAGATTGTAAAATATCATCTAGAATGAAATTGGCCAATGCAGTAGTTCTAGAAAAGAGATCTACCCATCGAAGAGATGGTTGACATTGTAATTTCCTATATCAAATACTCTGGGTCCATTTTGCAAGTATGTACCATTCCGCGTAAAACCCATAGAGAATAAAAGTAGAGATGATTCAGTCAATTATGTTTAAACAAAATGAATTTTAATTTTACCCTCTTTGGCAACAAAATGGCAATATTTTTCAAAGGCCGACTGGTTAAGATATTTTGGAACAATTATAGAAAATAAATAATAACAATTTACAACAAGAGCCATATCTTATCAATGATATTCATCTTTTTTGGATTTAATAGATAAGAGAATACGAGATGATTTAATTTGTAAATTTAGTTTTCTATTTTGTTATCTTTTTTCATGATACTCTTCCATTTAGTGCTTCACCTTTTATCATCTTTGTCAATGGTAGAACATTACAGTAGCTAATTAAACATCCTTATTTCAAGTTCTAACTAATCCATGAAAAGTGTTGAAATATTCTACTAATTCCTCTCATATAGGATAGGGATAAAAATAAGGTACAAATTATAGTTTGTGTTAAAAGAAAAATAGAATAGAATTTACATGATAATCATTCTTGGAGTTTCTAATTTGCATATGGTCTGTATGATAAGTTCTAAGAAAAATATTATATTCTAGAACCTTTATTTATCGAAGTATTATGTAATAATTAAAAAAAAGTTAGAATAAAATAATTATTGTTGTAGCAATTTGCGTGTATCATCCACCTCTGTCCTCCTATCAAAGTGGGGTCTGAGCAGAAAGATCTATGGTGATTTGAGGCTAAAGAAGATCAAGTGACCATTGGAGGAGAATTGCAGTTGTTTGAGAAGGTTGAAGAGCCAGTCACCATCTCTGAAGATGAAGGATTGGTGTCTCAAGACAACCACAACTGTTGTGGGAAAGATAATTCCAAGAAATTTGTAAGATCGCAAGTGAGCAGAGCTATTCAATGTGTGAAGTCTCAAGCCATCCAAACAATCACCCAATGTTGGAGTTTGACTCCACTTCCGTGCTAGTCTCCTGCCCTTACCACTTCCCCACACCCTTAGACACTCCTTCTAAAATTTTGACATCATCTATTGGGCTACTACGCCCACTCTCTCTCCTATCGGTGGTCACGTGGTGGCCATCTTTCATGTTTCCCAGATTACCGTGGCTTAATCGCCAGTCACCTCCGACAACGTGGTAAACCGCTAGGCAACTGTTACCGTACTCTCGCAGTTACCCTTCCAATCACATGTGGTACCGCAGTGATAGTCATCGCTTCTCGCTCCATCTGCCCGAAGTTGTTATCGCTCTATTGTGGTCTGTTCACTAACTATTCGTGGTGACATGGTGTCGTCTCTTCCTCCCTATTTCATTGTTCATTGACCATGTATGGGTGTTTACCGCAACCACTGTGGTCTCTTTCAAAACCATCATGGTACTGCGGTGGATCGTTTGCTAGCCTTTTATGTTTGATTACTGCGGCTACCGCGGGCTCTCCAAATTTTTCGGCGGTAATGTGGTATCCACGTTTTTTGACGACAATAGTTTTGTGGATATGCGCTAGAGGACATATAGGATAAAGGATGTTTTATTTAAGTCGATAGGAATATTGTTTAATATGGTTGGACAAATATTTTGCTGGATTTTTTAATTGCCATTAATTTTTATTTTTTTATGGCCGAAAAATTTGATATATGGGCATGTTTTGTATTTTTGTGTTAGAGGAAAAATGAATAGAAGATTGCTCTGATGTAGCAAATAATTTTAATGGTTGTTCTGTGTTGAATGAATATATATATATATTTTTCTTGTGTTTATTCATCTCTGCCTAATCCTTCACGTGATATTAGAGCCTAAGGCTATTTGAAGAGAGTCTGTAAATCATGGCAGCAAGCACAAGCTTGAGTAATCTCCAAATTCCACAGCTGAATGGGAAGAATTATGACTATTGGTCTATAACAATGAGAGTATTTTTCTATTCACAAGATTTATTGGATTTTGTAGGAAATGGATTTCCAGAACCTACAGATGCAACAACATATAATGCTCTAACTCAAGTGGAGAAATATTTTTTGAAGGATAACAAGAAGAAGGATTCAAAGGCACACTTCTTCATTCTACAAGGTGTACATGAAAGCATCTTTCCCATAATTTCAGCCACTACCAAGTCCAAGAAAACATGAGATATTTTATAAATAACATATCAAGAAATGGACAAAATTAAAACTGTGAAGTTGCAAATACTAAGAAGAGCATTTGAGATTGTTTATGAAATAAAATGAGTTTGTAGATTCATAATTTATTCAAATAATGAGACTAGTAAACCAAATGAGAACACATGGACAATAACTAGAAGATGTCAAAGTTTTAGAAAATATTTTAAGAAGCTTACCCACAAGATTTGAGTCAATTTCAGTCACAATAGAAGAGACAAAGGATCTCACATAGTACTCAGTTGATGAGCTTTATGCTTCACTAATTTATCATGAGCACAAACTCAATAGAAAAACAAATATGTCATTGGAGCATGCATTTAAGTCACAAGCTTCAATTAGCCAAGGAAGAGGTAGAGGTAGAATGAATTTCAGATCAAGAGGAAGAGGTTTCAACATAGGTGGAAGAAATAACCAGTCAAGTTCAAGTGTAAGAGGTAGCAACCAAAACCCATCTCAAAAATTTCCTCAAGGTCAAAGGTATGAAAAATCTCAAGTCCAATGCCATTATTGTAAAAATTTTGGACATTACATGAATGAGTGTAGAAAGAAGCAGTATGATATGGGTAGAAAAAATGCAAATTTTAATAGAGAGAGTCAAGAACATAGACTTGATAAGAGTACATTGTTTTTAGCCTATAATAGTTCAAGCTAGTGAAAAAAAGTTTGGTTTTTAGACTCAGGCTGTAGTAATCATATGACAGGGAATTTAGAATTGTTTACAAGTCTAGATGAGAATATTAAGTTAGATGTCACCTTGGGTAATGACAAAAAAGTGTCAGTTAAAGGAAAAGGGAATGTTAATATTATGAACAAGCAGGAGGAGCAAAAATATATCTCAGATGTCTATTTTGTGCCAGGAGTTAAACATAATTTGATGAGTGTAGGACAACTTGTTCAAAAGGGTTATAGAGTGTCTTTCAAAAATGGTTTGTGCACTATTTTAGATAAATACCCAAGTGGCTAGTTAATAGCTAAAATTCATATGACAAACAATAGCAAAATTAATACCTAAATTTTGCACAAGCATAAGAGGTGTCAATTGTGACATAAACTATCTTTCAGGCAGAGGTAAAGGATGAAAATTGGCTTTGGCACTTAAGATTTGGTCATTTAAATTTTGGTGGTCTAAATTTGCTTCATAGAAAGATCATGGTAAAGGGAATTCCATTAATTGAAAAATCCGAGAGAGATTGTGAAGGTTGCATACTAGGGAGCATACTAGGGAAGCAACATAGAGAGTCTTTCCCAATAGGGAAATCCACAAGAGCAAAAGCCTCATTGGAAATTGTCATTCACACCTATGTGGTCCAATGCAGACACCTTCAATAGGTGGTAGTTATTATTTTTTGATTTTCATAGATGATTATTCAAGGAAGACATGGGTGTATTTTTTGAAGCACAAAAGTGAAGTGTTTAATTTATTTTGTCAATTAAGTCTCTAGCTGAAAAATAGAGTGGTTGTTTCATCAAAGAGATAAGAAAAATAGAGGAGGTGAATACATATCAAGAGAGTTTTTAAATTTATGCAAAGAACATGGAATACACAAATAGTTCACAACAAGATACACACCTCAACAGAAAGGAGTAGCTGAGAGGAAAAACATAACTATAATGGAGATGGCTAGAAGTATGTTGAAAGCCAAGCATTTAACAAATGAATTTTGGGTTGAAGTTGTATCTTGTGCAACATATATCATGAATAGATTACCAACAAAAAGTGTGATGAATATTATACCTGAGGAAGAATGGACAGTTAAAAAGCACAATGTGTTTCACATGAGAATTTTTGGATGTGTTTCATATGCACATGTACCTAACATGAGTTGAGAAGAAAAATTCATAACAAAGGAGAGAAATGCATTTTTGTTGGATACAGTGAAGAATCTAAAGCATACAAACTATTCAATCCAATAACTAAGAAGGTTATAATCAGCGGGGATGTTCAATTTGTTGATGAAGCATGGGATGGAAGCAAAGAAAGTACACTAAATGTTACAGTCAATATCAAGAACCTCAAGATGAGAATGAAATATTAGTTCCATCTAATGTACCTACTATCCCTATTCAACCTTAAGCAAGTGGTAAACAATTGACACTAGCTAGTAATGTAAGAGCAGCAACAAGAAGACTGTAGATGCCAGTCACAACAAGAACCTCTAGCACATGACCTTCAAGTCCACATTCTGCAGATTCAAGTGATCTTTGAAATCCAACTTTAGCAAGCATGAGAAGGCAGAAAATCAGAAGCATGGGTGATATTTACAATCAAAATGAAGGTGAGAACAATCCTCAACAATTTACACTTTTTGCATTCTATTCTCAAGTTGAAAATCCAATTCATTATGAAGATGCAATCACGGAAGAAATGTGGATAACAAAAATGGATGATGAGATAGATTCAATTGAGAACAATCAGACATGGGATTTGCAGAGTCTTCCAAAAGACAATGAAGTGATAGGTGTTAGATGAATTTATAAAACTAAATTGAATGCAAATGGAGAAGTGCAGAAGCACAAAACAAGATTGGTTGTAAAAGGTTGTGCACAACAACTTGGAATAGATTACAATGAAAATTTTGTACCTATAGCATGCCTTGACACAGTCAGAATGTTATTGGCCTTAGTAGCACAAAACAGTTGGTTAGTTCACCAAATGGATGTTAAATCAACATTCCTCAATGGCTATCTTGAAGAGGAAGTTTACATTGAACAACCACCTGGATATGAGATATCTGGACAAGAAGATAAAGTCTACAAGCTGAAAAAGAGAATGTATAGTTTGAAACAAGCTCCACGAGCTTGGTATGGAAGAATAGATAGATATATCACAAATAATGGATTTACCAAATGTAACAGTGAACCAACGTTGTATACTAAAGTGAATGATGAAGGTGAAATCCTAATCATATGCCTGTATGTTGATTATTTAATTCTGATTGGGAATATATTAGTTTATTTGTTCAAAAAAAAATGATAAAAGACTTTGAAATGATAGACTTGGGTTTGATGAAGTACTTTCTCGGAATTGAGGTAACACAAAATGACAATGAAATTTTTATTTCTCAGTCTAAATATGCAAATGATGTTTTAAAGAAATTTAATATGTTGAATTGCAAGTTAGTGCCTACTCCAATGGTGACTGGTCTAAAATTGAGCAAGGAAGACAAAGGCTCAAATGTTAATCCAACTTTGTATAAACAAATAGTAGGGAGTTTAATGTACTTAATTGCCACAAGGTCTGATATAATGTTTGTTGTTAGTTTAATCTCTAGATTTATGGAAGCACTGAAAGTATCACATTGGGTAGCTAGAAAGATAACTTTAAGATATATTAATGGAACTAAATTTTTTGGCATCCATTATACAAGAAAAAATCAATTCAATCTAATAGGTTTTACTGAAAGTGGTTGTGTTGGAAGTGTTGATTATAGGAAAAAAACCTCTGGCTATGTCTTTCACTTTGGCAGTGGAGTAGTTGCATGGGCTTCAGAAAAAAAGCCTATTATCACATTGTCTTCAGCTAAAGTTGAGTATGTTGCAGCCACAAGCACATCTTGCCAAGCAGTGTGGATGAGAAGAATTCTCACAGAACTTCAATTTGATCAGTTGGATGCTACTTAAATTTTATGTGACAACAATTTTGTGATTGCCCTCTCAAAGAATCTAGTGTTTCACAAGTGGAGTAAGCACATTGATACATGGTTTGATTTCATCTAGGAGCTGATCAACAATGGAGAAATCATTTTGGAATTTTGTAGGACAGAGGAATAGCAGGAAAATATTTTCATGAAGGCACTGGTCAGAGACTCGTTCATCTATCAAAGGACCAGACTGGGCATCATAGACTATGCGAAGTTCGTTCAAGGGGAAGTTTTGAAGTTTCACTCCACTTCCTAGCTAGTCTCCTGCCCTTACCATGCCTCCACGCCCTCAAACACTCCTCACAATTTGACGTCATCTACCAGGCTACCACATCCACTCTCTCTCCTATCGACAGTCATGTGGTGGCCATCTTTCATGTTTCTCGCATTACTGCAGCTTAATCGCCAGTCACCTTCGGCAATGTGGTTAACCATCAGGCAGTTGTTACTGCACTCACATGGTTACCCTTCTAGCCATGTGCGGTACCATGGTGACATTCATTGCTTCTCTCTTCGTTTGCAAGAAGTTGTTACTGCTACCACAGTCTGTTCACTAACCGTCTGTGGTGACGTTGTGTCCTCTGTTCCTCCCTGTTCCATTGTTCATTGACCATGTGTGGGTGGTCACCGCAACTACTGCAGTCCCTTTCAAAACCGTCACAGTACTATGGTGGATCGTCTATTATATTTTTGTGTTGATTACCACGGCTACCACGGGCTCTCCAAATTCTTTGACGATAACGTGGTATGCACATTTTTTTATGACGACAATTTTGTGGATATGCACTGGCGAACAGATAGGATAAATGACATTTTATTTAAGTTGATAGGACTATTTTTTAATATAGTTGGATGAATGTTTTGTTGGCATTTTTAATTGCCATTAATTATTTGTTTTTATGGATGAAAACTTTGATATATGAGCATGTTTTGTATTTTTGTCTTATAGAGAAAATGAATAGAAGACTGCTCTGATGTAGAAAATAATTTTATTGGTTGTTCTGTGTTGAATGAATATAAAAATTATTATTTTTTTCCTATGTTTATTCATCTCTGCCTAATCCTTCACCCAATAAATTGTGATGTCGCCGCTCCAAATCAGATCATAGTTGAGGAGCTAGTTTCATATTTGTTTGAACGTAGTGAAGAAGAAAAGAGTGTAGGTTTAATACAGTCCTCTCAGTCAAAGTCACATTGCTCCCTAGATAATTTGATATATTTTGTACTTAATTAATCTGCCACTGAAGAAAGAACCCATGTAAAGGGAAGATCACTATTTTTTGGTTGTCAATAACTACCACCAGTTAAAAGGAACCCTAACATTTGAAGGGATCATTAAAGGAGAATGATAGAGGGAAGGATAGCTAGCTTTTTCCATGTCGCGGCTGAAGATATTGGAGTTGCCAATAAATACAGATCGACTGACTGAAGTTCAAGAGGAGTCATAAGATTGCTGGAGAAGAAATAGAAAGGGCAACAGAAGCCGCCAAAGTTAAAGACGTGGATTTGAAGATCGCATATCTGATAAAGGTCGATTTACATGAAGGATGTTGGAAGAAAATTTCTAATTTCTCCCACAGTACTCCCGTAGTTTCTATATTTATTTTTAGAATTTTCTAAGTCTATTTATGTAATTTTTTCAGTCTTTCTCAATTGGTTTGTAGTGGTGTTTAGAAGTTTCTTTTATTGTCATTGTTGACAGTTTATTTGCATCTATTTAAAGAGCAGTTGTAGCCTTTTGTCAATCAATCAAGTTAATGAATAAAATTATGTTTTTCTATTGTATCAATTTGTTTTTGTTTTATATTTTGTCTTTGCTCTATCCTTCAAATTGGTATCAGAGCTAGATGATCAAGGATGAAGATTCAAGAAGGTTTAAAGCTGCTAACGAAGATAAGATAAATGTGTGATCATTGTTGTAGCTATTGAATGTGTTGAAGCTGCTAAGTATTAGAGTTATTTATTTGTCTTTTTGTATTTTCTTGAAACTCTTTTATGGATTTGATATAAATAAATGAATTGAAAGTTTTTTTGTTGAAAAATAAGATAAGTGCAGATCAAGAAGGGGAGATAACATCATGGCATCCAGTGGTAACTTAGCTCAGCCCCAAATTCTAATATTTATAGGTAAAAATTATGATACATGGGCAATAAAAATGAGGACATTGTTTTGTTCACAATATTTGTGGTAGTTTGTTCAAAATAGGTTTGTAGAACCTCAGGATTTGTCTACTTTGTCACAAACAAAAAAAGATGATCTTAAGGAAAAGAAAAAGAAAGATTCTAAGGCTTTGTTTCTTATTCAACAAGCAATGGATGAACCTTTGTTTTCTAGAATTTATGTTGCAGCCAGTTCTAAGCAAGCTTGGGAAATCTTAGAAAATTCATACCAAGGGATAACTAAAGTAAAAGTTGCAAAATTACAAATTTTAAGAAGGAATTTTCAAAATCTTCAAATGAATTCATCAGAATCTGTAGATCAATTTTTCAGTAATGTAATGAATATTGTAAACCATATGAAGATACATGGTGAAAATATATCTGATCAAAAGGTGACAGAAAAGGTTCTTAGAAGTCTTCCTAATAAATTTGATGCAATAGTTGTTGTAGTTGAAGAATCAAAAGACTTGTCTCAATTTTCAATAGATGAATTGATGGGATCCTTGCTTTCCCATGAAACCATAATGAATCGAAATAATAATTCTTCTTTGGAGAGTGCTTTCAAAACATAGGTATCATTTGGAAGAGGAAGAGGAAGAGGAAGAAGTGAAAACACAAGTTTAGATCAAGGAGGAAGAAGTAATTTGTCCTATCAAATTTTCAGCAATAGAGGACATGGAAGAAATTAGTTCCAATCATCAAGGTATGATAAGTCCCACATACAGTGTCAATATTGTAAGAAATTTGGGCATTTTTCCAATGAATGTAGAATCAAACAAGCTGAAGTGGATAAACAAAAGGAAAATTACATAGATGTATCTAGTAATAATTCTGGAAGTTTACTCATAACTTGTAATGTGGCTCAAGAAAGCTCTAATGATTTTTGGTTTTTAGACAGTGGTTGTAGTAACCATATGACAAGAAACAAAGAATTATTTGCTAGTTTGGATGATTCTATTAAATCAAAAGTAAAATTGGGAAACGATAGTAGAGTTTCAGTAACTGGGAAAGGGACAATTAATATCATGACTAAGAATGGTGAAAAAAGACATATTGATGATATTTTCTTTGTAACTAGTTTAAAACATAATTTGTTGAGTGTTGGTCAATTAATGACTAAAGGGTACAAAGTTCACTTTAAAAATGATGAATGCATAAGTTTGGATAGAAATCCTAATGATAAAATAATTGCCAAGGTCAAAATGACACAAAATAGAACGTTCCCCCTCCAAATTAATTGTATTCAAGGAAAGGAGGAAATTAATTTCAAAATAGTGTACTTAGATCAAACATGGCTTTGGCATTTAAGGTATGGTCACCTTCATTTTGGAGGTTTGAGTTTATTGCAAAAGAAGAATATGGTGAGAGGTTTACCAGTTATAGATCATCCAGCTAGTACATGTGAAAGTTGTATCTTAGCAAAACAACATAGAGAGAGTTTTCCAGTTCAAAGTTCATACAGAGCAATGACACCATTAGAATTAGTTCACACTGATATATGTGGGCCAATGTAGACTCCATCTTTAGGTGGCAGTTTATATTTCCTAACATTTATTGATGATTTCAGTAGAAAGACCTGGATATACTTTCTCAAGCAGAAGTCCAAAGCATTTGATAAATTCAAGGAGTTTAAAGCTTTGACAGAAAAACAAAGTGGATTTTACATTAAGGTACTCAGATCTGATAAGTGCGGTGAGTTCAATTCTAATGAATTTTTGGATTTTTGCAGATATCACAGAACTAAGAAACAGTTTACAACAAGATATAAACCACAGCAGAATGGAGTAGTTGAAAGGAAGAACAAAACTATAATGGATATGACCAGGAGCATGATGAAGGCCGAAATTTTATCCAATGATTTGTGGGTAGAAGCAGTGGCATGTGCAGTGTACATTCTGAATAGGAGTCCTACAAAGAGTTTGAGGGATAAAATCCCCCAACAAGCATGGAATGGTAAGAAGCATATTGTCTCTCATTTTAGAATTTTTGGATGTGTTTCTTATTCTCTAGTGCCATCTGAATTGAGAAGGAAATTGGATGATAGGAGTGAAACATGCATTTTTATTGGTTATGATGAGCAATCAAAAGCTTACCGATTATACAATCTGATTACAAAGAAATTGATTATTAGTAGAGATGTTGAATTTAAGGAAGAAGAAGCATGGGATTCAAATGTTGATAAAATAGTCACAGGTGGAGCACCTATACATGATAGTGAGGAGGAACCAAAAGAAAAAGGTTGTCAAACACCACCAAGTACTCCACCGAGAAATATTATGCAAGGTATATCATCATCCCATTCAAATCTCTCTAATCCAAATTCAAATTTAAGTGATGAATGAGATCCAACACTTGCTTCATTAATAAAAAGGTATAAAGGAAAGAAAAAAAAATTCATAAAAGAAATATATGATCACGAAGATGAAAATGTGAATTCATATTTTGAGGAAGCAGTAAAAGATGATAATTGGATTAAGGCAATGGATGAAGAAATTGACTCTATTGAAAGAAACAAAACATGGGAGTTAGTAGATTTACCTAAAGGTAAAGATTGCATAGGAGTTAAATGGGTTTATAAAACTAAATTTGATGTTGAAGGCCAAATTGTAAAACATAAAGCAAGATTAGTTGCAAAAGGGTTTTCACAACAGTATGGGATTGACTATAATGAAAATTTTGCTCCACTTGCAAGGATGGACACAATTAGAACTATTTTAGTAGTAGCTGCACATACTAATTGGAATATTTTTCAAATGGATGTGAAATCATCTTTCTTAAATGGTTTTCTTGATGAAGAGGTTTATGTTTTACAACCTCCTAGTTATGAAGTTTATGGTCATGAAAATAAAGTTTATAAATTAAAAAAGGCACTTTATGGATTGAATCAGGCACCAAGGGCTTGGTATAGTAGAATTGATTAATATTTGATAAGTAATGGATTTAGAAGAAGCAATAGTGAGCCTACATTGTATATAAAGACTAATGTTGAAGGTAAAATTTTGATTGTATGTCTCCATGTTGATGATTTTATTTTTAGTGGAAACTTGTCTGTGGACATGTTTAAGTCAGATATGATGAAAGAGTTTGAAATGACAGATTTGGGCTTGATGAAATACTTTTTGGGTATTGAAGTTGTTCAAACAGATAAGTGAATTTTTATTTTTCGATCCAAATATGCCAAGGATGTATTAAGAATATTTAAAATGTTGAATTGTAATCCTGCATCAACTCTAGTTGTCACAGGAGCAAAGTTGAGAAAAGAAGATAAGGGGTCAAATGTTGATCCAACCAGATTTAAAAAACTTATTGGTAGTTTAATATATCTTACAGCTACAAGGCCTGACATCATGTATGGTGTAAGCTTGATTTCAAGGTTCATGGATTCACCTCGAAATTATCATTGGGAAGTTGGGAAGAGAATACTCAAATATGTTGCAGGAATAGCAAGATATGGAATTCTATATTCCAAAACTAATAATTTTGATTTGGTTGGTTATACTGATAGTGATTTTGCAAGTAGCATAGATGACAGGAAAAGTACATCAGGACATATATTTCACATGGGATCAGGAGCTGTCTCATGCAGATCAAAGAACCAACCTATAGTGACACTTTCTTCAACTGAAGCAGAATATGTAGCCACAACTGTTGCATCATGTCAAGCTGTTTGGATGCGTCGAATTTTATCAAATTTGTTGCATAATCAAGATGAACCAACACCAATTCTTTGTGATAACAATTCAGCCATTGCATTGTCGAAGAATCATGTGTTTCAGAAAAGAAGCAAGCATATTGATACAAGGTATCACTTCATCAGAGAATTGGTCAACAACGGAGAAATTTGTGTTGAATTTTGCAGATCCAAAGATTAGCTGACAAACATTTTTACCAAGGCATTACCAAAGGACAGTTTTGAATATCTAAGGAAAAATTTGGGAGTTGTTGATGGTCGAAATTAAGGGGGAGTGTTGGAAGAAACTTTCTAATTTCTCCCGTAGTACTTCTGTAGTGTCTATATTTCATTTTAGAATTTGCTAAGTCTATTTATGTAATGTTTTCAGTCTTTCTCAGTTGGTTTGTATTGGTGTTTAGAATTTTCTTTTACTATCATTGTTGATAGTTTATTTGCATTATTTAAAGAGCAGGTGCAGCCTTTTGTCAATCAATCAAGTTAATGAATAAAATTATGTTTTTTCTATTGTAGCAATTTGTTTTTGTTTTATATTTTTTCTTTGCTCTATCCTTCAAAGGAGATGGCAATTTTAGCAAAGAAGGATAGGCCGCAATTTGCAAGAAAAAGGCTAACTAGTAGAAAGAAGTTGCCAATGTTTAAAGTTTGTAGGAGTGAGGAGATCACAACCTCCAAGAAATAAGTCTAAGAAACCAAATGTGAAGTCGTTGTTTAAGAGGAAATTTAATGTACTAAGATGGAAGAACATTGTATTTTGGAGAGAATTCTTATCTTTTTACAGAGGTGAAGAAACCATTTAGTGTGAGAGCCATTTTTCTCAAAGGAGATCACTGCAGTTGATTGCAAGGATACACCAAGGAAGAGATAGTAGGTGTTGATCCCTTATAAAAGGAAGGATCAAAGGACAAAGAAAGATTATTGTATGCAACCTGCATAAGTCAAAGTTTTTATTGTTGCATGTAGATGCAGTTGTAGTTTTTGAAGGATCTAACCAAACAAAATGGAGAAGTTAGGAAGGTGAAGCAATCATCTAAATTGACAATTTTGAAAAAATTAGTGAAAGAGTAAAAAGGAAAAAAATTTTTGAGGAAGAGTTGATAAATATAACTCAAAAGGATAAAGGAGTTAGGAAAAGAAAAATATGAATATTTGTGTGTAATTTTTAATATGAAAAAATAATTGGAAAATCTTAAGAAAAAAAAAAGAATTTGAAGAAAATATTAAAGTTGTCTACTGAGGTCAAAAGAACAAATGAAAATTTTGAAGAAAATTTGAACAAAGTTGAAAAGAAAAGTAATTTGTAGAAAGTTACAATATCAAAATTCAAACAACAAAATGGTTAGTTAAATCAATTGTTTGCAACATGCCAAAAGGAAAATGAGAATTTAAAATCAAAGTCTTTAGTATGTGTTGGAAGGTGTAAATTAATTGTATGAAAGCGTAGACTACCAACACCACCGACCAAATTACATTCAGCTGACCAAGTGTCAAAGTCTAGAGTATTCCTCCCTTCTAGATTGTTCACGAGGATCTCCATTTCATCTACCCATCATAAATTCCAGAACTAACACAATGCTAGAGTGCACTTAGCATTTATTGTGTATTTTTCTATAAATCTAATGGAGGAGCCTATGGATAGCAACACTCAAGATTTGCTAAGTTCTCTAGTTTTTTATCTCTCAACATTTTTTGTTTCTTATTGTCTGTGCTCTACCTTCATTCGATCAATATCATGTGATTCAAATTACATGCATTGTCTATTTGGTATGAGTGATGCAACTAAAGATTTATCAAGAAACGAGTATGAAGTTGAAGATAAGGTTGTGTTTGAATCAACAAATTTGTCAAGTTGTGATATTAAAAATGAAGAATGGTTTGAAAAGAACGTTTGTTTTAAAATCATGAAAAAAATGGATTATGAAGGAATATTATTAATAAAGTATGGAAAAATAATTAGAGAGCTCATTGAGCTAGTAGTGAGAAGAATACATGTAGGTCTTGGACATATTATTGGTAAAAGCAGTAAAAATGATGTTACATATATTATAAGTTCAAACAATTTAGTTGAAGGAATGCAATGTGCACAATATTCTTATTATAACATGGAAGGACATAAATGTGTTGAGATCTTCATCCCTGCAATATTTGTGAACTGAAGAATCATTCTAAAAAGTTATGTTGGAACAAACAATGAAAAAAGAAACGTATAGAAGTTTGTATGAAAATGAATTGTGGATGGATTAATACATTGAATTGACAATATGTTACATGTATGTTCAAAAGGTTGTACAAGAATAAATAGTCATGTGTCAATAATGTTTTGAAAAGGAAATTGATCTAAAAGTCAGTTGACAAAGAAATTATGAAGA
Source organism: Sequoiadendron giganteum (assembly GCA_007115665.2). Taxonomy (NCBI): domain Eukaryota; kingdom Viridiplantae; phylum Streptophyta; class Pinopsida; order Cupressales; family Cupressaceae; genus Sequoiadendron; species Sequoiadendron giganteum. Next base: position 743,696,793 of record CM021102.1, on the reverse strand, counting down.
TAAAGTTTCAAAAATAAAAATGCTAAATATTTTTTGGTCAAAATTAAGGGGAAGTGTTGGAATATTGATAGGGTAGGGTTGGATGGAACAAACACTGTTCCATGCTTTAGGTCTCCCTTGGAAGATCCTTGTAGTGGCACACTCCACCACCTAAACCTATAGGACCTACAACTTTTTTAGGTTCCCCTGGTTCACCTTGCCAACCCCACTACTATCACAATTCCATCTACCAAGTCAATCTTGGTGCAATGCTTCTAACTCTTCCTTAGCCCTTAATCTACCCTAAGGACTAACATCCTCCAATAAGTAAACTTTAGCTTTGTAGGCATGTAGAGATGTTTCCAAAGGCTTCAAACCATCTCCCTAGGGTTCTTGAAAGTCCACCATACTCCATTTAGAAATCACTTCCACAAAACCCTCAGTTAGGGTTTGTTAGGCTACTAGCCCAAGAGCCCTATTAGGTCTCTATTTCTGAGAAAACACACTAATACTCCAAGGTTTACCAAAGAAAACTAAATTTACCCTTGGGGTTCTTGTTCTTCATGTCTTTCACCTGAAGATTGAAGTGGTCTTGGCCTTCAACTACCCGTATAACTCCTCAAACTGGAAATGATCAAGAACTTAGGTTATTTTGAGTCTTTTCCTATCTTCTTGCAAACTGTTAAAGGATTTCTCTCACCAAACGGGTTGATGGAGCTTCTTCCTTCTTGCTAAGCCTTGGAAAGGCATGCACCTACCCTCTCCACACTTTGAATTTCTAGGGAATAGACACCCCTATAAGTCAAGTGCTTTGCACTTCCTGTCTTTCCTAGCCGGGCACTGTCAAGCTCGCATAGGAGAAGAATTTCTTCATGATTCCTTGACTCCTAACCACTCCTAACCCTATACTATTTACAAAAATGGAGCCTAATCATAGTTCCCAAGGGCCCGTACACAAAGTATAGTGGGAATGTAACTAGAACTCCATCCTTTACAGATTGACTATCAAGTCAACAACTAAAAAGAAACAACTTAATTAAACAAACAATGCCTGAAAATTGATCACTCAAACTAAATACTACCACACAAAGCTTAAAACATAGCTACACTACAAACTACAACAATTTGTAGTGCCATGATCGCTCTTGACCACATGAATTCAAAGCATAACACAAAAAATGATACAATCCTATCACTATCCTCTTTGGTATTCATGAAGTCTTAACAATACAAGAGCTTCCAACCTTCCTTTCAGGTCAAGACACACATTATATAGGTTTCTAAAGTAGTTGAGCTCAATCCTAACTACTTCCATGGCCACTTGTGGCTTTCAATAGGCCTTATTTGCAAAATGTTAAAGAAAACTAACACTTAGGAAGGTCTACAAAGGTCTTAAATCATCCTTGTAGCCAAACCCTAATCTAGAAAATGGTCCACATGACCTTTATTAACATAATACTTGTTCTCAAATGCCTCTAAATCACAAACTCAATAAATGGAAGGAGTTTTCTACATTTGGCCTACACAAATTGGCAATTCTTGACCTTCTAGTTAACTCTCCTAGATGAACTTTGGGGTGCTCCTACACCATTCTCCCCTTCTGCACCGACATTAGGGAAAGTGGGGAGAGATTAGAGATGGGTCAATTCCCTACTTCTTAAACTGAGCTTCATCCACCATGTAGCCTTAGATTCATGTTTGTTCTTCCACTTGACAAGATGCTCCATGTACACTTTATGCCTTGTAGATTTCTTCACCCTAGACTCCAAGATCCTTTCTGCCTGAAGCTTATCTTGAGTAGGTAAGGGTATATTGCTTACATCCTTGAAGATATCCCTACTGTTCTGATCCATGCCATTGACTGATCCCTTATACCCGATCATATCAGCTATATTGAACACTGGTGGAATCCCTAAATCTACTGGTAACTCCACCTTGTATGCGTTCCTCCCATACTTGGCTAACACCTTGCATGGTCCCAATCTTTTCATTTGTAATTTAGTTGATGTAACCTTATGCAACCTAGATTTGTTAAGGTGGACCATGACATAGTCTCCTACTATAAATTGCAAATCTTTTCTTGACATATCTACCTTGTCTTTCAGCTTTTGAGTAGCCTTGGTGATTGTTTTCTTTACTTGCTCCTGAATCTCTTTAATGGTTTGAGTGAAGTCCTCTACATGTCCACTCCTATGTTCCATAGCTCCTAGATCCCTAAGCTCATATATACCCCTTGGGTGCATCCCATACACAATTTCAAAAGGACTCTTCCCTGTGGTCCAGTTCACACTGTCATTATAAGCATACTCAGCCTGTGAGATAACCATGTCCCATGTCTATCCATATTCTTTAGTTAGGTACCTTAGAAGGTTACCCAACACCCTATTAACCACCTCTAATTGACCATCAGTCTGAGGATGGTAAGCTGATCCAAAAGACAGGTTGGTACCTAATCTGCTCCATAGAGTCTTCCAAAAGTGACTCATGAACTTCACATCCCTGTCTGAAACAATGCTTGAAGGCAATCCATGGATCCTTACAACTTCCTTGAAGAAAAGGTGAGCTATATATCTAGCATCATGAGTGGTTTTGCAAGGGATAAAGTGACTCATCTTGCTGAAACTATCTACCACAACATAGACACTATCAAATCCTATCTTGGTCTTAGGGAGTCCTACCACAAAGTCCATGCTAACACACTCCCATGGTCTGTTAGGAATGGGTAGGGGTTGATATAGACCAGCATTACTAGCTCCTCCTTTAGCTTGCATACACACTACACATTGCTCCACATACCTCCTAACATATCTTGACAACTTAGGTCAATAGTAGAGCCTTTGCACTAGTTCCAATGTTTTGTTGATGCCAAAATGTCCACTAAGACTACCATTATGCTTTTCCTGGATGAGGTTTTCTCTCATTGATCCTTTTGGAACACATAACTAATTCCTTTTAAACAACAATCCACTTTGCAATGTATACTCTAAGTATTGGCTATGAAAATGATTCTCAAAGTTAGAACATACCTTGTAGGCCTCTGAGAAATCTTCATCTTCCCCGTAGAGCTCCTTGAAACTCTCTATTCTAATGCTCTTGATCTGTATCTCTCGCACTGTCAGCAATCTTCTACTCAATGCATCTGCTACCTTGTTCAATTGTCCCTTCTTGTGCTTGATGGTGAAAGTAAAATCTTGGATGTACTCGATCCATTTGAAATGTCTATTACTCAACTTCTCTTGGGTGTTGATATAACTAAGTACCTGATTTTCAGTAAAGACTACAAACTCCTTGGGTAGAAGGTATTGCCTCCACTTCCTAAGTGATTGAACCAAAGCATAAAGTTCTAGGTCATAGGTAGAATACTTCTTCTTAGCTTCATTGAGATTTTCACTAAATAAAGCTACGGGCCTACCTTCTTGACTTAGCGCTTCTCCTACTACAACTCCACTAGCATCACACTCCACAGTAAACAACCTTTCAAAGCTTGGTAATAAGAGAATAGGTTGAGTTGCCACTTCTTGTTTCAGTTTATCAAAACCTTTCTTAGCTTCTTAAGTCAACTTAAACTTAGTCTTCAAACCACCTTTGATTGTATCTAGGACGGGTGCACATATGCCACTAAAGTTTCTTATGAATTTCCTATAAAATTGAGCCAATCCATGGAAAATTCTTACCTCTGTCCCTGTGGTTAGTGTAGGCCAATTTAGGATAGCTTCCACCTTGCTCGGATCCACCTTCAATAATCCTTGGGACACTACAAAACCCAAATATACAAGCTTTTATTTAAAGAACTCACACTTCTCTAGGTTGATGGCCAACTTCTCTTCTTGCAATCTTCTAAGAACCAACTCCGCATGTTTTAGGTGTTCTTTTGCTGTCTTGCTAAGGATGAGTATATCATCAAGATATACCACCACAAATATCCTTGTAAATTATTTGAGCACTTCATTCATGAGCCTCATGAATGTGCTAGGGGCATTAGAGAGACCAAATGGCATAACTCTCCACTCATACAACCCATCTGTTGTCTTAAAAGTTGTCTTCCACTCATCTCCATCCTTGATTCTGATATGATGGTATCCACTCTTGAGATCTAGCTTGGTGAAGTACTAAGCTCCTCCAAGACAATCCATCAAGTCTTCAATCCTAGGAATAGGGAACCTATACCTAATTGTGATTCTATTTATTGCTCTAGAATCAATACATAATCTCCACTTGCCTCCCTTCTTGGTTGCTAAAACCACTGGCACTGCACATGGGCTGATGCTCTTCCTAATCAATCCTTGATCCAACAACTCCTGCACTTGTCTAGGTACCTCTAGATTCTGATCCGGTGTAAGCTTATAAGCTGCTTTGTTAGGCAATGAAGCTCTAGGTATGAAGTCAATCTGATGACTAATGGCACTTTTTGGAGGTAAAGTTGTAGGTGCACCATCACTCACTATGTCCTTATACTTCTCAAGCAACTTCTGTACTACTCTAGGTACGACTGTTTTCTCAGTCTTGTCTTCTTCTTTGGATTGCAACATGAGCACATATCCTTCACTCCCTTGATGTAGGTTGTTAAGGAACTCTTTCCCACTGCTTAACAAGACACTAGGTGTCTTTGACTGTCCTTCTTCCTCTTCTGACAATGACTGCAATTTAAATGTCTTCCCATCCTTTTTGAAAGAAATAGTATTCTCCTTCCCATCATACATGGCACTTTTGTCATACTGCCATGGTCTGCCCAATAGAAGATAGCATGCATCCATGGGTAACACATCACAAATTAGTTTATCCTTGTACCCTCCAATGGAAAAATCCACCATTACTTGCTCATTGAAAGGAACACTCTGTCCTTTGTTTAACCATGTTACTTTGTAGGGGTTAGTGTGGGGTACCTTCTCCAATCTCAACTTCCTTACTACCTCTTCTGAGATGATGTTATCTATTGAACCTGAATCCACAATAACCTTACATACTTTCCCAAGTATTTTGCATGTCACTCTAAATAAAGCTCTTCTTTGTTTTGGCTCTTCCTTGATCGGTTGTCTGATCAAAACTCTCCTAAACATCAGGTTCTCCCCCATTTCAGATTCAATGTGACTGACCTCTAGTGATTTATTACTCATGGTGTCCTCTTGAGCATATGCCACTCTCTTCTCAGTGTTTGATGAAGATGCTTTCTCCGGGCACCTATAAGCTGGATGGCCTACTTGACCACAATGGCAACACTTCATATTAGAAAAGTATGAATTGCTCCTTCCTACTCCTCTTCCTCTATTTGATCCTCCTTGAGATCCTCTACCTCTTCCATAATCTCCTCTAGAAGGTGCTTCACTTCCATGCTCAGTGATTTTAGACTCTCCTTGGTTTCTTTGCTTAGTTCCTCTACCTTGGTAGCCACCTCTCTGTCCTCTTTGATCTCTTTGATCTCTGCCTTTGCCTCTACTCTTAGAAGCTTGAGCATGTTTCCTCTTGCTTCTTTCCTCAATATTAATAGCTAATTGGTAGCATTGGTCTACTGTCCTTGGAATTAGAAGAGTCATCTCCTCCTGAATGTTCCACTTCAAGCCATTCAGATACCTAGCCACCTTGAGACTTTCATCTTCTGAAACATTAGATGTCATACAAAGTTTTTGAAAGTCCTCAATGTAAGTGTTCACATCTTGGTCTCTTTGCCTCAAGATTTGTCTCTTCTTGTGTAAATGAATCTCACAATCATCTGGTACATATGCTTCTCTCACTTTTGCCACCATACCTTTCCAAGTTGAAATAGGCTTCTTGCCTTCCTTTTCCCTCTCTGTCTGAATGAATTTCCACCATGTCAAGGAAGATCCTCTCAATCTAGACTTGGCCACTTTCACCTTCTGTGCTTCAGTGACTCCATCACACACAAAATGGTTTTCCATGCCTTCTATTCAGTCTATGACTAGATCAACTTCCAATTTGCCACTAAACAGTGGTATGCCTTCAAGTTCTTTCCCACTCAAAGCTTTCAATGCCTTCAAGAAAGGCTCCTCTTGCAGAACAGGGTTAGGTTCATGGGTCTTGTCTTCCTCTACAACCTCTTCACTCTTTTGTTCCCTGCCCTCCAATCTATCACTAACCTCATCGGCCTTGATTTGCACATTGCTCAATGCTTGCTCAAGTTGAGCTAGTCTTTCTCTCAACCTCCTATTATCTTCCTCCTGATCTTCGACCTTCTTTGCCAACTCAATGTTAGTCACCATGGTTGTGGAACCATTGGATTCAAGGTCTGACATACAAGATTCTATCCAAAATCTTTCACTTGCTCTGATACCAATTTGATAGGGTAGGGTTGGATGGAATAATCACTGTTCCATGCTCTGGGTCTCCCTTGGAAGATCCTTGTGGTGACACACTCCACCACCTAAACCTATAGGACCTATTGCTTGTTTAGGTTCCCCTGTTTCACCTTGCCAATCCCACTACTATCACAATTCCATCTACCAAGTCAATCTTGGTGCAATGCTTATAACTCTTCCTTAGCCCTTAATCTACCCTAAGGACTAACATCCTCCAATAACTAAAGTTTATCTTTGCAGGGGTGTATAGATGTTTCCAAAGGCTTCAAACCATCTCCCTAAGGTTCTTGAAATCCACCATACTCCATTTACAAATCGCTTCCACCAAACCCTCAATTAGGGTTTGTTAGGCTACTAGCCCAAGAGCCTAATTAGGTCTCTATTTCCGAGAAAACACACTAATACTCCAAGGTTTACCAAAGAACACTGAATTTACCCTTGAATTTCTTGTTCTTCATGTCTGAGACCTAAAGATTGAAGTGTTCCTGGCCTCCAACTGCCCGTACCGCTCCTCAAATTGGAAATGATCAAGAACTTAGGTAATTTTGGGTCTTTTCCTATCTTCTTGTAGACTGTTAAAGGATTTCTCTCACCAAACGGGTTGATTTAGCTTCTTCCTTCTTGCTAAGCCTTGGAAAGGCATGCACCTACCCTGTCCACACCATGAATTGCTAGGGAATAGAAACCCCTACAAGTGAAGTGCTTTGCACTTCCTGTCTTTCCTAGATGGGCACTGTCAAGCTCACCTAGGAGAAGAATTTCTCCATGATTCCTTGACTCCTAACCACTCCTAACCCTATCCTATTTACAAACATGGAGCCTAATCATAGTTCCCAAGGGCCCATACACAAAGTATAGTGGGAATCTAACTAGAACTCCATCCTTTACAAACTGACTGTCAAGTCAGCAACTAAAAAGAAACAACTTAATTAAACAAACAATGCTTGAAAATTGATCACTCACAATAAATACTACCACACAAAGCTTAAAACATAGATACACTACAAACTAGAACAATTTACAGTGGCATGATTGCTCCTGACCACATGAATTCAAAGCATAACACAGAAAACTATACAATCCTATCACTGTCCTCTCTGGTATTCATGAAGTCTTAACAATACAAGAGCTTCCAACCTTCCTTTTAGGTCGAGACACACATTATATAGGTTTCTAAAGCAGTTGAGCTCGAGCCTAACTACTTCCATGGCCACTTGTGGTTTTCAATAGGCCTTATTTGCAAAATGTTAAAGAAAACTAACACCTAGAAAGGTCTACAAAGGTCTTAAATCATCCTTGTAGCCAAACCCCAATCTAGCAAATGGTCCACATGACCTTTATTAACATAATACTTGTTCTCAAATGCCTCTAAGGCACAAACTCAAGAAATGGTAGGAGTTTGCTACATTTGGCCTACACAAATTGCCAATTCTTGACCTTCTACTTAACTCTCCTAGATGAACTTTGGGGTGCTCCTGCACCAAATATTCTAGAAATTTTTTTATATTACATGAGGAGAAAATTAGGATAAAAACTATAATTTGCATAAAAGGAAAAATAGGATAGAATTTGTGTGATAATAATTCTTAGAGTTTCTAATTTGCATGCAACCTACAATAAAGTTCTAGAAAGAGAATTATATACTAAAACCTCTATTTATTGAGGTATTATGTAATGATTTGAAAACAAGTTCAATAAAAAAATTATTTCTATACGAATTTGTGTGTGTTTTTTGCCTACCTCTTCATATCAAGAAGATCAAAATGGTATCAGATTCAAGTTAGACTAATTGCACCGAACATTCTAAAGAGCAATTTAGAGAGGGTGTTGGAAATAAGACACACCTGAACCAAAAATAAATTGGTTTTAAAAAGACCAATAGCTCAATAATACAAAACTACAATAACAAATTAAAAGTCCTAAATTCTAATCCTAACTAATACATGATAAAATAAAAAAGAAAATGGTGATAGCTAAAAAAAATAAAATTATTCCAAATATATTTACTTCCTTTTCATTGTGCAATTACTCAAGGGGGTGAATTCTTGAGAACAATTCAATAAAGGGATTTTGTGATGTAATTAATAATAATGATAAAATTGTTTTAAACATAGAAAAGAAGCAGTAGAAATTCAGATGCAAAATTTTACGAGGTTTAATAATTAAATGGAAAAGGGAGTTCAAAACTATTTTCATTTTCAAAGAGTTCAAATGATAGGGCACAGTGTGGATATAACAAGAAAAATTCCAAGAGTTTGTGTGAAAGAATACATATCATATGTTACATAAGTAATTTTTCCCATGATTACTATTTCATCATTCAAAAGAGTTTCACCAAATACATACTAACCAACTAGTTTGGAATGTTGCCGTCAACTTGGAGTTCACCCTCCCAACGCTCCTCTTTCACACTTTTCCATGCCACATGGTATTTGTTGGTGCTTGTGTTGGAAATAACTCCAAATTTTGTGCTCCTCCTTTCTCCTCCTCGTTACCGTCATACCGCAACCTTCCATCTACGTGCTTGTGGTTGCATGGTTCCCGTGGCCCCGTGACCTATTTCTCTCCTATCCGCGGTCTCTTGGTTGATAGTCTCTATGCCTCCCATGTTACCATAGTCTAGGTATTCACTATTGATGGTATCATGGTGGCCTTGTTCTTCATCTCTCGTGTTACCACAACCTAACCGCCTGTTACCTCTGGTTGTGCGGTTAACCGCCGGGTCAATGTTACCGTCGTCCCTCAGTTACTCTTCTGACTGCCCGCAGTGACACGGTGTCCTCCATTCCTTCGTGTTTAGCTGTTTGTTGACCATGTGTGAGTGGTTACCACAACCACCTAGTCTCTCCCAGTTCCTTTGTGGCTAGGTCATTTCACTCGTGGTACCGATGACAGTTTGTTCCCTCACCACGGTATTGTGGTTCCTTCGGTCTGTAGTCTTCACCGTGTTACCGTGGGGATTTTGTCTCTCCTCTGTGGTGATGCGGTTTTCTTGATTTTGATGGAATTCTATGGGATTCATGTTGGCTTGAGCTTAATTTGATAGGATTGGAATTTATTCGAAAGGATGTATCCTTGTTTAGATGCTTTATTACCATTAATATTGTAGTTTATCTATGTTGGCCATCTTTTTTGTGTGGATGTAATCTTTGTATTTAGATAGAGGAAGAGATAATTGAATTAGAGAAGATGTTACAAATGTTTTAGAAAGAGAAGAACCATATGATGGCTCTCAAGAGTTGAAAGTGGGTACTTAGATGATAAAGTGAGAAATTGCTCTATAGAAGCAAAATTTTATGGATGAAGAGCTGAAGCTCTATGTGATACAATTTTATGGATGAAGAGCTGAAGCTCTATGTTATATGTCTAAATTTTCTTAATTTCAGGGTTTTAAATTTTGATTTAAGTTGTGTTTGTTCTTCTATGCTTCTTGTTTTTCTACAAAGTGGTATTGGAGCAGTGTCGGTCAAGTTCACCGGGAGTAGAGATTTTATGGTGAATCTATGTGAAATAGTTATTGTCTAGTTTGAGAGAGTCATAGAGTGTCTAGAAATATTTTTTCTGCAAATTTGAAAAGCTTGTTTGGGGTTAGAAATTTGTGAAGAGAATTAATATGCAAAGAAGTTTTTTTTTTTAAAGAAAAGGACCTCATTGCATTAGGAAGCCACAAGTGCATTTTTAGTAGAAAATAAACTGTTAGTTGTATAAATATTTGAGTAAGTGATAATTTATTCAGGTAGAGAGGAAGATATCAGGAAAGTTTGAATGTTTGCAAAAAAATGAAGTCACCTTAGCTAACAAGGAGATTTAGAGTTTGTTTGAAGCCTAGGAAGTGTTTTTATAACGACTTGCTAAAAGAAGTAAATAGGAGGCTGACTATTTTTGAAGAAAGAAGAATGTTTGGAGAAAATTAATAAGAAGAGCCAAAGATCTGTGTTGTTGAAGACAAAGAGAAGAAGTTACAGTCACAAGAGAAACTATGTAGAATCTCACAAGAAGAAGAAGCTGTTACAAGGAGGTGTTTTAAATGTGTGAAGATAGTTGTTGTGATTTGTCAAAAAAGAGAGAAGAAGTTGTGCTCAAGACTGAACAAAAAATCATTTCTAGAACAAGCAGAGACTTGCAGGCCTAGTTGTTGAACAACCAAAAAATAGAGGTTGAACAAGATCTAGAGCTCAACGAAGCTACTATATACCTAAAATAAGTTTGAGTAAGGTAAGTTGAAACTTTCCTTTACAAATGGGGAAAAAAGGAAACAGGGTTAAGAAAGAGAATGAAATTTTTTCATCTGCAAAATATGTTTTACAAGAAGAATTAATTTTTCTTAAAGAAGAATTGGGTATTGTTAAAAGGGACAATGGGTGTTTTATTGAAAGAATAAAAGAGTTGTTGAAAGAGAAGTGTATACTGTTAGATGAAAATGATGATCTTGAGAAAGAATTGAGAAAATTTAAAGCTAAAAATGGAGAGTTAGAAGAAAGGTTGAAGTCCTTTGAAAACATTAAAAAAATATATGAGAAATTTGAATAGAGAGCAAAGCAATTTGATGAAATAGAGAAAAAGAGTGTAGATTTAGAAAAATTCTTGAAAAGGGTAGAAGAGGAAAACTGTTTGCAACCGAAGGAAATCACAAAATTGAAGGAAGAAAATAATTTGCAGAAAAGGGAAATATTGAAGTTCAAACAAGAAAGAGACTGTGTGAAAACAAAATTTTCAGTTTCTGATGTCTCATGTGACACAACAAATTTGTGTTCTTTATTTGATAAAACTATTTTTGTTAAAATTGCTAGTGATCAAAAGTGTCAAGATGAACATGATGATGAATTTGTGAATATGGCTAGCTATGATGTGTTAGAATCTACAAAAGATGTTGATAGTTTTGAAGAGAGTGCAGGGTTGAAAATCATGAAAAAAATGGGTTATACTGGACAAGGTCTAGGCAAACAAGAACAAGGAATGAGAGAGCCACTTGAGGCAACAATGAGGCTAAAGAATGAAGGTCTCAGATATTTCCCAAGAAAGGGAAACACTGCTACAAATGTAGGAAAATTTTTTTGTAAAAGGAAGGATGATGGGTGCTCTCATTGTTATAGAAGAGGTCATACTGAGGAGAGGTGATGGGATTGACACCCTTGCAGTCTTTGTGGTTCAAAAAATCATTGTGAGGAAAAGTATTGGAATAAAGTGTCAAAGAAAGAATCTTGTTCAAAATGCATAAAGATGGACTGTGGATCGATTAGTGACTCAGGTTGGCACAAGCTAACTGGTATGTTCAAAAGATTATACAAGTGTTAATATGTGAAAGTTCATAAATTATTTGGAAGGAATGAGAGTTCAAAAGTAATAGAAAATGTTTTGAATGAAAATAAACTGATATCTAATGAGACACCCATAGATTGTGAAGATATAAAAAGTACCATGTTAATGTTTTAAACATTTGATACAAAAGATGTTGAAACTGCTGTTACAGTTGAAAGGGTAAAATGAATTGTATCATTTGTGTATGATAAAAAGGTTTGACTGTTTTGAAGAGTTAGAAATCATTACTGCAATCACAATACAAGGAAGTGCATAAGAAGTCACAAGAATTTCCAAGTTTGAGTGTAGAAGGGTTATGTGGAAAGATTTATAAAAAATTAGAGATGTAGCTGAAGCTACCAATATATATATAATTCAAACTTGTCGACAGCAATAACTGTTAAAAAAATATGTTATTTTAATATTTTTTCGATGTTTTAAGAGGTTGTCATATGAAGGTTGTCAAGAAAGAAAATAGTAAAAGATTGAAAGATGTTTTTTTTTTTCTGTTAAAAGAAGACTATCAGTGGTGATAGTTGATTCAGATATGACCAAATTCAAAGAGACAAGGTTGAACATGCTGCCTAAGAAAAGAGGCATTCAAGACTTGGAGAATAGAGGTCACAAAATTTAATACTAAAGATCTGGAGACTATTTTTTCTTGTAAAGTTTGAAGGTAATCAAAAATTGTTAAGGATGAAATTTGTTTGGGTCAAAAAGAAAAACTGAAAAAATTACAGTAGTTAAAATATGTCATGTATGGCATTAACCACAATTTGATGAATATCTTTTGGAAGAGAAGTTTTATTCAATGGAAATTGAACAAGGAAAGGAAGAGCCTTTGGAGAAAGAAATAACATAGAAATGCACCAGCACTTAGCCTATAGTATGAAAACAACAGTTAAAACCAATGACAAGATTTCCTAACACCTGCAGTATGCCACTATGGGAAGAAATTAAAAAAAAAAATAAGTCATTGAAATGATTGAGACTATTACAGTCAGTTAGTGGTAATTTGAAACCACCTCCATGAGAATTCAATGGTAGAAGAAAAGTTAGTAAAGAATAATTTTCCATGGCAGATCAAGGGAGACCAAATTTTATGGATGACTAAAAGAGGTTGTAGTCCTCAGAAGAATAACAAATTAAATGATTAAAAGAATCGTATTGAAACATTTTATTTCTTGTCACATTTGTTGAAGAATTGGGAGAAGCCAAGAAGAGAGCAAGATCATAAGAGAAATTGGATGGTCTTCAGCTAAAGTTGATCAAAAGCAAGTGCTAGTCAAATGGGAGTTTGGTGAACCTTGAGAATGTCAAAGTTGTAGAGGAAGGCCGAAGCCACAAAACAAATTTGTAGAGAATAGCATAGAATGGAGCTTACAGAAAGAGAGAAAATTATTTACAACTTATTTCAATTCAAATTGAATTGAGAAGATTGTAAATTTCATTCAAGAGGGAAACTCAGAAATAAGTTACAAAAGATTAATGATGAGGAGAAAAAGATCATTCAAATTGTTGAAAAATGAAAGTATAAGATTGAAGCAAAAATGGAGTGTTGGAGAATGTCACAACATTCACAATAAATTTGGAGATTATTCGGGAGTGAGCTTTGCAAGAATCCGCTTGAGCACGGTGATGGTAGAAGTTGAATTTAAGGGGGAGTGTTGGAAATAACTCCAACTTTTGCACTCATCCTTTCTCCTCCTCGTTACCGCCATACCACAACCTTTCATTTTCCTGCATGTGGTTGCATGGTTTTGCGGCCTATTTATCTCTTGTTTGCGTTCTCACGGTCGATAGTCTCTATGCCTCCCATGTTACTGCAGTCTAACTCTTCACTGTTGGTGGTGTCTCGGTGGCCTTGTTCTTCGTCTCTTGTGTTACTACGGACTAACCACCTGTTACCTCTGGTTGTGCGATTAACCACCGGGTCGATGTTATCATCCTCCTGCAGTTACTCTTCTGACTGCCCACGGTGACATCGTGTCCTTTGTTCCTTTGTGTTTAGTTGTTTGTTGACCATGTGTGAGTGGTTATCGTGGCCACCGTGGTCTCTCCTAGTTCCTCTATGGTTGGGCGGTTTCACCCATGGTACCGTTGGTCGTCTATTCCCTCACTGCGGTATTGTGGTTCCTTTGGTATGTAGTCTTCACCGTGTTACTGCAAGGACTTTCTCTCTCCTCCATGGTGATGCGGTTTGCTCACTTTTGATGGTGTTATGTGGGATTCATGCTGGCTTGGGTTTAATTCGACAGGACTAGAACTTATTCGGAAGGATGTATCCTTGTTGGTATGCTTTATTACCATTAATATTGTAGTAAATCTGTGTTGGCCATATTTTTTGTGTGGATGTAATCTTTGTATTTAGATAGAGGAAGAGATAATTGAAGTAGAGTAGATGTGACAAATGTTTTAGAAAGAGAAGAAGCATATGATGGCTCTCAAGAGCAGAAAGTGGGTACTCAGATGATAAAGTGAGAAATTACTCTGTAGAAACAAAATTTTATGGATGAAGAGTTGAAGCTCTGTGTGATAGAAAAACTTTTGAAAAACAGTATAATAAAAAATCTTTGGATTATGTTATATGCCTAAATTTTCTCAATGTCGGTATTCTAAATTTTGATTTAAGTTGTGTTTTTTCTTCTATTTTTCCTGTTTTTCTACAGCTTGTGCTATGCATCGCTTTTGGCTCGGCAAAAGAGAACATACTTGCAGTCGATTTTAACCTAGGGATTGTAGGTCTGGCACAGAAGTTTGTCAGTAAATTAAAGCAGCCAATGCCATTTGTTCCACGCCCTGACAAATATTTTGTACTTCGAATTGTCAAGACTTTATAATCTACCAAAGCCATTAAAGCACATATGTGGCACCCTAGAGAAAACTTCAGATTATGTGATGCATTTTAATGGAAAACGCTTTTAACATACAAGAGAGGGAGAATGGATCAAGGAAAGTAAAATCAACTGATAAGGTTATTGATTGTGATATTTCAGTTGCCTCATATAATTGGAGGAGATTCATTCAAAGTTGCTTGTTCTTCGTTTCAAATGAGTCAAAAGAGAAAGGACGTGGAGTGGAATTGATGGTGGATTTAATAATCATATTCAGCTGGACGGGCATTATATAGTCTTGTGTCGGCGCGGGATAGCCGGCCCACCAACTCTTGAAAGGGCCTATTCCTTGTTGCTTCTGGTTTATATCTGCCGCTGTAATTCTTTTGTTATTCCAATAAAAAAAATATCTTGGAATCCAATGCATTTGATAAGTCAGAGATATTATTAAATCAATTAGCGTTCGGCCGTTTCATTTCTTAATTCAGACAGTCAAAGACGGAGTAAGATAAGGTTCATCGATCCGCCATACTAAGGCAGATAGCGTCCGGCAATGTAGCTCCATACATGTTCTCATGTCCCCAATGTCAGTCTTCGTTGTATAATAAATAAAATTGGGCTAGTAAGTGGAGGAATAGATCCGAGTCAAAGAAATATATTCTTATATAGAAAGACTAGTAATATAATATTGTAAAGGTGGAATTTGCAGATCGATTATAATTGAATTTTTTGTATTGAACAATGCGTATTACTGGAAGCCTTAAAAAAATAGAGAGATATAGAGGGAAGAATCACAAAATTAATCCATTATTTGCATCAAATTTAAGAGTATGGATTCGATTTTCTGGGTTGGTTTCATGTGACATTCGGGATGTGTCTTTTTATCATCCACTCTTTTTTGGTGAATTTGTAATTTTATCTTTATTAATATAGATATCTGGAAAATTCATCAAAAAATAAATTTAGAGTATGGAAAAGACAACCAAACAAAATCAAGAAGTTTAATATTTTTAATTATAGTGATATACAATATATTTATATGTTAAGTTTATTAATTTATTAATTTTTATTTGTTTTTATGTATTTTAGTTTTCATATAATTTTAAATATTAATCTTATTTTTATATTATTTGCATATTATCACACATTTATTCTATTGTTAACTTTGATTTTCATAGATATGATTCATGCATGTAGATCTACACTTGTTAACTCAAAATATGACAATTTGTGTAAATATCAAACTGTGACCACTTAGATTGCAAACCTATCAAAATTTATAAAAATTAATATGCATTTATTTGCTTATGAGAAGGAGATAAATGCATAAATTAGGGTTTTAGAGCATTCAAAGGAGCTAATATGTCCACTTCACTTCACAAATGAACGTTTCTAGAAGGAAAAATAACAAACTGGACATGGTGTTGAAATGCTAAAAGATAATGTTTTAAGTTTGTACTTTGTGTAAAGAACAATGAATCTAAATTCTTTACTTTTTTAAGATTTATATATTATATGAATGTATATTAGAAACAAGGCATTCAAATATCTTAATCAAGTCATATCTAATAAGTTTTACATGAATAAATTAGAAAGAAAATGAAGTGTAGGAGAAGTCAGATTTACAAATTTGTGAGATCGTGAAATGAGATCTAGGATAAATTCTTAGCCTAAATCCCTCATACAACCATGTAACACATTGGGACAAACAAAATTAACAAAAAAAACTATTTTGTTGTTATCCTCAAGGGAGAGCCAAACAACTGGTTAGGGCTTTGGTCCCATTTTTTGTTTATGGTTGGTGAGATGTAATGATTGAAATGTGAATTATTACAAACTAGGTAAATTAAGACTATTAGTAAATCTAGATAATTCAAAGAAAAAAGATAGAAACATGATGCAAAAGTGGAAAGTGAAAATAAAGAGGAACTTGGTATGTAGATTTGGTGCAAAATTTGTAGGATAGGGGTGTGGGCATGATCCGAATCCAAAAAAAATGGCTTTTAAGGTTGTAAAACCTACACAAATGCATCATTGTCTGAATGTCTTTAACAATCGAGATCAAGTACTAAAGTCTAAGAGTTTGTGAGTAATCATCTTACCCTTATTTGATGATGAAATACATTTAAATACTTTTCTTATAGTTTTGAAGCTTTGATATCTCCAATTCATTTGAATCCTCTTTAGATCTATAACTTGTAGGAAAGACAAGGGGAGAAGGGTTGTTGCATATAAGGCCTTACCTTAGTCAAACTCCATTTTAATTTTTCCACATTTACAGATAATTATGATAATAACTATATAATAGCACATACTCTATGGAGAGCAAAGGAAAATGGATAAAAATGAATGATAAATGAAATTTCTATAACTTACCACTCATATTTTCATTCCTTGTAGTACTAAAGTCACTTTTCTTGTTACATACAAGGAGAAATTAGAGGATTCTTGGAGACCCTTCAAATGCTAGTGCTCATAATAAAAAAATAAAAATGAAACAACTTACTATGCATGAACATGAATTAGCTAATATATTATAAACATGTAATTGTCTTGAAATAGTGATTTGGATCTTCTACATATTTTTTCCCATGAAATTGCATTATTTGACTTTTAAGATTGTTTGAGAGATCAAAATTTCATTTTTAGATTCCTTAGATGTTGAAATGGAGATAAATACTTATATTTATATTTTGGGCCTAATTAGGTGGGACAAGGGCACTAGGTGTCAGAGTCCAACCCTTTTTATCTCTACCTAAGTGTGTTAAATAAATATTTGACTCAATTTCTTAGATTTAATTTAGCTTCTCAAAAATGACAATAAAATGGGCAATTTATAAACATAATTAGGCACATGGTGTCAGGGGTAGCCAAACATAGTGTGGCACAATTTTGTTCTTTTACCCTATTATGAAGTTTTAAATAGTGGGAATTGAAAATGATGAAGGTTATCATTATGTCTTTCTGTGAGGCAATAGATGATTCTTGTGTAATTTGAATGAGACAATATTTCTATGAAATGCAAATTTATTTAAACCTATTTCATATCATTGGAAGCACAATTTTTACCATAATGAATAGAAGAAGCTCACATCAAATAGTCTTTTCCACATTACCACAAAACATAAATAAATATATGCTTAAATTCACACATAGCAAAGAAATAAGACACGAGGAAATATTTTTTATTTATTATTATGAAGAAATAAGGTGAAGCATTTAAATTTATTTTTTCTCAATGTATAATATAAAATTATATATATATTTTTAAAAAATATTAATATATTTGAACCCATTTAATATGCTATAACAATGTGAAGATCAATTCATCCATTTTTCTAAATTAGAGGTTTAAATAATGTTTACAAATATTTTATACACCGCATTTGGGAAGCCAACAACCATGTGTGCCAAATGGTAGTCCATAAGGAAACCTTGCACGAGCAATTTCTATAAAAGTAAATCCATCCAAAATTACTATGAATCCACCACCATGCTTATCACTCACTAATGATATCACCACTCCTAAAAAACAACATAATATAAGACAACATGAATTATAATTCTTACTAATTGAAAAAATAATTATCCACAATTATTAGATTTATAAGTTTAATGTTATTCTTCTCACCGTCATCTTCTATCTTAGCCCCAGGTCGAGCTACAAAGAGAGGTTCAGATGGAATGCCCCCGTCAATATACCAAACTTTTCTTTCTCTCTTGTCCAAATCAATCTACAGCATTAATGAACAAAATATCAATTTTTAACCGGCATTAATTAGTAAATAAAGGAAAATATATAGCTAAACAAGCGAGTCGGACAAATTAGATGAGAAAGTAAGGTTAAACAAAATAGTATATAATATAAGTTGACCTTTGTAAGAGTATTGAGAGCATTGCAAGGGCGTTGTGCTGTACAGCCATATATATAACGATACTTCTTCCCTATGTATTTTGGATTTATGTTGCACATGTCTATTCCTCTACCGTGTTTCTCGGGAGGTATGGCAACATCTAGCTGTCCTGTCGCAGTGCCATCAAGGGGTATCGTGAAGCGTCCTATTCTGGAAACAAAAAACAATATCTATGCAGCTCTTTTGTTATCTCGCTAAATAAAGAAATGAAAGCAGTATTTCGTTTGAATTGGTATTGTCAACAATATTATACAACTTTAAACTATGTGATCATTTGATAGGGAGGAGGTATTTTCCACAGCATGTCAAATTATGATATTGTTATTAGGATTTAAGGTATAGTTTTTTGAGTCAAATTTATTGACGTAGTGATTCACACAAATCCATCTCTCATGATAATGGATGGTCCATTTAGCACTTATTCCAATTAGGTGATGCTGACAGAGGTAAAACATTGGACCGTACTGAGAGGTCACTCATCCCAGTACTACTCCCATGCTTAATCATGAAATTTTCTCAAAATATTTCCAAAATTAACTCCACTTAACTTGCAACCCCATACTATGTTTTGTCGGCTCAAACTTTATCATACGTACTGGCTAGGAGTCCAGACTGCTCTCCTTAAGATAAAGCTATCTTTCTTACTCTATTAAGTAGGCAATCCTGTCTTAAAATGAATCGATCTTTGTTGACATGAATTACATAGCAAAATAACATACTGTAAAAATAACTTACCTTGAATTTGGAAAACCGTCTTCAGCGGAGAACGATCTTAGCACTTGTAGTTTTAATCTATCTATGATGGAGGGATCGGCGTTATATTCACAACAATCAACTGTTATTGACGATTTCTTGCCAAGCTCTTGTCTTTCTTCGTAAGCATTGATGAAGTGTAATGTTACAAACAATGGAACTTCAACACATGTAACCTGTCATAATCGTTCACTTAGTTTAGCACATGAATATTTTTGTCCATTATTGAAGCAAACATGTATTGCTACTTACCATCTCTCCAGTGAGTCTCGAAACTACATGTATGAATGCCTTAGACTCTGGCTGCCATTTGAAAATCTCCCCTCCGAAGATACTACGTATTGAATATCTCAAAGGCATTTCAGGAATAACGATGTAGTTCTCTGTAACTGCAAAAGAATGCACCCAACCTGGAGTACGGCCGCCTCTGCAATTTACCTGAAGTATTTTCCAAAAAATAGTTATATTATCAGTTTTATATCTTCATGTGCTTGGTTAAAAATATCCTAATCCCAAACAACACGTTTGTAATTCAAATCACAGACACCCATTTACATTTGCTAAATTTGATCTTACCCTTGCAAATAAAGTTCTTTTATTAGTTCCAGCAAGCATCCGCACAACATTGTAGCCGGGGTTCATGAGATCTGGAAGGATTGTGATGAGTTCGCTCTCGAATATCATAGGATGTCCAGATTGGTTGACATTCATCACCTACCGGCATATAACATGTTGATGTATTACGAAAAAAAAAAATTCTTCGAAATTTATGGGAACTGTATTGAATACCACAATTTGTGCTATGAAATTACATACACCCAGATTGTCGGTGTAGTTGAATCTACCGATGGTTTCAAGTGTGTTGGGGTCGATTTCGACAGATCCCTTCGTAGTTTCTGTCAGGCAGATAACTCGTCCGTCACCTAGCCTGTCAAAGCCATATGACATATATATAGATATTTGGTTAAGCAGTTCAAGTAAAATGATAGTATTTAACGTCCATAATGTTGATGAGAAAAGGTAAACAACCTAACGACTGCCACATTAGCATTGTCGGTGACGGATGCACCGGAAAGCATGCCCACCAAGTACCAAATGTAGGATAAGAAATTTGACGCCTTTGGAGATTCTGAAAATTCACGATGACTAATTCTGTTGGTTTTCATGGCCTTCTTGTAAGCCTCGGATTGTAATTGTGCATGCCCACCATTCACTTTTCCATTATCGAACTGAACACGGACCAGGGTTGCATATCTGTGAGTTTAAAAACCATTAGAGGCCTAATAGAAAGCAAGTAGCTTAAGAAAGCATTCTGTTACTTAGATTTTAGGTCTCTGAAAGGAAGTGTATTTCATGTACACAAAATGTACACAAATGATCAATTTGGATGAATGATTGTAAAATATTGTTCAGTTAAAACAACATACTCTAAGTTTTGGATGAATGACTGTAAAATATTGTTCAGTTAAAACAACATACTCTAAATTTTGATTAGTTTAGATAAATAAACCTAAATCATATTTATAAATGGATCTATTAGAAAACAGAATGTGATTTCAGATGAACAATCATACTTATAAATAGATCTACTAGAAAATAAAATGGGATTTCAGATGAATCAAATAAACATTAAATGTGCTGATTAGATGGGACTGTAAAATATCATGCAGATTGAAATTGGTGAAGGGAGTAATTATAGAAAAGAATTCTACCCATCGAAAAGGTGATTGACATTGTAATCGCCTATATGAAACACTCCCGGTCCGTTCCGCAGATAGATACCATTCTGCATGCAACCCATACAGAATCCCAAACGAGATGAGTAAGTTATATTTAAACAAATTAACTTTTAGTTTTATTCTCTTTGGAAATAGAATGATATACTTTTCAGAAGTCCGCTGGATCAGATTTTTTTGAACAAATAGAGATTTTTTCGAGCAAATAGAGAATATAAAAAGCAGTATTTTATGGGGTCAAAAATCTTTTCACAGTCAGTATCATATTTTATCAATGCGATTATCTAAAACATTGATGTAAGAATATAAACACAATTTAATCTAGTATTTTTTATGGATTGTGGAAATCTGTTATCACTAATCTATTATATTTTATCTTTGACTAATTATTAAAATACATCATGATTAATTTGATGTGTTTTTGTTTTTTTATTTGATTTTCTTCTTTCACCATACACACTCTTGTTTTATCTTTATTTCTAGATATTTTGTGATAGGTTTAAGAAATGGAATTACTGGAAATGTTTTTTTTGCTTTTCATTGTCCAGAGAGATCCAAAGACATGACAATATTGCAAGAGTTCATGTGAAAGCATACAAAACATATGTTAAATAAAATGATATTGCAAGAGAAAAACAAGCTTGCATAGATGATAAGATACTGACCAACCAGTTTGGAATGTAGCCCTCAACTTGGAGTTCACCGTCCCAACGCTCCTGTTTCACACTTTGCCACGCCACATGATTAGGATATTTGCCGGTGCTTGCGCTATATATCTCTTTTTGGTCTGTAAAGGAGAGCATACTCGCAGTCAATTTTAACGGAGGGATTTTACGTCTGGCAGAGAAGTTCGTCTGCGAACTAAGGTAGCTAATCCCATTTGTTCCACGCCCTGATAAATATTTTGAACTTTGAACTCTGAAGAGTTGAGAATCTAGCAGAGCCATTAGAGCACAGATGTAGCACCGTAGAGAAAACTGCTGATTATGTGCGATTCATTTTGCATGGAAGACGTATACAATATATAGAATGGATCATGGAAAGTAAAACCAAATGATAAGGTTATTTATTCGGATATTGCAGATGCCTTCAAATATAATTAAGGGGAGATTCTTCCAAAGTATATTTGTCGTACGTGTGACAGATGAGACAAAGGAGAAGGATGGTGGAATTACATGGGTTTTGACGGAGGACGGTATATACTGGATTTAAATATCCTATTGAGCTGGAGAGACAGTATTTTAATTTCGTCTCGGGAAGGGAATGCTGGCCCGCTAACTGCAGCACCCGTACCAATGCAATATGGAATCCAATGCATTTCATACGTCCGAGACATTATAAATGAAATTAGCTTTCGAAAGTTTCATTTTTTAGGTCTGACAGCCAAGGGATGGTGTAAGTCTTAAAAGATACCTATTGTTTCTTGATCTACCTACTATCCAGCAATGTGGCTCCATAAGTTTTAATTTTTTTATAAGTCAACTTGTTTGTTCGTAGACTTTTTAGCTAGTTGTAGGACGCGGTTATTCTCCCAAAAACAACGCATGCCTTACCAAAAATAGAAAAAGGTACAAATCATCACCCGCAGGGGCCCACCAAAACTGGGTACGGAAGCCCTAATGGCAAGTTTTTTCGCCAGCTTTCCTCGTCAAATTTAAAGGCTAATTTAATATATTATTAATATATTTATAGATTATATTTATCATTGTATTTAAATTTATGTAATTAAATTTGTATTATTATTTTATATTTTCATGGGTTCATGTTTTTGATTGGAATTACAAGCCTACGATCATGGAGATTTGAATCTTGGTGAGGGTTATTTCTTTTTATTCAAGAGTAATCTTATTTTATTTTATTAAAAATGTTTAATAGGGGAGATGTCACACTTACCACAACCGATTGAATTATCGCCACCTCCATGCTCACTTAACGCCCCCAATTTTTTTTCACTTTGATCTATTAGAAAACTTTATTTTATCAAATAAAAAATTGCAAAAACCTCAATGGTTGCTCATAACACAATGTGTAACTAACCAATGTAGATAGACAACTAAACATGCATTTCTATTTATAAATTCAAGTCAACTTGCAAGAAAAAGACTCATTTACAATTTATTTAAAACTTTTATTGTTACAAATACCCCCACTTGCAAAACATGTCACCCTCATTACATATTATTTTAATAAATACTCATGTACACTTAATGGTGCTTTACATGACACAATCACAATCTCATATCAACTCTATGGGATTTGAAATGCATAGTCTTCCATACACTCCTTCGCAGATACATGTATTAACTTCATTTCATGTAGATAATTGCACAATTAAATACTAGTGTAAGGCTCCCCAAATAAACATCAAATCCAAATATAATGCAAAATTCAGTCATATCATCTTTAAAAACCTACCTAACTGGCAGCTAAAAATTTCAAATGCTCAAAAAAATTCAAATTTGAAACACAAGAAGAAAATTGAATGCATTCAATTGTTAGATTCGAACTCCTAAATACGAGGGGGAAAGCAGCCAACACATTCCTTACAATTGCTATTTGTGAAGAAATTCTCTACCAAATTCAGAGCACCAATAGACATCATCTACACATTCCTCCAATATCCCAAGTTTCAAGTTGGTACTTTATACATTCTACTTATAGTTATTTTCCTGAATTGTGCATTTAAAATTTATATTTATCCAGTGTCTTTTTACTTTACTTTATAAGGAAATGAAAGGTTTTATTTGGTGATGGGTTTTTCCTTACAAACACCATTTACAAATTCAATAATCCGTGTGTTCATTTAATATTTTTGGTCATTTCTCAGGGTTTATATTTGTCATATATTTCATTAAAGGCTCCTTTATATTCTGTGTCTCATTTTTTTCTGCAAATCGATAAAGGCATATTGAATCATCTGTTAGAATCATATGTATATACATGTATATATATTAGTGCATATACACATGTATATATATGTGTGTGTGTATTATGTATTAAAAAACTATACATAAATATATATACATATACATACATAAAAATACATACATATAAATACATATATACATGTATATATATATATGTATATACATACACACACATATATATATATATACATATATAACTCTGTTTTCATTTTACCTCTATTTAAATACATATCATTTGGTTGTCCAATACAATAGACTAGCATTTTTTTCTATTTTTCTAATTTTCATTTAACATACAACAGACCACCATACATATATTTGCCATATATTTCATAAAAGTCTCCTTTATATTTTTTGTCTTTTGTTCATTTAGGAAATCAATATATATGTGTGTATGCTTTGCCTATCCTTTCAAAATGCAAACAATGGTACTAGTTAATCATTTTCTTCTGCATCTTTTAAGGCTTGTGAAGGGTTTATTCGCTAATTGAAAACTCATTACTACTTGTTTGTGAAATAAATCATTCCTCTTCAATTCCTTTTCACCATGTTTTGTTTGATTTTTTTGGGTCATGGTGGTGGTTTTTTCCCTCAATATTTTTGGAGTTAAATGAAAATTTCTTGCTCTCCATTTATTATACACCATATATGTGAAAACCCTTGCTTGGTTTTTCCCAAATACATGTGCTTAAGGAATTAATCTCATGAAACCCTTGCCTAGTTTATTCAACATCTTTCTCAAAACACACTTTTGTTTTTCTATGAGTGAGGAATTAGTGTCATGAAGTTCTTGGGTACTTTTTTGTTCATATTTTTGAAAAACTCAATTCTATAATCGATCTACCTATGTTGAAATTTTTATCCTATCATTGTTGAATATAGCACAACTTCTTTCATTTACTATAAAATGTGTTATTAATCATTGTTAAATGTTTTACCTTTGTTGAAATCTCAATAATTTGTATCATATATTCTTTACTTTGACACAACTTATATTTTCATTGTAGTCTTATATGTTCACGAATACATATATGTGTATACATATAATTACTCAGATATATGTATAAATTTATAAATTTGTGTACATATATATTGATATGTATACATACATATATCTATGTATATAGATACACACACACACACACATATGTGTGTGTGTGTGTGTGGGTGTAGAGATATATGTATACATATAACTGTGCAATTATATGTATACACAGATACATGTATATATATATGTAAGCCCAATAAAATGATGAAAAAAAATGGGATACCGATAAAAAAATATTAGTCACATGCAATAATCAGACCCAAAATGAAGTTTAATTGGGGTGTAATGGATTTCGTGTTTGCTACTAATGTTTGGCGATTAATGTGTAGGTGTAATTTTTAATGGGTGCCAAAATAATTATATAAGGTAATAACATGAATGAAACCCATTGAATTTTGAGTAGATTTGAATGATAAAATAGTTATAGTTAAATGTTAATAGTGACATAGTTAGGGCCCTTTTATGTTTTGCAATGTATATCAGTGATTTTTTGTGTAATTATATGTATACATACATATACATATAGATATATATGTATATATGTATATGTGTGTATACATATAATTACACAGATAATTGTAAATATTTATAAATTTTTGTACATATATATTAATATATATATATGTATATATAGATATATATATATATGTATATGTACATAAATATGTATACATGTAACAGTGTAATTATATGTATACACAAATCTATATAGATACATATACATACAACTATATGTATGTATATATATGTCAACCTTCAATGGTTTGCTATTATTTACACTCCACGGTGTGAGATAATGGAAAAACATCATTCTCCTTTCAGAATGCAAGCAATGGAACTTGTGTGTTTGTTGGTTGTTTCAATAATGATTATAACCTTTTTTACCGCTTTCAACATTATTTATTTGAGATTTTATGGCCTATAATGTATAGGATCAGTAATAATCATGGCACCAGGGCAGAAGAGGAAAAAATCAAGTGAGAGATGCTTAATTAGAGTACCTTGTGGAGTGAGGTTTAATGTTTCAGATGGTTGATGGAGAGCCAACAATCAACATCAACGACGATGTTATTTATGAAAATGCAAACCAAAAAATTGAAAATGATGGTTTTGAACCTACTATTCATAAGACTAAGGTAGAAATGGAACCACCTATGCATGTTCAAGAGCCACGTGCTAACCATGTGACAACCCCTGATTTGTCCATGGAAAGTTGGACAATGCATCTCATGGAAAAAGCAATTACAGATGTTGAGGACAATCAAATGTCAATCAGAGGTTCAAATCAGATCTAAGAATAAGAGTTATTAAGTTTAATTAGTTTGAAATTTTGTGACAACTGATTCACCCCTCCTCTTAGTTGCATTCCCTTGTGTTGCCAACAATTGGTATCGGAGCAGGTTCCTTGGAAGAAGTTTAACAACTTGAGGTGATCTAGGATGGTGACATATAAGAAGGATAGTTTGAGATTTGATGGAACAAATTATTCTCTGTGGAAGAATTGAATGGAGTGTCATCTAAGATGCATTGGTGAATCTTACTAGAACATTACAAGTAATAGGTATGTTATCCCTCAAAATGGTCCTACTACTATTGCTGAGATCAAGGATGTCGAATACAATATCCAGGCTAAGGATGCATTGTTGAGTGCTTTGTTTGATTATGAGATGATGAATGTTATGGATCTGAAGACTGCTTATGAGATCTAGAAAAAGTTGGAAACTTTGTATGAAGGTGATAATTATGTGAAGATTGCTAAGCTACCAAGCCTGAAAGGGAAATATGAATTGTTGAAAATGGGTGATGATGAGAATATTAATACTTTCATGTAAAGAGTGAATGAACTTGTGTGTGGTATTAGATGTGTTGGTGGATAGTTGGATGAATCAAAGATTGTTCCTAAAGTGGTTAGATTGTTGCTTGATGCATAAAAAGTCAAAGCTACAACTATTTATCAGCTTAGGACTGTGACAAATGTAACCAGAGATATGTTGATTGGTAAACTTCTAATTTTGAGTTGAGTGAATTCAATGATGCCCTTCCTAAGATAGAATATGCATTTAAAGCTACTATCTCTAGAAGAGATAAACTGAGATATGATCCGGGTGAAAGTTCTTCTAGAAAGGTATTCAGGTATGAGGAAGAAATGAGACATAATGAAGAAGAAGAAAGAGAACTAAATGAGCTTGAAGCACTTATTGTCAAAAGAGAAGCCAAAGGAGAAGGAAAGTATAAAGGGAAATTGCCTATTAAATTTTTTTCCTGCAATAAAATAGGTCATTTTTCATCAAGGTGTCCAGAAAGAGTTCTTATGTCAAGATCTTACAAGCCTAAATTTCAAAAGAAGTGTTATTATGCTGCTGATGAAGGTGTGATACATGATGAATCTGATAAAGGGAATGCAAGTGAAGATAAGTGTGCTTATTGATATCAAGGAAAATAATCTTGTCTCTATTGAATTTTCTAGTTACACAAATGTGGAGAAAGCCCTAGCTGCTTGAGTTGAAGAGAAGGATGAATGGGTAATTGATAGTGGATGTTCACATCACATGGTGGGAGATAAAAGCAAATTTGAAATCCTAGAAAAGTATGATGGTCGTGTTGTAATATTTTGTGACAACAATGAACTAGTATAATTTGTGGCAGAGGATGTATTTCTATTGATGGTAAGGATAATATTGATGATGTCCTATATGTTCAAGGTTAAGCATAATATTTTAAGTGTTGGATAAATGGTTGATAAGGGATACAATCTTCAATTCAAGGATGGAAACTAGAATATTGGAAAGTTCTGAAAATGTGATTGCTTTAGGTACAAAAACAAAATCCAACATCTTTCACCTAAATGCTGCTAGTAAAAGTTGTCTATTTGCTCAAGTTGATGAAAGATGGTTGTGGCATAGGAGAATGTGTCATGTAAAATTTGACAATATTATCAAGATAATTTCTACTCAGGAAATGAGAGATCTTCCTTAATTGGTAAAGCCTACTAATGCCATATGCAAGGAATGTCAATTAGGAAAGAAAACTAGAGTCTCATTCAGAAGAAAATAGTATTGTCCAAAGGGAGTATTGGAGCTTGTGCATATTGATCTGTGTGGTCCTACTAGAATCATAATTTTACAAGGAGACAGGTATTTCATGTTACTTATTGATGATTATTCTAGATTGATGTGGGTTGCCTTCTTAATTTTTTTTTTTGAACCTCTAGAGAACTTCAAGATTTTCAAGGCTAAGGTTGAGATAGAGATAGGTTTGAAGATTAAATGTTAGAGATTAGATAGAGGTGGTGAATTCACTTTCGACTAGTTTAATTCTTTTTGTGAAGTGCATGGGATAAAGAGACAATTATCTAAACTGTAGACCCCTCAAACAATGGATTTATGGAAAGGAAGAATATGATAGTTCTAGATGCTACTAGGACTATGATGCTGGAAGGAAAAGTCCCTCATATCTATTGGAGAGAAGCTATGAGTAATGTTGTTTATATCCTCAACTGGGTACAAGTTAAAGGTGATGCTCGTAAGACCTCTTTTGAGCTATGGTTTGGTCATAAGCCTACTATTAGATATTTCAAAATATTTGGGAGAAAATTTTATATTAGAAGAGATGAATATATAGGAAATTTTGATGCTAGGAAAATGATGAAGGAATATTTCTTGGTTATTCTACTAAGAGTAAGGCCTATCGGTGCTACAACAAAAGATTGAGGAAAATGATTGAAAGCGTAAATGTTAAGGTTGATGAAGAAATTGATAGACCATCTAGAACCTATGGATATGATTTTGATGATCAAAATGATAGTACAAACAAATAAAACAAAGGTTAGACTTCAAATCATTCTGGTGAATCAAAAAAATAAAGAGGGAGAAAGTAGTCAAAGTGAAAATGAGAGATCACAAGAGTCTCAAGTTCAAGAACATTCTAAAACTCCAAGGTATGTAAGATTAAACCATCTAGAAAATAAAATTATAGCTGTGTGAGAGGCAAATATACAATTCCTAACAATAGATGGATTAGCCATTGTCAGTAAACTGAAATAAACCCCTCCCTATGAATTTGTTGATCAAACATAGAAGAGAAAAAAATGAAGTAAAACATGTGCAACTTAAAATATGTAAATCTAATCTAGGTTAACCAACCACCATCCCATAGGGGGATTTCTGCCACTTTATGTGAGAAGAGAGCCCTTTCCCAATCCGTGATAAGCTTAATGATGATGATAGACAAAGAGATGCAAGATGAACTCAAGTTGGCTATAGTGAGAATGCTCAAAATGTAGATGCAAATGAAGGAGACAACCCCTTGGATTTATAGGTGAGATTGAAGAGAGAAGAGAAAAAATTGAAGAATGTGAGACTAATCCCAAACAAATAGGAAAAAGTCACTTGTCACTATGTGAATGGGTCATGATTGTGCATGTTTTTTCCAATGTACCCATTTGAAATTTGAAAATGGAATTAAATGCATATGGTTGAGGGATTTGGGGGGAGATCTACATGGACAAAAAATTTAAAAAAAGGGAGTTAATGAGAGCATATTCCTTGGGAGTATGCTTTGTGAGGAAAATAGAGCTTTAATAAATCAAAATAAATGATTTATTGTGCAAGTGGGAAAAGCTAGAGGATGGGACATAGGTTTAGATTGAATTAATCATGATTGGATTAACTTAATGAAGAATTAGGTGATTGTGACATTTTGACTTAGACTTGTGGGTTAAGATAAATCAAAATGAGATGAGATAATGATTATTAGTTATTTAATTAAATACATTTGATTTATCTAAATGAAGAGACTTTAGGAGGTTAATTAATTAATTTGATTTAATTGATTAAGAACAAAATGATCAAATATGATGTTAATCAATAATGTTAATTTTTCATGTCTACATTCTTCCCCTCTTTGAAGAAATGTACTTGTTGCATTGGTTCAAAGAATGATGCCACTAACATCAAAATTTTAAAAAATGTAATTTTTTCGGATGCCCCAGTGGAAATAAGTAGGTTAGCACATTTCCCCTTGAGAGATCGAGCAAAAATATTCGATTTGAGGTTGATCTCGCAAAAAAGAGGTTCCAAATTGATGTATAGATGGTTAGAATATATGATATATATGATAATGATGATGTAAATGAGATGTTTTTAAGATGCTTAGAATAAAAAATCTATATTATCCTAAACAACTAAAATGATTATGCAAATGAGATGTTTGGAAGACGCTTAGAATAACAAATCTATATTATTTTAAACATCTTAAGTGATTATGCAATGCATGTGAGATAAATGAGATGGATGATGTTGTCCTATGATCATATGACATGATTATGCAAGATGAGAGTGTAGATGCAAGATGGATGCATTGTTAGCATGAAAGAGGATAGAAGAATGAGAGGGATCAACCCTTAAATCCAAGAAGATGCAAAAGTCCAACAAGTCTACTAGTCATCGAGACTTTATTGAATATGATAATGAATGATGATGATGTATTGCTTATCCAAGGATGGGAGAGATAAAGAGCATACCCTTCTTTATTTTTGATAACACACATAGGTGTGATGCATCGAGGTATTAAGAACCAAGATGGTGTTGTGCCTAGTGTGATGGACTTTGACTTGTCAAATAGATAGGAGCACTCTTGTTCACACTTGACAAATGAAAACTTATTCGGAATGCAGTTTAAATATACTAAATATCTCGAGACAAAACATAAAAAGGAAAGCCTTCTTATGTGTTCAACAAGACACCTAAAATATCCTTCCTAGAAACAAAACAAAGCACGCATGGCGAAGTTATTTTACAAGAAATTCCATTAAGAACAAAAGATAAAAAGATATTGATCGTTGCCCCATTCCTTTCTCTCTAAATCTTTATGTTTAGACATCATCGAGAGGTGCTTGGAATGAACACAAAATAAGATAAGTCTAAAAAAGACCAAGATAAAGTAAACAAACAAGCTAATGTTCTTCGTACTGCTAGCCAAAGACTAAACTATGGTGATACCTGATGCTAATGCCCATCGTAGGAAGGTCACATTCCTAGGGAATTTTGTGATCTAGGTTTTGATAAGATTGACTGGATGATAATATATTGATACTCTGAGTTGACCAACTTGTTGGCTTGCTAACCTATACTTGAGACTTTGATGATTAGGTGTTCATTTTTTATTTATTAGACTTGATTTTGATTGCCTTACCAAAGGATGAAGCCAACATTCAATTTATTATGAAGGGTGATTTATTATGAAGCCAAATGTTTTGAGGCTACTTTTTGGAAATTTGAGATGCTTTACAAATGATTTTTTGGTATTTTTTGAGATTTATGATGAATTGACTAACTTAAGGACCTATCCTAGGGGTCTCGCAAGTTGATCCATATATTAGCCTTGCCTACGTTATACACGCATAGACCACGTAGTGTTGGTTCTCAAAAATGCAGGTTTTAAAGATAAGTGTTTGTCTTCTCTTACAACACTTTTAGCCAACATACAAGGCCAATTGATTGCAACTGTACCTTCTTCTCTTCAAGCTCTGCCAAACCTAGGTGGGTGCACCTATGTGAATAATGCAGATTAAAATATATTTCCTTCTTTCAAATGATTTAACCACAATGGAAAATGGAAGTGGATTAAAATTATCACTATAATTACTCCTACTGCACAAAAGAAAGGTTTTGAAAATGTTGTTTGTTATGAATTTTATCATCTAGGTTGTGATAGATCAGTGCCTTTTATCTGCATGGGAAATAGAGTCAAAAATTAAAATTCAAGTATGTGTTTCCCTCTCTAGATGAATTCAAGTTGTTAGGCACATTGAAAAATGAAACTATATGACTCACATAAAATGTCATTAATTTACAACTTGCATAAATTGTGCTAGAATGTTTCTCTATCAAGTTCTTCTCTAATTATCCAAAAGAAATCCTTAAATCACTATGATTTATTTATAAGAATTTATTTCTGACTTGCAAACACCAATCAACTAAATCACACAAAATGAAAGTGCACTTTGATAAATCAGAGATATACTTGATATGCTGATTTAAATGATTAAAGACCTCAAGTTGGAGACAAATAGATAGAGTATAAATTAATAAATCACAAAAATGGAATACCAAAAATAATTCACCAGTTAAAATATTTTCTTCATTGATATGATTCAAGAAAGTCTATAGATTATTCCCCCTTTCCCAGTTCTCATTTTCTATCAAAATCTAACTATTCTAACTACTTCTCTTACCCCCCTCTTTTTCTAAATTTTCAATACATTTACAAAGTAAATCCCAATGGTCGTGACCCTTCACTTGACTGGTAAAACCGTTCACATCTATTGACAGAAAACAAAATATTTATTTGAGTTGCCTCACTAGAAAATTAAATATTTTTAACATAGTTTTTCTTTACTTTTACTTTAATACGATTTATTCCTTTATTATTTCACTTTACACGTTTCTACGAAGCTTCTTGTTATTTTTTGTCTCCATATTTCCCTTTATGTTTACCACTCCACCACGCTCAACCTTTTGTCCACCTGTGGTGCAACGGTGTTTGACTTCTCCATGCGCGGATCTCAACTTCTCCTTACCGCGCCCTTCATTTTGGTCACACATGGGAAAGTGGTGATCAGCCTCGACCACTACCTCCGTCGTCTGCTAACCCTTTACTGCGCTATCGTGGTCACAATCTTGACTACTAGTAGTACCGCGGTAGCCACCTTAATTGCCAACCTCTATCCACCACAGTCACCGCGGTCTTCGTTTGAACCCCCTGCAGTGGAGTGGTAACTGCTTATTGATCTCCATGCTCACTGACTTCATTGTTATCTCCACTCACTACAATCACCATGGTCATCTTTGGAGCCCCTTGCGGTATCATGGTGACTGTCTTCTTCCCTACTTTGTCAATTATCAACCATCCACCATCACTTCACCACTACCATTTCCCACCGCGCTACCGTGGTCTTCCTTCTAAATGGTCATACTGTAGTGGTAGCCATTAGCTAACCGCCACCCACCAATGCCTCACTACTTACCGCACAACCATGGTCTCCTCTCTGACTGTTTGCATTGTAGTGGTAGCTGCCTCGATCAAATATGCTCATTGCTTACCACACCACCATCTGTGTTGTCTTGATTATCTGTGGCATAGTGGGAAGGGGTATGATGACTACCCTTAACTGCCAACCATGATACCACACACCACTTTGAAAAAGGCTACGATAAAGCAGTAAAAGACACTGGCCATGAAAAGTGAGAAATATGGCAATGATTATAGGATAATTTAATTTTTGAAAGGCGGTGAAATGAATTCTTTAGGAAAAGATAGAAAAATGATGGGTTTAAATGGGAAAAAAGGACTTATATTTTAATGGAATTTTTTTTGTTCTAATAGTGGCTCTTCTTGGGGATGAGTGGTTTTGCAAATCACTACAAGAATTCAGAATATATTTGGGAGAGTAGATCGAGCCAAGGATGGAAAAAATGAAGGAAATGAAAGATGAAGAGATGAATGAGATGGAAAAGTGAAGATGGAGCATGAAGGATGGAAGAGACCTAACACTACTATACATGGAAGGAAAATAAAGTTTTCAATAAGAGAACTTCTAAAAATTTCCATGTACTGGAAAATCGCAGACCCATTGGAATTCCTAAACTACTATGCATGGAAAAGAATGTTTAAAGAGGTTTACTAAGAATTGTCCATGCACTGAAAATCCGTAACCCTTTGCTATTCCTCAAGAGAAGAAATTTTCCAAGAACTGCCCATATACAAGCAACTCATGCTCCTCTCTAGACATGTTCTTTAGGAAATAAGAATCTTCACCTCCTTTACCAGTTATCACAAAAGGACCCAACCATAAGGCTTCAAATTTTCCATGCTTCCCCTTCTCCTGACACCAAGCATTCCACATCCACACTAGGTCATTTTATTCAAATTTTCTCTCCTTGAGCTTTTTATAAAATAATTATTTCATTTGTGACTGCAATTTCACATTTTGCTTCATAGCCATTCTTCTTATTTCATCAACTTCTACAAGCTACTCCATTCTTTCCTCCACTGGTTCAGAAATATCCAAGTCTTCTTGTAGAATAAAATTATAAATTGGTAAAAAATTTTGTAGTGGCATCTTGGCTTGTGTCGCATACACCAGTTCAAATGGAGATTTTCCAGTTTCCTTCTTCACTGCAATCCTATCTTCCCATACAACCAATCTTAACTTTGAATCCCATGCCTTTTTATTTGTATCAAGCATCCTCCTTACTATCTTCAAAAGAATTTTATTACTTGACTGTGCCTGACCATTGGCTTGTGGATGATAAGGGATGGAATAAGAAATATTAATGCCATATGTTTTTCAAAAATATCTAAACTCATCAGATCTAAAACACATTCCATTATCTGTGATTAATCCAACCTAGGTGACAAATCTGTTTATAATATTTTCCATCAGAAAGTTCACCAACACTTTGCTAGTTGCTTGCTTAGTTGGGATAGCTTCCACCCATCTTGTAAGATAATCCATGGCCACTAATATCCATTCGTGTCCTCCACTTGATCTTTCCTGTATTCCTCCAATGAAATCAATTCCCCACTAATGAAATGGAGCTTCTACCTATAAAGGTCTAAGTGGCAAGGCTCCTTGATACTTCAACTTCCCTGAAAACTTCTAACAAGCATCACATTTCCTTACATGTGAAAAAGAGTCACTAAACACTTTAGGCCAATAATAGCCAGCCCTAAGAATCTTATGTGTAGTGGTCTTAGTAGAATAATTTCCTCCACACACCCCTTCATGCATTTCACTCAATTCATGTTTTGCTTGGGACTCATCTAAACATAACAACAATATACCATCCCTATTCTTACAGAATAAGTCCCCTCCTATAAAAATGTACTTAAAAGCCTGCAACTTAAAATTTCTCCTTTTATTATCATTCAACCACTTAGGGCACTTCATGTGTTTTCGATAATACATCACATTTGTATACCATAGAGTGTGTTCAATACATGCAACAACCTCTTATTTACCTTCTACATTGTAGATTTGGTTTGCTTCAATATTCATTTCGTTCATCAGCCTTGCCAGACCTTGTCCCCTTACTAGTTTGGTAATTTGAATCTTCATATTGAACTCTTGGATTTTATTAATCCATCTGCATCTCTTCCCCTCCACTTCTATCTACACCAAGATATCCTTCATAGTTGCATGCAGGACATAAGAAATTACCTTAGCTCCAACAAGATAAGGTCTGAAAGTCTTTGCTACTTTGACCAATGGATAAGCCTATTTTTCCATAATATCATACTTCAATTCTGACCCTTGCAAATATTTTATAAAAAAGGAAACAGGTTGTTCACAGCTTTCATCATTCTTCTGTAACATGACAACAACTATAGTATGAAATGAAGCAAAAGAAAAAACCTGAAATGGCTTAGTAAAATTAGGGGACTTTAGGATATGGCCTTCTTTGATAGCTCTTTTTATAAATATGAAGGCATCCATGGCATTAGTAGTCCAATCAAACTTCTCTCCTTTTTTGAACATCTTAGGTATAGGTTTAACAATCTCAGCAAAATTGGACACAAACCTTCTAACAAAGTTAATTTGGCCAAAAAATGATTGGATTTCTTTGACAGTTTTGGGAATAGGGATTTTATCTATGGCATCTACTCTTTTAGGATCTATCCTAATCCCATCTTTTGACACAATATGCCCCAAAATATTACCTTCTGTAATATAAAAATGACATTTTATTGGATTAAGACTAATACCATATTCTATGGCTTTGATGAAAATCTTCTCCAGATCTCCCACATGATTCTCTACCCTTTTAGATTTTAAGCCATGAGATCATCCTAATACACCACCATTATAGCATTAATTAGATCTACAAATGCCACATCCATGGCTCTTTGAAAGGTAGCTCTTGCATTCGTGAGACCAAATGGCATTCTTACATAGACATACATTCCCCATGGTGTAGTGAATGTTGTCTTGTATTGCTAAGATTCTTTGACTTTGACCTAATTATATCTAGAAAATCCATTCATCGTCAACAATATCTCACATCTTGTTACTTTATGCAATATTGCCTCCATGTTTGGGAGAGGATAATTATCTTTTAGGGAAGCAACATTAAGATTTCTGAAATCTACACACAATCTTATGTCCCCATTCTTCTTCCTGACTGGAACCAAATTTGAGACCCATGTTTAATGTCTAATGGCTCTAATAATACCTCCACCCCGGAGCTTTGCTAGCTCCTCTTGCATCTTAGGTTCTAGAGTTGGATTAAAAAGCCTTTGCTTTTGTTTGAATGGATTTGTGTCTGGCTTAAGTGGAATCTCATGTTGAAAAATATCTTCTCTATATGCCTTCAAATCCTCATTAGACCAAGAAAACACATGCTTATACTTTCTTAGCAATGCAATCAACATTCTCCTGATGGTTGGGCTTATTTTCTTTCCAATATAAAACCCTTTTTGGTGCTAATTTAGTTCCCATATTTATTTCTTCAATATCTTCTTTCTTAAGAGGTGTTTGCTTCATGAGAGAAAGATCACTCCCATCATACACTCTTTCCATTGCTACAAGCCCTTTGGGAAGCTTGTTGGTTTTTAGCTACAAAACTTCCTTCCCAAATACAATCTTTTTCCCATCCATTTCTTCCACAAAAGCATTGATATCAATCTCCTATGCCTCATACTGGTCTATACAATGAAGAGACTTTGAAAGGTTAGTATCATCATTAAAAACTTGCCAACTATATATGTTGTGAGGGACAATAGGTTTTGTTTTGAATTCAACCTGAGACACTCATGTCATAGGGATATCATCCCTCTTTGAAGCTACACTAGCCAAGAAGTCAGCCATCAAATTTTCAGATCTATCTATCCAATCAAATGAAAATGCATTAAATAGCTCCACATTATCCCACACAACATTTCGATATTGTTTCAGCCTCTTTTTCTTTGCAAAAAAATTTGATCTAACTTGTAACACAACTAGATTGAAATCTCCCATGAAAGTCAAAAACTTAATCTTATGCTTGACAAGCACATTCAAAGCAATCAACAAGGCTTCATACTCTCCCACATTGCTTGTACATTCAAAATCCAACAAAAATGAATATTTAAACATTGTACCTACATGTGATATGAAAAATACCCTAGATCCATTACCTTCTTGGTTGCAGGCCCCATCAAAATACATTTTCTGCACACCTTACTGATTTCTAGAAACAAGCTTATCAATTAGGTCAATATTCAGTAATTATGGCTGAGACAATTCTACTCTCAAACTCCCTAAATCCACATCATTGAAGCAATTAAGTTTTTCTTGAGGAATGCACTCAAAAATATGATTCACCCTTGGTTCTCTATATAATTTTACTTCTTCACCATTATCTGGTATTGTGGCATATGATAAATAAAAACTATACATTACCTCTAACTTCTATAGTCCATTGTCTTGACAAAAGCATTCCAAACTGAGGAGGTGTATCAATCATAGTTATATCAATATTATATGTTTCTTGTGGGTAGGTTGCTAATTTCACTTCTACATCTTTCATAATCCCCACAACTGGGACAAGCCTATTATCCATGGCATAACATTTACCACCCTCAATATCTATCCACATACCAAGCTATTTCATCACCCCTACTAGCATGATATTCATAGAAACACCTGAATCTATCATGCAATTTCTTACCAATTTACCATGTATGAGTAGGGTAGTAAAAAATGGATCAGCTTGTGGTGTATTCATCAATGCAGCATTTAGGCAAACTTCTAAAACTTTTATCTTTCCTTTCCTATCAGCAATTCCAAGATTCTCCTTTTGTTCAAAGTTCATATTTCGATTCCTCCCACTAGATATTAATTGAATAGCACTTTCCCTATACTCTTTAATTTTCACCATTTCATGTAATGGGACAAACATTTTTACCTGGGATAAAGCTTGCATGAAATCAAAAGATGCAGTTTCAATTCTAATCTCCTTCTTTTGTTCTACTGATTCTCCTATGTTCTCTTTCTCCTTTTTGGATGTCTAATCTATCTTTTGTTTATCCTTGGGAAATTCCTTACTTTCTTCTTTAGGGACATATTTTTGTTCTTTTTTATCAGAGTGCTCATCATTTCTCTTTTTTGATATTTGATCTGACATCTTTTTATCTTTCAAGAATATTTCTCTTAGAACACCTTCAGTCTCATTCATTGTCCTATTCCTCAACCAATACTTGCTTTTAGCCTGCTCAACTGCTGCAATAGTTAATATTTTAATTTCTTCCTCAGTTGGTCTTCTCGTATTTTTCCTACTAGTCTTATATGATGTAGTAGGAGGACCTTTTTCATCATCACTTTTTTCATAGTCAGAAAAAAATTGTTGTTCTGGCATGTGAACATTGTATTTTTGGTGATCAACATCATTTTCATATCCTCCTTTTCCGAAGATGAATACCCCTGCTCAACAGAGTGAAGAATGTGGGAAGTTAAATAGATATTATGGGGGTAAGTGCACCAAGATGGTTCCCAAAAAGGGGACTTAAGTGGACAACTTTTTTCTGAAATCAGTAAATACTGACCTTGGACGTGAAACTGAGGATACTTAGACTCAAAATTTGAGATGGAATAAAAAGAAATATTCAAGTGCTCCAAGTCTACTTTCTAAACTACTAATTTATTTTGAAAATGATTGAGATTAAGGGGTTCAAATGAGGGATGTACACAAATTGGTGTTGTTTTTGTAAAAAAAACATAACATAGCAACTCTTGTACGACCCTCGTACGATCAACTTTTTTTTAGTATTTTTAATATCGCAATGGTCAGAAGTTAGCTAATAGTATGTAGTTGATGCACGATTTTTTTGATAATTGTTTAATGAATATTTGATTTTTTACTAATTTGAGAAAGTGGACATATCCTAAAAATAGAATTTTGGCCATGCTACCCCTACAAATTTTGGAAACTAATTGATTTGTTTTTTTAATTTTTTTCTAATTTTGTAGAATGGAGTCTAGTTTGTAAGAATGTAATTTATAATGAAAAAAATACCAAATACTGCTTTTTGGTAAAAAAAAGACATACATATAAAATAAATTATGGATTAAACACTTAACATTTTCAGAAAGTGAAAAAAATTACATCGTTGGATAGCTGAGAGATAACCCAACATTACCCATGTGCTCAATTTTTTTGTTATTGAACCATGTGCAATTGTGATGGTGAGCACGAACTCGATTATGAGAAATATGGTGGATTTTTTAAAACCATGTCTCTGGTCGTTGGGAATGCCCTCTAAGCCTTTGGGTTGGTATTCCAAGGCAAATACCAAGCTTAAAGTTTGGTAATTCCAAAAGCAAGATATAACGCGAGCATGTTATAATGCACTTGCGTTATATCTCACTTTTGACATGGTTTTTTCTTCTACGGGGAATATGTCTACTAGCACATAACGCGCTCGTGTTATGTCTTACTTTATTTTAAATGCTAATATATTAATGTATGCTGATATATTTTTATGTACATGCATGTATGTATGCTTGTATGGATGTAAGATTATATGTACATATGTATTATGCTTGTATGTATGCATTTATGTATGTCTTTAGACGAAGGGAGAGTTTAGAGAGAGTCTAGAGAGATGGAGAGGGGGTCGAAGTGATAGTTTAAGAGAGAGGGAGTGGGAGAGAAGGGGTTGGATTGAGGGGGACTTAGCTAGGTAGGGTGGGAGGGATAGATGGAGGGGGAGAGAGAGGGGGGGTCAGAGAGAGAGAATTGAGGGAGAGGGAGATAGAGAGAGGGGGGTGGGAGAGAGAGAATTGAGGGAGAGGGAGAGAGAGAGAGACAAAGAGAAAGAGAGGGTTATGTAGGTAGGGTGCAAAAGGGAGATAATTGAGAGTGTGAGAGGAAGAGACTTGAGAGTGTGAGGGGGTGAGAGGGAGAGACTTGAGAGATAGGTAGTGAGAGGGAGTGTGAGAGAGAGGGAGTGGGAGAGAGGGAGTGGGAGAGAGAGGCAGTGTGAGTGAGAGAACTGAGAGAGGGAGATGGTGTGAGAGGGAGTGACCTGATAGAGGTAGAAAAAGAGGGGGGTGGAGTGAGAGGGACTTATCTAGGTATGGTTGGATGGATAGATAGAGAGAGAGGAGAGAGACAAAGAGAGAGTTACCTAGGTAGGTTTCCAAAGGGAGAGACCTTAGAGAGAGAGGGGGTGGGAGGAAGAGACATGAGAGAGAGGGAGAGAGAGGTAGTGGGAGAGAGTGGGATGGAGTGGGAGGGAAATAATGAGAGATGGATAGAGGGAGTGAGAGAGTGTGGTAGGGATTTATTGAACGAGAGGTACACAAAAAGAGGGAGACGGTAGATAGAGACAATTAGAAAGGGTGGGAGGGAGGGAAGGAGGGAGAGGTGAGATGTATAGATAGAGAGAAAGTGATAGGGGTTGAGGGTATAGGGTTGAGGTATTAGGGTGGAGGACCTATAGGGTTGATGGTTTCTAGGGTATTAGGGTTTAAGGTTTGAGGGTTGATGGAATAGGTTTGATGGTAGAGGGTATTTGGTTGAGGGTATAGGGTAGAAGGTTTAAGGTTTAAGTGTTTAGGGTTGAAGGGTTTGGGGTTAAGGGTTTAGGGTTAAGGGTTTACTTGGTCGAGG